>JAOXNO010000078.1:41319750-41330245 GCA_028565335.1 Limnodromus scolopaceus
TTTGGCAGGAGAGTTGGACTAGATGATCTCTATGGTCCCTTCCAACTCTAAAAATCAGTGAAATTCAGTGAAATTAGCGAGTGCTGCTGCGAAGGGAAACAAAGTGCTGTCAAAGCGGAGCGATGGTATTTTACACCCAGTTTGCCCTAGTGTAAGGAACACGTCGTGTCACAGGACGCTGCGGAGGCAGAACCACTACGCTCTTTTTCAAGGACAGCAAGTAAATTCTGATTTATTCACGGAGAAGGAATCTCTTGCTGGTTGAAACTTGCTTCCACGAGCGCACAGGGTCAATTTACCACCTAATTCCTATATAAATCTTGCGAAGATGGACAAATTTCAAGTAGCACAATGGTGTATCATTTCTGCCAATCTGAGGGAAAGGCAGCGTTACTGATAATTCCTTCTTCTGATCCAAGGGTTTTGAAAGTCAGAGAAATGTGAGCAGGCTGTCAACTTATGGAGATTGCTGGTAAAAGACAGACTTTAGGGTATTTTTAAAAATGCAGCAATGAAGCCTCCTGGCATTATTGTGCATTTCACACAGACAGAAACTACCAACAATACAAGCCGCAGCTGAGAATCCTTAAAGAAACAATTGAAGATAAACTAAAAGCAAGTTTAAAAGCAGCTTGAATACTCACAAGACACGACTTTGCATCTTCAAATTATACCTGTTCAGGATGGGATCAGCTGCTCCCAAGCGAAAGCCTGACAGATGCCATGTAGGAACAGTGAAAGTGTTTACAAATGAAGTATTAAGTGCACCAAGGAACTTGCCCAAAGAACTGAAAATACACTGCTCTAAATCATCATCATGATCATGTGTAAGAATCATAAAGGAGAAAAGCTCAGCTAGAAATACGATGTTTTTCCATCAATTTGCCACCTCTCCAGTTGGCACATGACCTCAGCCTTTAGCCAGTGGGAGGCACTGGATGAAACTCTTATGTCACGCCAATGGGTCGCGTTAATGCTCAAAGACTGAAAGCTGCTTTTAGGCACAAAGAGATTCCTCTTTTACCATTCTTGTCAAAGACAGGAGGCACCTTTGCATCTCCGTCCAACCCTGCCACTTCTCTAAACCAGTCAACTCCCAGATGAAAAGGGAACACATCTGACAGGGCTGACATTTTCCATCTAAGACAGTTTTCTGACGAGAAAGGAAGGGGAGGATCGGCAGAGAAATGGCAACCTCTTGCCCTAAAAGGAGAGTTGTCACCTACAAAATGCCCCCCCCGAGCTCTGCAAGATAAGGAGGGAACCACAGGTGAGCCTCTCTGGCTCAGCTCTGCAATCTGTTGTGCCGGTAGATACTTTGCAAATTTGGTGGTTATTTACTGATTTATAACAGCGCCCTTCACAGAGATTTACAAGACCGTATGAAGCAGAACAAAGAAATGCTCCAAGTATCTCGTCTCAAGTGAGCAGACAGACGGAATTTTTAATGTTTGACCTTAAACGTATTGAAAGTCTAATATGGTTTCATCTGCTCTCTCAAATGAGAGAAACTTCTACACCAAGAAACTGCAGAGGACATAAACAGTACACGGAGTGAATTACCTGACCTGAAAAATAAGGCTTTGGGCAAATATGTGAACAATAATCAGCATACAAAGTTAAGGAAGAGCCAAGGAGTGAGGATTTTTCAAGAGAAATAATGAAGATTTACCTTTTAATCACAATTTTGTGCTGAAAGGGAGCTAAGGAAGCTGCCTGAATAAAGATGTGAGAAAGACGGATGGCAGAGAATTATATTAGATATGTTACTGAACTCTGAATAGATCAAAATAGGTAATGAACGAGACAAAAATGTAATACAGAAAGACTGTAAGTGATAAAAAATATCACTGAAAAGATCACATAGAACAGTATCTTATGTAATGCACACTATTATAAAATCCATAATTAGATATGTGAAAGCAAAAATGTGAATCAATTTCTTAATGGTTTAACTCGTGCAGCTTTGAACAGTAAATTACTTAGAAGGGCCTTATAATGACTTTCTGATGTTCTTCTGAAAACACCAGTTGATTCAGTCTAACACCAGATTGAAGTGAAACAAAATGTTCAAAACAGTACTTTCAATCACATCCAAGCTTTAGCACCCAATACGATCTACAAAGGTTTATTCTATGTGCTAATGTGTGAGATACTGATTGACTATCTGCCCAATCTATACCCGGATTGTCTCTGCATACCCAGATGGACTATCTAAGGTCTTACAGCATCACCGTTTCCCCACAGCGTGGGGAAGAATTTGGACAAAACCAGCTCCCAGAAGCAAAGGAAATGCTATGTGTTACTGGTGGGAACCACTGAGCTTTAGGGAGGCTGTTGAGAAGGAGAGATGTGTCCAGACTCCGATTGATTCAAGATGGCTATAGTTGTCCCTGGAGATCCTGCTTTAAGGTATTTCCCTAAGCCAGCACAGAGGATGCATGCTAACCACTGTGAAGTACACAGCTTGGCATCTCCAGGAGCTCAGCATACAAACAAAGACAAATGAACAAGTAGCTGCCTTTTTTATCTTTTAAAGAAAAAGGGAACAACCTAGCTCATCAAGGACAGATGTCAGCCGCCTTAGCACTCTAATATCAGCCAGTTCTGCAGATTTCATTGACCTGAAATACAAGTTCTCAGAGTCACAATGTGAATCTTTTGAACCTACGCGCTCAATCTTACTACAAAGATATGTTTCTAAAGAGAGGATTTTATCGTGAGCAGCAAATCATAGTAATGATTAATACCCCGATTGCCAGCAAGCGCTCTGAACGGCTCTTACTCTGCAGACACTGACATTCTCTTGCCAAAGAAAAAAAACCACAGTGGCATTTCATGTTAAAAAAACAATGTTCATTGAAAGAGAAAAAGCACTAGCTGGCACTGAGAGTAACAAATGAGAAGGTCAGCTGAACAGACACAAACACTACAGGACAGATATGCAACATATTCTATAAGACTGGTGTTTAATTTACTCTATGGAGTATTCACTTCAGCAATATTAATAAAGCTTACATTTGTTTAACAAAAAGAAAAAAGCTATTACAATTGCATTTAATCAGAAAACTTAATGTAACTCTTAATCAGCACCTTTTAGCAGGGCTACTAATGGAAATGCATTAATTAATGCTGGACACTTATCATTTTGTTCTGGTTTTAGGAGTCACTGTTATTTGCAGTTCTGTTACCCAGAAGAACACCTGTAACATTCAGAAAACCCAATCAAACCTTCAGAGTTTTAGACTATGATTCAGCAAAGGCTTATAGGCTTAAAGTCTTATAAAAATAAAACGTGAAGTAAGCATCTAACAAACCTTTTTACAGGGATGGAACAGAAAGAAGTACTCCAACTTCTCCTTTATCTGACACAGCTAGCTATCTGAAATCAAGGAGAGCCACTGCTCCCTCTGTGCATTCCCACAGGGCTTATGGTATTCCAAAAGGTAAGTCCAGCTCAGACTAGGATATAAGGCAGCTCCAGAGCTTCGTTTGGCTTCCATGTATTCCTCTGTGCCAGGAAGCTCATAGATAAGGCAACGGCAACTTGGCCTTAAAGGCCAAAAATCCACATCAAAATATATAATCAACATCTGGAGCAAAAAAGACGGTGGAGGAGCAAAAACTACACATATGCAAAATTTGTGTACACAGAGGGGCACGTATGCAGGAGTTTTAAGTAATGAAAAGAAGAAAAAGAATGAACAACTGAAATATTTCGTCTAGATTGGGGTACTAACCCTTAGCTACATCTTTTTTTCATGTGATAAATAGATAAAATACAAATTAAATTTGTACGAAAACAGTAACTGCTTAAACAATACCTCAGACTATTTAAAGCCAGGCTGTACTATCTTGTAAAGAGAATATGTAAATGCTAAGAAATATGGTAGCTCGATCAAACTTCCGTCCCCCACCGCAAGTTCACCGTGTGTAGACATAAAACAGTACCATAAAACCTCGTAAAGAAAAAGGGAAATTATTTGGATTCCTGTGAAATAAATGAAATTTCCAAACATTTGTCGATGATGTGGTTTTTAAGAAGGAAAAGCAATACAGGAGAGAGAGCAGAAGAGAGAACAATGATGGTACTTATGCAGTAGGAATCAAACAAAGGTATGATTAAGATCTACAGATTTTAAAATGAACCTCAAGAGATAAACTAAGAATGGTTAAATACAACACTGACAAGGAAACCAACCAATACAAATAGTATTTTTTTTGATTCATTAAATTTGAAAAGCTACCAGAAAAAGACATCTGATCATCACCAAATTTTAAAGAGATGGAAAGAGAAAACACAATTTGCACATTTAACTATTTCCTCTCACTGAAATAAGATTAAGTAACTGTAAGACTTCAGCAGATCCCATGCTAACTCTTCCATCCGGATGCATTAACTGGATGCATCAAAGTGAAAGAATCTTGCACAATATGCAAACTTACCAGCTGGAGTCTCACGCGTGTGGTAGTCTTGACGTGATCCTGAAAGAGCAAGGGGATCCTAAACAGCAAGTGGACACTGAAGGAGTTCCTCTGATTCACCTCTCAGGCTCACAAATCGCAGCGCTGGAGTTTATGCACATCGCAGTGACGGCATGAAAAAAATCACCATCAGGATTTTACTAGCCATAAGCAAACACTCAATTGGAAAACAGCTAAAATACAGCGGACGTTGACACTTCTTCCTAGATGTTTTTAGAGAGTTTTAGGAACCGCAGGGATTTTGGGAGGCCTGTGCCCTTGTAGAACTAAGCTAAGGGATCCTGTCTGACCTAAGCAACGGTAATTTATAGCCTACTTCCATTAGGAATGGGCATTAGCATAGAGTACAGAAACTGGATTTCCTAACCTCTGCCCTGAGGATGTCAGCAGCCTCTGAGTCCTTGAGACACCAGCACACCTCCCAGTAAAAAGGGAGTGGTTATAGCAGGTTATAGGGTACACCTGTGTTTCATTAACCTAGGCAGCATGGGGACAATGGCAGCAAAAAAAATAGCTCAGGCTTCAGCTCACGCACAGGTGAAGATCATATCATTTGAAGTGTGTATATTCGGGACACCTGCTGTCACTGCTTTTTCACCAGTGGTTTTTTACCAAAATCACACCCTCATTCTCCTGTGCAGATGTATTCTCAGAAATAATTCCCGATAGCTTATGTGTAAAGGATAGATTAACAATTAAAGGTTTATCATAAAGAGCTTTGATGCATTTTAAGGAAATTGGAACTTACCTGTATTAAACAGGTGACATAAGCTGGTTAACACTTTCAAAAGTGTATTTGGAACAGAAACAGTTTGTCATAAGGTCCCTGCTATCACATAACGAGGGGCCTTGCCACCCTGCTGTAAGAACAACAATGAACAAAATATTTAAATTAGAGATTTGTGGTGGTTTTTTCTTTTAAAAGTACAGACCTTAGAAATAATAGTTTCCTCCACATACTTTACATTACCTAAACTGAAAAAGGAAGATCAGTGGATCAGCCTCTCATCACACATTATATCAGTTCAAAAAAGCCCTAAAACCATAGGGTCCATGGAAAACTGAACACCTCGTGGAGTGCGTTTACCACCCACAGCAAGAGAGACTGAATCCGTTTGTGAAAAAACAACTGATTTTCTTTCTGAGCAAAGAAAAAGTAAAAAAAAAACTTTTCTGTATTCCTGTAAAGTGTCAAATTAACTGCTACATGGGAAAATTATTATTAAACTCAAAAATATTGGAATTAGCACCAAAACATGCTTAAAAGAAATGTAGCTGAAGAGGATGAAATAAGATGGGGTGAAAGAGAACCTACCAAATGGGGAGAAACCTATTAATGAAAACCTCCAGGACTGGTCTTGAGACTCATTTTATTTAGCATTTTCCTTAGTTGTCTTGGCACAAAATAGAAGAATCAAACTAATTAAACATTAATGGCACAAAGTTAGATGGCAGTGCTGATGAGGATCACAATCACATACAAGAAGAGCTGGATGACATTAAGGACCGGAGTAAAATAAATGAAATAAATTATGGTAGTAAGAAGTGCAAGGTCTTGCTCTGGAAATTAATACGAATTTCTGCTATAAACTGAGGGCACAGGAGGAATATTGGCTGATCGTAGGAAGATGATGCTCCTGCAGGGTGATATCGGGGTGATGCAACCTGTGGGTATATCCCATTGAGGTAGAAGATAGGGGGGTATTCTAGTGTAAGGGTCATCAGGAACCTGGAGGGACAATCTTTATGAGAGGGCATTATAAGGCCCTAGTTATCTACCTCCACAAAACAAAGGCTGACAGAGGGTCTGACAGCTCAGTGGAATTCTGCTGAAGATTAAATACCAACAAGGAGAGAAGGGCCAATATACGCAGGAGAAGAAAAGGGAGCTGGAACTCAGAATAAAGTTTTTAACTCTCCAGAGAGTAAGGTTCTGAAACAGTCTTTTAAAAGTTAATAATTTTTAAGGCAAATTTGAGAAAAAAAAATATTATCTGACATATTTTCCTGCAATTATGGAAAAATAAACATGCTCACCCAGGAGAGTCGCCTTTTACATCTACATTCCCTGTTCCTAATGGCCAAAATCAACTCAGTAAGACAGATGGAGCTTCATTTCTTCTGCCAAGTCTTGATCTGAACTTACAGATCTCAGGGACCAAGACAGTCAGAGACAAAAAAGAAATGCAGTCCATACCCCATCCTACTGTGCTCTACTATTTCATCTCCGCTAGCACTCCGGAGCACTCTTTGGAGACCTCTGCAATCTCTCAGCAAACTGGCTAAAATAAGGCAAAATTTTTCTATTTAATTGTGAGTTTGGCAGTTGTTTTCATGTGACTTCCCATATTATTAGAGTGAAGGTTTTTTAAAACCTTCATAAAACCCAAGCATGTATTACAAGAAATGACTATGCTTATGACCTGACATTATGTCAAATAATTACATATTAATGTAATTTTTTAAATGACTGGTTTTTTTTTTTTTTCTGATTGCAGGAGAAATGCTGCACTTTCTGCCACACATAAATCCAGCAATATTGCCTCTTGCTTTGGAACATACTAGTGTACAAGAGTGGATTTTTTTGTCTGAATTTGAAAAGTGAGCACTTGCAGTGTTCTCACAGAGGCTGTTTAACATTCTGGGCAGCAGAGAGTGTTATCCCAAGTCACCAGAAAATGCTACATGACAGCCTCTGGGACATTTCCAACTTCACAGGTTCACCTATAGTTTAGTGACTGGAATCCAACAGTAGTTTTACTGTATGACTTGGAAACAAATCTAGTACGTGCAGAGCTTTTCAAGGAAGATTTCAGATGCGGTGTTTCAAATATATATTTTAGTGATGTAACCATGAATTTTAAGTGGTCTGGTTTTAGCCTCTCTCTATTAGAAACTCTTAAAGAAAGCTCCATTTTCATCATTCAGTCTTGTCAATTGTTGGTGTTCATAATCAAAATGAAAGACATGAAATAGTGTTTAATAATAATTAAACATTATAATTTAGCTTTTCTCTTCTCTAAATTTATTAGCAAGAATTTTTGCTTTATTTGCCAATGGGCAAAGAGCAATCACTGACTTGCTATGGAGACAGAATTATTAAAATTGTTCTCACCTATTTCATTTCCCTACTTACGAGAGGATATCCCCTAAATTTGTACTGAAATACTCCAGACTCTGCTTTCATAGATCAGAAACCGTAGAGAGCCAGGCAGCGTTCAGACAAGGCAAATCTTCAAAATGCTGAGTAATGCCTTTACTCCATCGATCTTTTACTCTGTCAAAATATTAGCTTTTTACTATACCACATTTTCCGTGCCACATACAACAATTACGACGTGGCTGAAAAGAAAGGAAGCCCAACAGGTTATGCTCTTGTACTGTCTCCAGATTTTAACGGGGCTGACAAGTCTCAAAGGACTCCCCAGTTACAATGGAGGTGCCGTTCCGCACAGTATTTCCCACAGCCGTGACACAAGAGTCGAGTTCACATATTGCTTAAAAAAATATAAAGCAGCAGCAGCGAGGAGAAAAGGTGGAAAGCTGTATGGAGGTTAAGAGCAAACCATGGTGTAAATCTCGCCGGGTATTTACCAGAAAGTATTCAGGTATTTGAACTGGCATGTGCAGAATCTTGTAAGTCCTTCCTTATCCACGTAAGGAAATGAAATCAAAACTCTCTGCCATTGCAGGGGAAAGAAGGGGATTGCAATTACATTTTGCAATTATATATTGCCCAGCATTATGTCACTGAATTCAAGCAGAGTTTCAGCCCTGACCTCCGCCTGCTCAGAAACGGGCCTAAAGCACTGCTGGACCGTCTGCATTTGCTTGTTGCTGGACTTCACGCAGCAATCCTGTTACCACTCCAAGGAAAACTGACTGCAAAAGTCTGGGACAAAAAACACAGTTACAGCTGCTCGCTGATGCGAAGGCAGCAGGCAAGCCTCTGCTTTTGTCAGCTACTTCTTTCGAATTTTTCCATTCCTCTTTCTCCCCACAAGCAGCACTGCAACTGCAGAACGCGCGGAAGGCTGCGTATCCAGCCCAAGACACAATTGCGTTTGGCAGCTTCACTCCGAAAGCAGCATCCTTAGGAGCTCTGAAGCCATCTGCAGCACCTCCTTTAATTCTCAGCTTTCAAGAAGCGCTGGCCTGGGAGTTCTGGATTAATGGGCTGGCCTCCCCCCATCCACTCCTGAGAAAATAGCATCACCCCCTGCAGTGCAGTCACGCTTGCCCCCTAGGCGAGTGCATTTTGCTTTTTCCATAATTTTGGGGAAGATGACATGAACAAGAACTCTTCATTGCAGTGGCCTCATTTACCATTTCTTGAATAGCAAGAGAACTAACACAGCATACTCCAGCTGTTGAAATGGATTATGAGCTTCCATTAGATGCAAAAGTAGTTTGGGGGCCAGTCAGCATTAATACAACGCAGCAGCCCTCCAGACAGAGATGCGGGAGCTGCTGTGGTTTACCTGCTCAAGATGTTTTTTCTGTAGCTCCTGGAAATCCAGCAGGCATTTCAGAATCTCAGAAGTCAGGGCTGGAGTGATGCTTTAGAGGTCATTACTCCTTGTGCCATCCCAAGGCAAGATGAACTTTACCGCAACTCTTTGTGCCACATCTTTGTTCTTAGAGCTGTAAAATGCCGGAGCTCCCACAGCTCTTCTCAGCACTCTGTTTTTCAGCAATACTTAAGGAACTTTCCTTAGAAACTCACTTACATGGAGAAGTTCGCACCTCAAAGACTTAAGAAAAGAATAGATATTTCATTCGGGGCAACACCATTACTGCAGTGAATGTTGATGGGGGGAACTTGAGCTCCAGGTGTCTGGGGGCCATTACTATCCTGACCCTTACAGCTATAATTCCTAGTCTTTCTGATGGTAAAAAGCCTCGAGTGAGTCTTTCATTCATTGCCTTCCTGCTTCTTAAACTCTTAGAATGCGAGATCTTTCTCTGATAAAGTCAAACCAATATCTAACATGAGAATCACTGGAAACATTTTTCTGTATTGCAGAGGGTTACGATGCAGACCGGAATAATTTACATTACAATTACTTGTCCTATTGTTGTAAAAAAGATCTGCAGAAAGCATAATGCAGGGAAACATTTCACTCTGCTTTCCGAGTTTGAGCAACCTATAAAGAGTTATTCCGTGAAGACTCAGAGAGCCCAGCTGCTGTAATGTGTACAGGCGCTATGCACTACTGCTAAAAATAGGGCACTGACTGTGGAATAGGGTGGAAAAAAGAAGAAAGTCAGCAACAAAAGTTCACCCCCAAATTTTCCATTTTTCTGTCTTACCTGAAAAGGTACCTTGCAGTGAAAAAAAGGGGGAAGATGCCTTGAGAGCAGGGGGAATGACACCCAGCTTGTTCGTTAGCTCTGTTACAGGTACTGCCACATAACCTTGGGCAAGTCATCCATACCTGTTTCTCTGCCCATCTTCCTTTGTATTGTCTTTGTAGATTACGCAGCTTAGATCCCTAAAGGTGCTAAGGCACCTAATGCCTCTGAGGACACGTCTCTAAGTCCTCCCGGTCAGGCACTGTCTCTTACACTGTGTATACACCAGCTTTGATCTTACCTGCCGTACTTCATGGCTACTGATACAGGAATTATCGTCACAGCTCGGCTCTGAGCTCTTCTGTTCTGTAATATGAACAACAACCACCGGGACCTGTGGGAGATAAGAAGTGAATTTGCTTCTTCTGTATATTCACAACAGTCAGCACAAGAATTCAAACAGAAGGAAAAGCATATTGAGAATCCATGTCACAAAACCACTATATAAAATCATATCCACAATAATTACAGCTTGATTGTAACTGTAAAATTCATACAGAAGAAAAGTATGGGAACATCAGTTATTTTGAGAAGAGAAACTTCTTCCAGTGTTTGCTTCTCAGCAGCCAGCGGACTCAGGGGTGACTTGGGTCCTTTTAGTCTGGAGAAGAGAAGGCTGAGGGAGGATCTGATCAATGCTTATAAATACTTCAAG
>JAOXNO010000078.1:41337276-41348602 GCA_028565335.1 Limnodromus scolopaceus
TTTGCTGTGAGGGTGGTGAGACACTGGAACAGGTTGCCCAGAGAAGCTGTGGCTGCCCCATCCCTAGAGGTGTTCAATGCCAGGCTGGATAGGGCTTTGAGCAACCTGTTCTGGTGGGAGGTGTCCCTGCCCGTGGCAGGGGGGTTGGAACTAGATGCTCTTTAAGGTCCCTTCAAATCCAAACCATTCTATGATTTCAGGAGATTCAACATTTACGGGATTCCAGGGTTCCCCGCTATGTCTTTTAAGTGCAGTCAGAGTATGCAGTAGTTGAAATGAAGGAAAAAAAAAAAAAAAGAAAGGGAAAGAAAGAAAAACTATTTCTGTACACCACACCACTGTAGAAAACTCGATCCGTATATTGCCAGGTAGATCCCCTAAGAGCTGAGGTTGAGAGGTTGAACACCGCCACGGTGACAATCGCGGAGGCTCGACCCGCGCGGCCCCGGAGGGTTCAATCCTGAGCGGTGAAGGCGCGGAGTCCTGCGAGCCGGGGAAATCTGCTCAGCACTGATTGCACTCACCTCTGCCGGCAGACTTTCCTCCGCTGCCGCCTCCATTTCTCAATGTTTATATGATTTAAATTCTCCACTTTAGAATGCTGGCTTGAAATACAGGCAGGGCTTAGTGAAGATAATTCCCGACTCCAGCTGTGATACTAACACTGAAACACGCACAGAGCATGTTCAGAATTAAAAAGCCTCCTTCCCCCTCTTTTAAATGATGAGACAAAAAGGATTCAGATGTCTCAGACACAAGTGTATCATAAGCAGGGGCTTATGTTAGTGAGAAAGAGTCTGTTACATGCCTGTTATATGCTTCCACATTCTCAAAAACATTACTTTAATTTTGCCACTTATTTCCATTATTCTCTTCCTGCTTATTCCCAAAGCCAATTAAAATGCAAACAGGAGATTTTAAAGGCTTCAGTTTGATAACAGGCAGCAAGACAAGCGAGGCATGGGACAGCACTGAAATATGGCTCTTTAATGCAAGCATATTAATAGAAATAATTGGATTTCTAAAGTCTCACAATTGCAAGCGTTACCTCTTATCGTCCATTAAATCAATTGACATCCTGCACTTGTTATTTCAAAAGTGTTATTCTTATTTCATGAGAGTGCTAAACATGCTAGGTTTGCTCTAATGAAGGTTGTGGAGTTTTCTTCTGAAGCACATACTAGCCTCATAGCATATAATATATCCAATGGGTTCATTAAAGCCAGTATGGTAAACACTGGCCTTGGAGAAGTTAAAACTCTCAATTTTGTTTTTAGCGAGGCCAGAGTTTCATCCAAAACATATAATGTTTTATTAAGCTTTTAGTATTTATAATAAAAGAGTTAAAGAATTTAATCTCAACTTTGGGAGCCTATGGGAAGTAGACGCTGGAACTTGTCTAAATTTCAAAGGAAGACCTAGCATCTAACATCCTCAGGAAATCCCTGCCTTATCCTGCTGTTGATTTCTGAATTTAACAACATCCTTGTTTCCATTTTATATGTTCAATTCAAATTATTCCCCTGGCTATGACTGCTGTCAGGTGATATGGCTAATGCAATCTTTAAACCCATGCAACAAGGCAGTGCCCGGTCCACCTTACACCCCCTCCCTGTTCCTGCCCCTTCTCTTACACCACATTCATGCTAAAGAGTCAAATCCAAAGGATTACATCCCCCCCTCCACATACCTTTTTGTTTGTAGGGTTAGTTTTGTGTAGGTTTAACTCTTTGAACCGGCTCAATGAGATGTCAGGTAAGATAATCACGAGAATGAAGAACCATGAGAACGGTTCTCATGAGAATGAGAAGTTCAACCAGGTCAAGTGCAAAGTCCTGCACCTGGGACATGGCAATCCCAGGCACAAATACAGGTTGGGAGGAGAATTGATTGACAGTAACCCTGACGAGAAGGACCTGGGAGTGCTCGTGGATGAGAAGCTCAGTATGAGCCGGAAACGTGCTACTGGTAGCCCAGAAAGCCAACTGCATCTGGGGCTGCATCAGAAGAAGTGGCCAGCAGGTCAAGGGAGGTGATTCTGCCCCTCTACTCTGTTTTGGTGAGACCCCACCTGGAGTGCTGTGTCCAACTCTTAAGTCCTCAACACAGGAAGGACATGGACCTCTTGGAATGGGTCGAGTGGAGGGCCACAAAAATGGTAAGAGGGCACCTCTGCTATGAGCACAGGCTGAGAGAGTTGGGATTTTTCAGCCTGGACAATAGAAGGCTCCAGGGAGACCTTATAACTGCCTTCCAGTACCTGAAGGGGGCCTACAGGAGAGCTGGGGAGGGGCTCTTTATCAGGGAGTGCAGTGATAGGATGAGGGATAATGTTTTTAAACTGAAAAGAGGGGAGATTTAGATTAGATACTACAAAGAAATTACTTCCTGTGAGGGTGGTGAGACACTGGAACAAGTTGCCCAGAGAAGGTGTGGATGCCCCATCCCTGGAGGTGTTCAAGACCAGGCTGGATGGGGCTTTGAGCAACCTGGTCTGGTGGGAGGTGTCCCTGCCCATGGCAGGGGGGTTGGAACTTGATGATCTTTAAGGTCCCTTCCAATTCTAACCATTCTATGATTCTACAATTCTAAGACCAGAGACAGCTCAAGGAAGCAGAGGGACAACACGGCAAGGGACAAGGGCAGAAGAAGAAACAGGAGGGTAGAATTGCCTCTTTTAGTTAAAATTAGCGATTAAACTGGTTTCATGTTCTTGTCAGACCATGTACTGCCTATGGCTGCACAGGATTAAGATTCCCTCCCCCCTCTGATGGTATAATTTCAAGATTTTTTCATCCCAGCAGCAAGTGAGCTGCTGACACAAATAGTGGTTCTGCTCTCCAACCCACTCCCAGGAATGCGTTTCTGCTCCTCTCTTTTTTGCCAACACAAACATCCTTGTGACTATGCCGTGAGCTTAAGTGGGAAACAAACACAGCTGAAAAGTAACTTCCATTTTTCAGAGTGGATTTTATCTGAAGTGGTTCCCAGCTCTGGCTCACAAAGCAGCTACGCACCACCAATGCCAAGAAGAAGGAAGGGGAGAGAAGAAGCGTCCATCCCTCCGAGCGGCACTGTGAACTTACGCCAGAACTGCTCGTGGAGCTACAGCTGTGATCCAAGAGCTGAAAGCCAATCCTTCAAAACTGGGAAATGAAAGCCAACCTTCTAACTTTGTTTACAGCATATACCACAATATGTATATAGGCTTTTCAACAGCTTAGGAATGAAGTTCCACTGATGATGAATTAGAATTATGCCCCTGTTAGGCATAGCTATATACCCAACTCCAGATTTTAAGCACCCATTTAAAACATAAATTAATATTAAAAAGATACATCTGATTTTTTATACTTATTCATTTTCTATTACTTATTCTAACGTGAATATTTCCCTATTTATAGCGTGATAAATGATCTTCTATTTTTAAGTCTTCCTACAAGCAAGATTTCAGTTTTCTTTTCAGCTCCTTCAGATATTACCTTGTGGAGAAATGTTCAAGTACCATGTTTTTATTACCGCTAATGCAGAATAAGTCATTTTGCCGGTTGAAATTATGACAACTATGCCACAAAGGGAGAAGTAAGAGCAAAAATGTGTCTATGCTTCTTTTTTTAATGGTCAAAAAAGAAAAAAAGCACCACTTTTGTTGTATTTCCTGGAAGAACTGTCAGAGGAAGTTGAAGAGCACTTAACATACACCTTGTGGCCTTGAACACTAATAACTTCAACATAGGGCTGATTGGAAAATTGCTTTTCACTTCAAGGTAAAAATGCTAAAGTCTATGTAGTGGATTAAGAGTTTCCCCAACAGAAAAGTATTTCAATTGAAGAACTGGAATATTATTTTTTTTTAAGCAAATGATGGAAGAGAAGAGTCACATGGTTCAGTTCTAACAGCTCTGTCCTCAGTTCCGGAGCTCTTTGTTCATACACCTAAAATGGATTGCATTGAGTACTTTACACTTAAACATGGATAATACAATGAAACACAAAAGGTTTAGAAAAAGTCAAAAATGGTCTGCCCTCAAAGCATGAGCAAAATAATCCATCAAGAAAAATGCAGAGACTAAGTTCACCGACAAAATCCTCCTGCTTTATGCCACTCCCGCGAGGTTATAAATGCAAACTGCGCGTCTCGTTTCCTTCACTGAAGTGGCATCACGCGGAGAAAACGCATCTTTAAAAATTAAACTAATTTAGGGCCACAAACAGGAAAATGCTGTAATCATAATTTTATAGCAGAATTTTATGTCAGTGCATAGTTTTTTAGATGCCTTAAACTGCTAATTTCCATAAATTAACATGCCTGGGTCTCTTTTAATAGTAATCATAACTTTGCATTTCCTGCTTGTAATGCTTGGTTTTAACATAATTACAGTATGCTCCTTGTTTTCAGTCCCACACAGATCCCCCTCACTGCTCTCTCCCCAGTCAAGCTCCGTTCAACATAGCTTTGTATTAGCAGAGACACAAAGTGAACCTGCAAAATTTAGGCAGAGATTTACTGCATACATAACACTTGCACATGTATATGCAAACTCACATTTGCATACTCAAAATGTCTGACTGCTGTTGCCAGTGAACATGTTTTATTTTTGCATGCTATGGTTGTACATGCAAATTCCCTTCTTCCAGCATCAATTATCTACTCCCCCACAATCAATACGTTCCCTTTCCTAAAGCCATCACTTTCAGACTCCGTATTACTTTGCTTTCCCAGAAGTCAATAAATACAGCCATATTCCCTTACACAAATGTCTTTTCCCAATTCTTTTTACTGATTCTGTCCATTATGTGCTTGTCCCTGTCTTCATTCCTAAGTCTTTGGCTTCCTCTCTCTTCTTTTGCCCAGACTCTGCTTTTGCTCACTCCATGCAGGAGGAAGAGCCGCAGCTCTACCTCTTCTGCTGCCCTGTTTCTCACCTGTCCGACACAGAGGCACCTTCTGCTCCCTTCTGCTAAAGAAACAGCATCCCTGGAAGGCAACGTCCAACAGAATCCATGCAAGGCACTGTGACCAGAAACACCTGCCAAGGACAGGAATGAACAAAATACTGCAGAGGAAAGGGGACGAAAACACCGCATGGGTGTATCTCCTTAATACCTACAACAAAATGCCATTTCTTTATTTTACTATTTTATGGGAGGCACTGGTTTCGGGAGCTAAATGTTGCAGGCTCCATAGCCACGTGGACAAGGGCCAGGACAAGGCTGCTAAATGCTCTGCCCAAGAGTACTGTTAAAGGAGGTTCTGCATCGGGGTACTTCTGCATGGACCGGTTCATCCCTAGAACACACACAAGCCCCTGTAGCAGTCAGGGGCTAGCAAGTCCCACTCCGCCTCACTTGAATGCTTTCACCTGGCAAAATTTCAAGTAGTGGCAATTCTGCACGAAGACACGAGCCACTCGCTACTGCCCTCCTGCAAAACGACATCGTGCTCCATCCTAAGGTTACCCGTGCTGCCCCAATCACCAGTGCGTGCAGGCACACAAACAAAACCTTGACGTGAAATGACACCTGCAGCTGTGCCAGCCTCTACACTGGAGTCAAGACAGTGGGGAAAACCAGTTACCTGGAGTCTTTATAATGAAGGAGACTCTCTCCGCTTTGCCCCCACGGTGCTTGCTGAGAGTCCTCAGCTTTGTACTGCTTGAAGTGACATTTCACACCTGAATGAGGAAAAGTTTTGTTCTCTGAAAGAACCAAGTTCGTGCTAGTTTTAAGAACTGACCTAGCCAAACTACAAAAACGTAACTGTTGATCATGACCACTAAACCACTTTAAAATATGAAAATTAATTCAAATTGGACTTGGTAGGCTAAATTTACTTTCAATTTTTTCCTATGTATAAGGCTTATTTGCCTAATTTAATGTTTTACAGCTATCTTTAATGTGCAAATACTTTCTACGGTGAATATGTAATATATATAAAAAAAATAATCAGAAACTCTCATTCTGAAGTTACGCTGTTTATTTTCTTCCTGAAAACTCAGCTGAGTGAAGTCAGGTTAATTGCCTCTAAGTCTCTGAATAATGTTGCAAAGCCTTGCACTGACAGTTACACCATTCTTCTGCTAGTTGTGTATCCCAGAGCTATTTCAATGTATAACTGTAATTCGTTTTGGCTGCTAGATCTGCATGTAAAGATAAAAGCCAATAGCAAACTTCCTTAGTCTGCCTCCGGTTTTCATCAGCTTCCTATCCAGTGGGTGTAATTTCAGAGATGTTACTTGATCTAACATCCTCCAAAATAACAGGAGTCCTTGTTGCCTTTAATACATTCTCTGCACATTGTCATCATTCACGGTGGTACCAGCAGTACCTTGGCTCATTATGGTGCACTGATCTTGCTACCCCGTATTCTTTTCACCAATTAATCTGTTGATTACAGCCAGTTTAAATCTTAGTGACAAACAGGATTCTGAGATTTTCCAAAGGACAATGGAATCGGAATTAATTAGCAGCCATCACAGGAAAAGCAAAACCCTCCTACAAATAGAACTGAGAAACTTAATAGCCTGCAAGAGCAATGTTTATGCAGCAGCGGACGGGCAGCGCAGAGCAGAGCATCCTCAGCTCTCAGCTAAGCAACCAGGCTACAGAGAAGCTAATTCTCACACAGAAATTTACTAATTACATCTTGAAACTCCACCAAGTCAGCCTGTTACTGACGCCAGATCTCAAACCATTCGGATTCCTAACTCATCTTTAAAACCCGCAAGCATGAAGATTTGAAGCTTCTGTCAAAGCATTTCCAGGTTACGCTTAGTGTTCTATCAACCCCCCCCACACCCCCCCAGTCTAACATTTACATGGATAACCAGGGGAAATTCATATTAAAAGGGGAGGGGGGGAATCATACCTCTTTTCTGCAAAGTATCTTTACAGTATGTTCCATAGCTGGCAACTTAATAAAGTTTCTAACATGAACAAACTCTCACAATGTAAGTGCTTTTCGAAGAACACTAAAATACTTGAAAACGTGGCCTTTGAAAAAGAGGTGGAAAAAAGAGACATTATTTACATGGCTGGCATTTAAGGAAATAACAAAAATCATTCTTGCTTTTCTGGACAACAGTAACATTTGCAGTCCAAAAAATCATAAATGTCCTGTAACAGATGATGATAGCCTCACTGACATGACGAATAAGAGGCATTTAGTTTTTAATGGCTTTTGCTATTTTTTTTTTTCCTTACAAGAGCAGCACATTGTGAAAATGTATTTTAGTCTTCAGTACTTGGAAGCAACTTCACACATTATTATTCTACATTAGCTCCATTTTTCAATTTGATGACTAACGACCTATTGGCCAGATGCAAATGCTGCTTTCTAATCTTGTTCTGTAACGCAGAACAGCCGTGGGTATGTCATTCCCTACGAAGGAGAATGAATCAGGAGAGTCATTCTGTAGGTACGGTGTAAAGATAAACTAGATGCATTAATTATCAGAAGGAAGTTCTTGCTTACTTGTGAGAACATTTAGTTGCATAAATAAAAAAAAAAAAAAAAAAAAGAAAAAAAAGAAAATGTGCCCAAGCATAAAGATAAGCCCTGTCAAAGGTGTAGTCCTTCCCAGTCAAAAGATGCTGGCCTTGACTCCGTGTGTTGCAGAGCTCTTTGCCCTTGACAAGCCACGTGTGAATAGTCTAGAGAAGTCAACAGGAATGTTGATGCTTTACTGGATCCAGGCCAGGAAATCGAATATACTTCATTTCTCATTTCCATCACATGCGCATAAGATGATATCCTCTAATTTAGACATGCATAAAATAATTACCTTGTTTTTCTTCAAGTGCACATCAGGTGAAAATAGCGAGATGTGTTAAGGGTTTGTTAATTGATGATATATTGCCTTAAATTAATTTTCTAATATTAATGTTACTTAATGGATTTTCATATTTCTTATTTGAAAAATGAGGGTCAAAGGAAGCAATGATAAGAGACAATTACAATTACCACTTAGGACCATTAATATGTAAATATATGGGTAAGTTAAGATTGCTAATTTAAGTTGCATAATTGCTGGATATTTTTGAAGTTAGAGCCTAATAGGTTCTGCCATTATTCGTCTCTATTTTATACATACAATGTCAATGATTTTTATTCTTAAAATATCACGAATAATAGCATCGCATTTATTTTATTAGCTGATATGGGCATTAATGTCGTATTATGCCATTCAATCACTTTCTTTCTAAAAATACAACAGGTTAAAAAATTGCGTAACTTACACACGTGCATGCATCAGCTCGTGAGTCAATCTCAAGGAGCTGGTTTGAGAAGCACCTTACATACTGGGTAGATTTCTCCATAACCGCCCAGTGGTTTTTTTTTTCAACTTTCCTTTGCAACATCTGATATTACAAACTTTAAAGCACAGATATTTTTAAAAGGTCAAGACAGAGGATGGATTTGATCCAAGGATCCCCAGCTTAGCAATCCAAAAGTCAAGAGAACTCTATCAAATGTCAAGAGAAACTGGAAAAGACTTCAACAAATTATTTCTGCAATACTTCTCATTTATGTAATGTGTGCACAGGAGAACCATTTTAACCAGTTCTAATTCAATTATATTTTATAATTTTCATCTTATTTCAAACAGGTGAAGTACGGATTATGAGAATTTTCCCAGTTATGATTTTTTCATTAATTTTTCACTATTACCTAAAAATTTTGAAATCAAGACTGTCTTTCAAAAAATATAATCATAAACTATGGCCTGTATTACATGGAATATGAAAATAAAATCAGAAATCAAACACTGCAGCCCACTTAGAATCCCAGTACATTCTTAATTTTAATTTAAAATAGAGTATGTTTTCTCAGAATAATTTTTGCATAGCCTGCCATGCATTCTCCTTACAGAATAAAATGGTGACAATATGATGATGGCTGTAGGAATTTTATTATATATCATTTTAAGAAATTTTTGAAAACATGGGTTTTTTTCCTTGAGATATATCTAGTGCAAATATTCAGGTGTCTCACAGTTAAAGAAATGCCTTCTTTTTCCAAAAGTACCAGGAATTTTCAGTTCTAAGCAAATTTGGTAAGATATAACCAAACTAAAATCATTAAGACCTTCCTTCTCTTTGCCTTGCATTATTCAAATTAATGCCTGATAGTTTTAGGGAGGTGTGAAGTCAAATCAAATACCATCATCAGGTGACACAACTTTCTTTGGTATGTATAAAAGACATTTATATAAACTGCCTTGAAGCACATCCTAAGTACAAATAAATGTGTTGTTAACTTGTTGCAACAACCTAGAAAGAAGCTTGGTTTATTTCTGTGTTCTCTGTTCTGCCTCTGCAAGAAGTGATTTGAGCCCATGAAGAAGCAACTACCTTTGCTTTTTGCCCTTTATTCTGTAATAAGTATGACGTGGCCTTTCTACACACAATTCATTCATGTCACTACAGAAGATATAAAGAATAAATCAAGCCCAATATCTGAGCCATCTGTAATAAAGTTTTAACTACTGATTCAAGAGATATTTTTCCCATAAATTGACTCACCGTACAATTGGGATTGCTCCAAGCCTTTAAGACTTTATCTGCTAACCATTTGGAAATAGTAGATGATAACTCCCCCATAGCTGATAGAGCCAAGTAGTTAAAAGTGTTTTAGACAGTATCTTCAAAGACCTCGACAGAGAATCCCATAATACTCTAAAATTTCTTTGGCTGTGATCTATTCTTACATATAAACCTCTCCTTTAATCTCTGCTTTGGACTGCTGGAATCACTGGATGGGTTGGGAAAAGTATTTTGTTACAGCTAAACAGCTGAAGAATACTACATCCAGATTTCTACAAAAGATAGAGAGCCGTCTACTTAAAATCTACCTAGGAAAGACACTGTTACAATAAACAGAGCAAAAAAGAGATGGATGCTTCTTATGAGAAATACCCACTAAGGAAAAAGTTAAGACAGTAGAAAAAATATTAGTCAAGGAACAGCTCAAACAGTACCTCCTAACACTACGTTAACTCCAATACAGTCGGACAGAAATTCAGTTCATGTGGGTTCCAAAGGAAAAAAGCCCAAGGCAGTCTGTGCACTCTTCATTTTTCTAGATTCACTTCTTCCCACGATTCAGATGTCATCTGCACACTCTCAGCTACCACTTATACAGCAACACACAGCCCACTTTATGTAGAACCAAGAAGATTGCCATGAAAAGGTGCACCAGTACAGTCAGAAGAGTCAAGGCCAGCTGCTTCAAGCACCAGCAAAAACCCTTCAGCGTGCTGCTCTTAGCATGAAGAAATCAAGCACTAATCCCCATTGGCTAAGATTTGCTGCCTCCACTGCAGGGAAGAACCCGTAGATACACCCTCTAGGTACAGAGGTAAATGTCTAGAACCCCACTCGTCTTAAATATCTGATCTACTCCTGCCAAAACTTTCTTTCACTCTTCATGGAAAAAACAAATGTATCAACACCCCCAATCCCAAGAAGGTTTTCAATTTGAGAATCAATCGGTCCACCGGTCCACTTCATCTTCCCCACAAATATCAAACCCCACAAAAAGTGCTGGATGATGGGTCCTTTGCCCACTACATCCTACTCCAGCACTTCCAAAGAGTCGGCAGCAGGAACGTATCCCGTAACCTGCCTTTCGCCATTCCCTGTCAAACGGCCACTGCCCTTACTATTTCCTTCTGCCTCTAAAGCATCTGGGGCCACATCTGTGGAATAACTGATTTACCTAAAACGCAGCTAGCCACTGCTTACAACAGGAAGAACAACTATTGGGTAAAATATTATTCCTTGTAAGTGATGCAGAAAAACTAGTATCACCTCGGCAATGAAGGATGGGAGTTCATGCAAACTCTGCTAGAAAAGGGTGGGGAGTATAAATATGTGTACACCAGGAAAGGATGCCAGAGCCCCATTCCTCTGCATGAGATGCACATAATGCACCCAGACCCAAAAACGAGTAGCAGCAGCCTCTCAGCAAGCAGAAAGCACGTGACAGAAGACATTTCAAGCAAAAGCTTACATTAAGAGAACGCTAATAAAACTGAATAACAATAATGGATACTTTAAAGCTACAACTTACTACTAATGTGATCTTCATTTATGTGCTCCATTCACTAGGAACTGCATCTGGTTGTAGACAACTTCAATTGTGCAAAAGCATCAATGAATCAGTGCAACACACTGCTCTGGGACCCGTTCTCTTTAACATCTTTATCAATGATCTGGATGAGGGGATTGAGTTTACCCTCAGTAAGTTTGCAGATGACACCAAGCTGGGTGGGAGTGTCGACCTGCTGGAGGGTAGAGAGGCTTTGCAGAGGGATCTGGACAG
>JAOXNO010000078.1:41350959-41377725 GCA_028565335.1 Limnodromus scolopaceus
ACATTCCTGTGGGACCTGCTCTGGGTGGACCTGCTTTGGCAGGGGGGTTGGACTAGATGATCTCCAGAGGTCCCTTCTGACCCCATGTGATTCTGTGATTCTGTTCCGTTTCTGGAGAGGCTGTACTGACAAGTAGCATGGTTCCATGATGATGGCCAGGCTGTGCTGGGGTTCGATTTGCACCTCTCCTCCACAAACTGTAAGAAAAGGATGATTCGGACAACACTAGAGAGAAGTTCAGTGCAGCACACTTCAAATATATGCACACATGGTATAGCAGTGCTTATAGTGCAGCTCATAGAGCCACACTAGTAATTTTACAATGACAGGATCCTAAGGGTCACTCTGCCACATCTTTACACAAAAACCAGCCTCACACACCTAACAGGGTAATTTCTGGTAATAAAACCTCCTCGTCCAGCCCTTGGTATGTCATTCTAAAAAGCCCAAACAGACTGTGAATGTGTACGTTAACAGCAGAATGGTAAAGAGCCCAAGGACTGTAATCATCACATAACCTGCACATAAAGTGAATGTCAGCTCTATGCTAATGGGTGTGATTGTGCTTTCATCTATTGAGCAACTCAGTTTGTGTCATTTTGGATCCATTCCGCTGAATTATTTAGACGTTCACCTCAGTACTCCTAAAACTTATACTCATAGAGAACATCAGGACAAATCACAGAAGTGAACATCAAATATAAGAACAGAAAAGCTTTCATAGCAGTAAAAGGAAAATAATAACAGAAAACAAATGAGTAATGAATGAAAAGGAGTTATTATAAAATATGTAACAGAGTCCCTGGTTAATGGAAGAGTTTGAAGCAGGTAGCCCCAAGAGCTCTCAGGCCAGCAGCACGCACGCATAGAGGAAATTTAAATTAGGACTCCCAGTGAAGCTGTGTTTGAAAAACATCACAGAGCTGAGATGTCTGACCTAATGAACCACTGACAGAGTAGCCTGCTGCAGCATTCAGACATTGCAGCACACAGTTGGGTCCCCGACGACATCTCAGAAAATGTCCTGGACAGTATGGTGCCTGCTAGACAGAAGCTGGCTGAAGCTGGTTAGGTTGGACTGCAGTAACAGCAACACAGAGCATGCTGTATCAATATGACAGAAGTCAAGAAGAAATCCTCTATGGAGGTCTGAGGCTCAGACTTCTCTTCCCTTGAAAGGAGCAACACAAAGACTCAAGATGCCCTCCACCTTGGTCCTAGCTTGCCACAGAGAACCTGCTGCACAAAGCAGGTGATGCCATGGGGATGTTCAGCACTTCCCAGCAAACAATATCAGTCTTCTCTGCAAACCTTAGATCTATCTATTAGCTAAGACTTTGGGTGATATTTCAGGAAAGCATGGGTTTTGTTTTGTTTTTTTTCTGGGGGATTCTGAGATAATGTTTAATAATTTCTGTGGGGTTGGTTCTTTTTATTGATTCCCTTTCCTGTTTCCTTTCCAATGTTTTGCTCTGATGCCAGGGAAGAAGTGTCCATTTTACCGAATGACCTTTGTTTTCCTTGCTTTTGTGTAACCATTCCTGCAATGTCCTATCAAACATCAGTTGTCTACTAATTTACACAAATATTTGAAGAAAAAAATATAATAAACATGTTAATTCAAAATTAAAAATTACATGAACATTACATCAATCACAATACCTGTATCATAAGGCTCAGCAGTCCCAGATTCAAAAGCTTCCCACCAGGTGTAGAAGCTGTAATGGGGAAGGAATGTGTGTTTCTAATGCCAGGGAGTTCACTCGGTCCTGGCATTTGGAGCTGCTCAGGGAAGAAGGTGGAGGAGCCCTCAGCCACGGTGCTGAGCGAGGCCAGCACTGGCACAGATCTACCCTCCCTACGGTACGATGCAGAGGGTTCAATCTGCTTAAATGAAGCCCATTATTTTGCTGGTCCATCAGCCAATGACCCTAGGCAACTCTTTATTTTGCCAGTGCCTAAACTTAGCTTGCAAGCACAGCTAAAATATTAATCATTAATTACAGTCATTGCTATAAATGTCCATTATACTGTCAGAGACATTCCCAATGTCATTCAGGCTGACTGGCCGGTGTATGAAATTGAAGGAAAAAGTATACACAATAAAAATGAAAAACCCCAAATACTGGACACAAAATGGAGAGGGCTAATTCTACTGATGTAAGGAAAAACCTGTTTAGCCAAATACACATAATTGTATATTAGAGTTTTAAGTAGACAGCTGTGACTGCAGTCTGGAATACAGAAAGGGATGATCCTGAATATCTTGTTATCGGCTACTACTACAGATCTGGCAAGGAAGCCAGAGAGAGCAATGAATATAACAGACTATGTTTTAAGCTCTGCTTTTTTTATGGAATGCACAATTAAATTCTCAAATTCAATGAACTGTGCACTCCAAGGGCAGTGTTAACAATTTAACTCCCAATCTTAACATCCAACTTTAATGTCACCATCCAACTTCAGATGCACATCCAGCTGAGAAACCAAACATCTTATATTATATAGATAGACGTCTTTGGTTGAGTGAATTGCTGACACATTCCTTTATTGGGAACAGTCATCCATTCTATTAAAGATGAGGTGATGCAAAGAAAGTTAGGTGCCGCATGTACCAAAAGCCTAAATCCTTCTCCTCTATGGGAAGAGGGGCTGGAGAGCTGCCTGGCAGAAAAGGACCTGGGAGTGTTGTTTCACAGCCAGCGGAACACGAGCCAGCAGTGTGCCAAGGTGGCCAAGAAGGCTAACAGCATCCTGGCCTGTAGCAGGAACAGTGTGGCCATTAGGACTAGGAAGTGACTGTCCCTCTGTATTTGGCACTGGTGAGGCCCCACCTCGAGGGCTGTGTCCAGTTTTGGGCCCCTTACCACAAAAAAGACACTGAGGTGTCTCTGGAGCAGGTCCAGAGAAGGGCAACAAAGCTGGTGAGGGGTCTGGAGAACAAGTCTTATGAGGAGAGGCTGAGGGAAACCACAGCTCAGGAATTTGTTCCAGTTCCTTGATGGTGCTGAGAAGCACAGGAGTAAGGGTCACCCGACTAAGATACTTGAATTCCTAAAAGTTTCTGACAACCAAAGTGGGGAGGGACAAAAGGAACAACAACAACAACAACAAAAAAAAAAAAAGGAAGCTTTCCAATAGTTCATAGTCAGGAAAATACAGGAACAGATTACCAGAGGAATGTGACATCTATTCAGGGACCTGTGCCAGTGAGCACATTAATAAACATTTTTTAAAAGGGTGGGAAGGTGAATATTGAGGTGACATTCACTGATAGCACAAAATTATTCATGTTTTTCAAGACGATAGCATATTTCATAGACTCATTGAAGAATCTCAAGATGCTACTGGATTAAGTAATAAAGTGGCAGATGAAACTGAATTCTGAGAAGCACAAAATGATTCAGATGGACAAAAATACCCTTAATTATACAAATCCAACAACGGACCGTAAACTATCCTTTGTCATTCAGGAAAGAGATCTCGCGGTGACCGTGGATACTCCTTTGAAAACACCAGCTTCAGCTTAATATAATGTCAGGATTTATTGTGGGGAAAAAAAGAGCAAGAGAACAAAACCAGGAAACCTCATTAGGCCTCTATTTAAAACCATGATTTAAGCACATCTTAAACAGATCATACAGGCCTGTCACTCTCCTCTGTCTCTAAACGAATATACTCAAACTAAGATTTACAGAAGGGCAACAAACGAAGAAAGATGAGGAAAGGTGTATGTATCTAGGAGATTAAACGGACATGGACTCTTCAGTTCTGCAAAGAGAGTAGGAAAAGATGTCTCAGCATGAAAAGGTTGAACAAGGACCGATTATACAATGATTCCCCCGGTATGAGAATCAGAATGTATCATTAAGAGATTTAAAGCAAAGGCAGGGAAGTACTTTATGGGATCTGTTGGAAGCTGAAATACAAAGAAGCTCCAAAACAAAAGATCAGATGAGTTTAACAGATGAGAGCGCCATGAAGGGCAGACAAATTGCATGAGGTCCCCAGCTCTGGGAGCTTCTAATCCACGGGGAGAAGAGTAGCAGAGAAACCTCAGTGTTTACTCGCTCTGTTTTTATCTATTTTCCCTAAGCATCACGTCCTGGCCCCTGCCAGAGATAGGATACTGGCAAAACAGACCTTTGCTATGACCCACAAACATTCCATTTTTTGTCTCCTGTGTTTCCAGGCAGGGCGACTGAGGTGTTCCACACATCTTCATTTACAGCGTAAAGCCTGAAAAGGGCAACGATGTTAGACATGAACCCAACATTAAAGAACTCTCTGCCACCACCACCACTTTCTTTTTTTCTCTATTCTAGAAGGAAAAAATAGGATTAATTAAGGTATTTCCTTTTTTCACTCAATTTAAAGAGGAAAGACTACAGGTAAGTAGATTTTATCGAACATATGATTCTCAGAGAGCCAACAGCTCTACATACAAGACATTTTCACAAGTTGAAAGACCATCAAAGACATTAAAAATGTTCATTCCAGAGTCAAAACCAAACCAAACAAACAGTTCAAATATCCAAGCCAGACTTTGGAGGCTGTTTATAGAATTTCTTTTCTTCCTTATTTTCCCATTCACCCTCACGTATAGCATTTTGCCGCAGAAAAAGAAAGGGAACTAAATTACTTTATTTTGTTGCCCAAAAGTCTCCGTACAAAAGATGTCTTTCTGCCGAGGAAACGGCCATGCGCTTGCTAGTGTGGGCCTTTAGAAAAGGACAGGCAATATTTATGAGCAGTTTGAAGGCTTCCTAATGAATAACCATCTGGAAAAAGTGGATATGCAAGTTTTGCACTCTCTTTCTCCTCGGTCAGTTATCTAATCCGAAAATGGCATCCAATTTTCTCCGAGGAATAGTTCTGCATAAACCTAAGTTAAATGCCTCAAAGGCATCTAAATCATGATTTTCTTAGTAGTGGAACGGCATTAAAAACAAGGAAATGAAAAGGATGCTTTCATGACAACGGGAATTTTGTCTCAGGCCTTAAATTCATTTCAAGCCAATGGGTTTGTTTTGTTGGCACGCAGGCCTGAAAAAAAGAGGCTGGCAGATACTGCAGTAGGAGCGAATTTCTAGCATTTTTTCTTTTTCAGAAGACAAGGTGCCTTTCCTTGTACATCAGACCACCATTTCAGCTGGTTCTGACTGCTAGCAGCAACGGGATAACTGCAGGGATGCCCTGAGCTTTGCCTCGCTCACCTTTTTCCACCTGGCCCATTCAAATGTGAGCAAGACTCCCAGATTGGTTCATAAAAAAATAACAAGCACTCCTAGGGCATCTGTATGGAGATTATATTGTTAATCAATTTATTCCGCACAGCCCCATGGATCACTTGCTATTGATGATTACACATTTCAGCTCGTGAAAACTTGTCAATAAAATAAAAAATAAAAAAAGGCTAAAGACAGCATACTTTTCATTTAAAGATAGTCTCTCTCTTGAAAAGAGACGCCACTTTCCAAGCCCTGAAAAGAACTAGCTCATGAATATATTTCATTTATCAAGTGGAAGAGCAAAATTTTCTTGATAATCACAATACAGGTATCCATGGTGAGTTTACTAAATGAGAGGTAAATAATTGTTTTTATAGTTCAGTTACTGTTAAAAATGAATATTGGAAAAATAGCAAGTTTGACAAAAATGTAAGTCTTTTATTTACTGAAAGTGTGTTATTCAAACTCAACTTAGACTGCATAGATTTTACCTGGAAAGTTAAATGATGTTTACAGATTGTTTTAAAGATCTTTTTAGATGAAAGCATCTGACATTCCATTTCAAAGTTTCTATTCAAAATACGAACTTTGCTTCTTGAAAGGATAAAGAATGGTGGGTAAAGAAACCAAATTACCTACATTATTCTTAAGTTTGAAGCAACAAGTTACTTAGGTTGTCACAAGAATTATTTTTTTTTTCTCCAAAGCATCCAATCCCAACGGACTCTGTCTCCTTCTCTCCAAGTATTTGCTTCCTTTAAAAACTGTCCGATTTCTTCTTTTTGTAAGTGTATGTTCTATGCTCCTAACACAATTCTGGATCGGTCCACAAAGCCACCAGCTAACTAATGACTCTTGGTCAGTGATGAAAATATATTTAATTTCAACAGTGATAAGCACGCAAATCTCTATCCCCTTACAGATTCCCTGACCTACCCAGTCCTTGGCAGAGAATGCCATAGCTGTTCTCCCTTGCGTTTTTAACATACAGAAAGAACACACAAGTACTAGATCAATATAATATCTTATTTCAAAAATCCCTTTCTTTTATTACAGGATATGAATGATGAATGCAGTATTGATTCATTTCCTTACATACAATACAGATGCTTTACTCAAAACACAAGACCTGGGTAACTATCGATATTTAAGAGGAGCTTTCATGGAAGAAAGGCTGTGATGACCTTCAGAGATCCTTACTTTCTGACTGTCTGCAGGAATAAGCTAATCAGGAGATGAAGCTCTTGTATCTAAGCCAGGCTTCAGACAGAGCTGTGCAGTCCGAGTGAAAGAAAGGAGTTCTCATTCAATCACAGTAAATACATTCAAAGTGGGAATTTGCTAATTGTAGCATTCTGTAAGCTGGAATTCATAGAAACAATAAATGTAAAATAGAACACATGGACCTAGTAAAGTTACCAAAGCAGTAAATGCTAGAGAAAAGATGTTGAATACATTATTATTTTAAGACTTGTGCCTAGTTTAAATGGAATTAGAAAAACCCCAACCTGTTGCGAACCATTTTAATTCAGTTTGTGGACAGCTGCTGGAGAATCAAAATTTTGATCAGCTATGCACCACTTGGGATGCATAAACCTCCAATTTTCAGCTTCTGTTAGTTTAATACAAGGATGGCAAAAATCCTGTGGACATTCCCTTCATTTACTTTTGGAACAAACAATTTGCTCATCACCATGCTTTGGCTGACTGCCCAAACAGCCAAAACTGTTGCTTCTCCTTGAAGAATAACATTTAACCAGTCAGATAATAAACCATTCAACCTAGGGTCCTCCGAAAAATCCAAACAGGTCGATCTATTGCTCTAATGAGGCACAACCCAGGCTTCCAGAACATTGTTTTTATGCTGGGTATACACAGGCAAGTGAGATGGGAATATTTAGTACTACAGTATCTACTTGAAAAAGGCTGGCTCTATGAAATAGCTGTCCATCTTCTTGCACTCCAGGGAAGGAAGCATTCCTCTCTAACAAAGATGAAGGGAATATCAATGGGGCTAATCTCTTCAAAGTGCTCAGCGCTCAAAGCACTTGCCTGCAGTGGTACACAGTCCCCACCCTCATTAGCTCAACAAAGAAAACACAGCCAGAGACAAAATACTACCCTGCAACTCGGGCAAAAATGTAAAATAAGGGGTTTTCAAGCCACCCCCCTTTCCTTTGCAAAGGACAAATATTTCATACATTTTAAATTATGCGTGTACTGAAAATAAAGTAATATATTTTAAGAAGCCCTTTTCTTTTTCTTTCTACCATATTTAAATAATGTGGGGTTTGCTCACGGTGAAAAATAGTCATGACACAACAGAAATACTGTGTGGCACAACTCTTCTCCTGATCAACAAAGGGGAAAAATTCGCTGCCAACTTTTTCCCTTTGGAAAAACTGCGACAGTCAGAAATAAGGAGAGTGATAGTTTCATACCCCCATGAAAGAGGGAGACAAAATGATCTGTCAATCAGCTTGTATTTGTGTAAGTTCCAATCTACCCACTGCCTCCAAATTAGAGAATTTTATGGTCATGAAAACAAACGTTGAGAATGAGAGAAATGAAATACAGCAGCACTGCAGGGAGAAGGGAGAATTATGAGACAAGGAATTACTGTTGAATAATGTAGTCTTCCAGCACATCTTTTTACTCCCATGCTGGCCATAGGGATAATTAAAGATGGTCAACAACTGTTGAAAGCAGTCCTCAGAGAAAGAGGGTTGACACGGACGTGTTGCCGATCTGACTTCCAAGACTAAGCAGTATGATCAGGACTAGAAAATAGGTCATGGGCTGAGTAAACCAACTCAGATCACACCTGAATCTCTCCAGGGAGTCCACTAATGGACTCATCAGTTCAAACACCCAGGCTGGGCAGGTTACCTAGGGACAAAACATCAATATTGGTGCATTCTGTAAGAGCACACTGTTGAGGCAACAGCATTTGCTTATCGCAAAACTCTGCAAAGCAGGGATTTCAGCTTGAAGGACAAAGCACAAAACTTTTCTACTAGTGGGGGTGAGGTGGACCATCCCACCGCCATTCCCTCTATCTGAGATAAAACTTTTGGGAATCTTTTGCTTGTATAAAACCAGCTTGGCCAACAAATGGTTGACCTGGAAGTTTATCTCCCACAGATCAGTTTAAAGTAGGGATGCACATTCAGACATGGACCAAACATATCACAGGCTTTAAAAGTGTCCTTCATTCTTCGTGTAATCCTTCTCTGACTGTTGATTCATGGTTCGTTTGTTATGAGAAGTTTTATAAAGTAATGAAAAAGTGAAAGAGAGATGGACAAGACAAAGGAGAAATGGAGACCCATCACTGCTTGCAACTTGCCAGCGTAAAGTAAAAGGCCTGACGTTGGCCATTAGCTCTATCCCATTTTGGAAGAAAGGAAGAAGAGTTTTTCGTGACTGATTGCTAATTGGCCCGGTTTCTGCAGAAGAGTTCCCTGCGCTGGCCTGGCAGAGGAGGCACGCACAAGAACAGCGCTCAGATGCAGAGCACTGACACAGCAACTGGAGATGAGCTGAAGCCAAGAAAGTAAAGATGTTGATCACCGGATAAAGAATGGAGAACTAAGAGATGGGGGTTGCTGCATTTGTGCTCATCAAGCAAAGCTTGTAAGAATGTGGATCAATTATATTTATATTATTATAATTATTTATAATTATATTTGAAAGAAACAGAATATATGAATCCTCAGTTTGTCCAGAAAAGGGTGTGTAAGGATGCAGTGAAAATGCACAGATCTTGCAGTGCTGAACCCACAGCAAAGAAAGGAGGTCTGATGGGACAGACATTAAACCATTCAAGATGGGAGAAAGGAGAAGAATGAGTGACGTACAGGATTGTAAGTTATGCTTTACGAGTAGACTTGAGAAAAGCCTGAATGAGAAGCAAAGCAGGCAGCAAAATAAGGAAGAACTAGTCTCAATTTTCTAAGTAAAGAGCAAATGTTCCAAAGGAATTAGGAAGATGTGCTCTAAAAACATGGATTGATCACACTGCCACCCTGTTAGGTGGAGCTATAGCACCGTAGCAAATCCAAACCGATTAGTAACCAAAATCTGGAGTGGTCCAAGTTCTGTGTAAAAAGGGAAGTGCCAGGACAAATCCACAGAATTATACCTATATCTATTTCAACCTATCTATATATCAAGCTCTCTTTGCATATTGGGCACCAATTTGCAGAGTTTACTGCATTCATGCATGAGTGCCCAATTAATACATGCACAAACACCCCATCAGATCACACATGAGCACCCATTTATCTTAGGCATGTGTGCCCTATCAGTTTATGCATTGACACTCAATTAAGCCACACATAAGCCACCAATTAATTTACATGAGTGCCCCATGAGTCCATGCATGGATATACACCCGCCTGGGAGCAGGGACCCCTATGGCCTGCTGGTGACCTACAGTGACTCAGGGACAGCCTGGAGCAGTGGAAGAAGAGCAGTAAGGGGCATGGAGGAGCAGCAGACAGAAGCCATTACACACAACACCCCAACCTCCCACATCACCCCTCGCCGTGCCAAGGGAATGGGCATGATGGAGCGCAACCCGCAGCAAAAACAAGGCAAGCAGAAACTAGGAAGGGAGGAGGTGAGATGTTTGTCTTAAACTAAGACTGGGAAAGGAAAAGCATTTACTTGTTTAATTCTTCTTTTTTTCTTTTTTCTCAGTACCCAGAATCAGTGATCAGAAGTTTGCGCTAATTGGCAATAACTTAAATTAAGTAAAAATTTCCCAAGTCAAGACTGTGTTGCCTGAGACAGCATATATATAGTGGGAATTGAGGTAGGGACTCAGGCATTGAACCACAAGGGGAAAAGCACCCTAAGGAATCAATTTATGTTATCAAGTAATCTGCCTTGGAGATTAAAGAACACAGAGCAATAAAGTGTTGTAATGAAAAAAGCTTTTCAGTCAGAAATGGGGGTCATAGGGAAAAACACACATTAATGTCAGCACATAAATGCACTATATGGACAAAATCAGCTGCCACTAAAAAGATTACTGTGGTAAATTCTGCACTAGAGGATTTTTCTCCCATTCAAGCATGACTTTAACTGTAAGCAAGAGCGAGACAAATATAAAAAGCAAGCTTCAGAAATTGCAGAAAAAGCAAGATGAAGAGTCGAGATCTTGTCCTGCTCTGGTTCTCTTGATACCCGGACACAGTCCCTTCCAGAGATGTGAGAGGTGCAGGTGCGTTCCCTGCTCTCCCCACATCCAGCCACCCACTACAAAATCCATTGTACAGCTTCCCAGCAAAGGAGAGCTTCTTCCATCTCAGAAAAATCCCTCACCCTGCCAAGATGAAGCTTTATCTACTCAGCGCCACTTAAGCGGTATCAATTAAACAAAAATGTGAAGGCAAGAGGGAGAAAAGACAGACACCCGGGCACCTCAATACCCCCTTGTCTTTGCAGTCAATATACGAATCGAAATTGAGGAAATCAAAGAGAAAACTGAGTGGGCACCCCACTGCAAGATCACACCTCTAAATAAATGAGACTACCATATAATAAATCAATAGTATTTATGTCTCCTTTAAGAAACAGAATATATACTCAACTAGGCACATATGAATTAAAAAATACAATTTATATTTCTGAACTTTTTCCCTCAATTTACAAGAACTATTTCTACCACTTGTGTTCTGAGCATAGAAATTGTTATCAGATAAGGAATCTGAAAACTGTAATTCTGGAACTTTACCTGAAGACTCAGTATCGGCAGAAATTCTAACAATCTGAGGTTATTTCTCCGTGCCTCCATCCCTCATGATGCCTCTGTGGATCGCCTGTGGCTTTAATATTAATATTATAGCCCAAATAATGTCAAATGCAAATTTTGAAAGCACTTCAGCAATGGCATCCCAGAAAATCGCATCAATAGTTCTGTTCTCAGTGAAGGGTGGGTAATACAGAGAAACAAGTTGTTTAGACCACTGTGTAACCCCCAAACCAACCCCAGACTGAATAGCAAACAATCGTCACCCACTGGACTAACGACTATCTCATGATACCGGTGCTCACGTGATGTGTACTTCAGCAAATTAAGCTTGCTTTTAGACAGCAACACTGAGTAGTTACCCTCACCCCACCATGGTTGACAGTGGTACCATTTGTTCGATAGTCACTTACTAAAACAATGTGTCTCCTGCACCCCCAGAATTCCTAACCCCTAAGATAAACCACTTATATCACAAGGTAATCTTGATCCTAGCATTTCTGAACTTTCACACTAGTTTACAACCTTTACATTCTTTTAATATACTCTCCCTCTAAATAAAATAGGTACATACTGCCCTTTGAGATATCCAGAGGCATTTTAAGGCTATTTATTCACGCTCTGGCAGAACAATCACATATCCCTCACACCTCTTCAACACTGAGAGCGTTGCCCAGCTTGGATGGAAGCAGGTTAAATGATAAGACCTCACTGCATCTCCAAATCTCAAAATATAGCAGCATATTTTTCCAAATATTGTTTGCTTTCCCTTGGCCTTATCGAAACTGCTATTGATTTTGGACTGTTGCTGTTGTAATGGGGTTTGTCCGGTTTGTTTGTTTTAATACATTATGATAGTAAATAAATATGTCATGGCATACACACTAGGATCCTCTACAACTTCTCTAACTCTTACAGATGCTACAATGTCTTGTGATTAAACATACTAAGTACATTTTCTAAACAGCAACTGGAAACACAAAAGGTGATGGCAAGGGGGTGTTTACGGGATTCATGGATGCTACACAACAATATAAGTACATGGAGATGCTGGTTAACTTGCATATGAAAAAATAAAAGAGAATTTAGTTGAAAAAATCAGCTACATTGTGGCCCATCTTGCACAGTAACCACAACTGGTGCCCTCTTTGAGACCACTCACAGCACGCAGAATACAAAGGACATGTTTCTTTGCGTTTCTGAGATTAAGCATAATATTGAAGCCTTCAGTGGGCTGAGTCTCTGCCAGCTCCCTCACCACCTCTCATTACAAGACCATGAGGTAGTTTCAGAAAGACTGGGCGAAAGAAAAAAATCCACATAAAGCGCAATGATAATTAATGACATAATTACTTTCTTCTCATTCCCAAGTATGCCATATCAGAAAGCCCACCTCTAATCTGAGCTAAGGAAAAGCTACGGCGGAGTGTAGGTAAAGCAGAAAGATTTATACACAACTTTTTTCATTAACTTATTTAAGATTTGAGTATTTGATAAAGTAGAAATGGCTTTATGGTCAAGCCATGAATAGGATTCGGATCACTAGAGTTCACAAGGACCATCCCAATAATGCCATCAGGAGAACCCCAGTAATTTATAAAATCGTTCTTGCTACTAAGCTCTTTGTTAAGCAGCTCCCATCCAGTGCACATCATACCAACAAAAGATAGTGCCACTTAAATACAAAAGGTAAGATGTGTTGATCAACACTACATTTGCAATGGTAATTACTTGAAAACAATACAATGGAAAACAAAAAAAATCTCCCATTAGATGGGGCCTTGCTATCTCTGGCTTCAGTCTTGTTTGCTGATACCACCAAACTTTCCATAGAACTTTTCTATCCTTATTAGCCCAGGGCAGAGGAAAAAAAGTGCTCAAGCATGGCTCTCTAATCTAGTCTTTAAATCCACCTGTAAGATGCTAAACAATTTGTTTCCAGTATCGACGACTATTAATGCAGTCAAGTACTTTGGGGGTGGTATCATTACCAGGAGAGGCTGAGGGACACAGCTGGAAACTAAGCCATGCTTTGATAAGGTCAGAAAAATCAACCCAAGCTTCTCCAAGGACAGAGGTCCCAAAGGAGACAGATGGCCCATGCCCAACAGCCTGTTAGTTAAATATAGGATACATTCTCCCATCACCTGTTATTTTTGGAGTATTCTGGCTGTTTGACGTATTTGAACATGATTATGATTTTTAGTTACCTCCATTCAAATGACTGACTGAATACTTTAGACTGACCAAATCCATGAATTACTGCTTAGACAAACAATGCAGGAACCTGCTGGATCATTTTATCTAGCCCTCTGCTGTGGCAGAGAAGCACATCGTTTAGCTTCTGTCAGTGATGTATCGAGGGCCATTTTAGGATGACTCAGGCTAACTCTGGCTTAGCTAGCTTGGCAACTCTGGTATCAGAAAAAAAAACCCAAACCAAAAGGTATGACAGCGTGGTGTCAGCATGATTTAAAGATCCACCCCAAGTGAGGCCAGGTCTGCTAAACAATATTGCCTCTCTCTGTTAGGTGGCAGAGGCACCGCCGTCTCTCTTCAAACAACCGGGGCTGCAAGAGTCTCATTTGGCTAGATATTTACCTATCTTTAGCCAGGTGCAATCGCCTCCTGTTGCATTATGCCTCATTGTGATCATCCATCCCAATTTGATATCTCTGTTGTAGGGTTACTCCTGCAGAGAAAATTCTGGATTTCATCCAGCTGACGGAAAAATTTGCCCATTTAGATTACCTGAAGCTGATAACCCTTCTACTGGAAAGTTCCCATCTGGCTAGAAATATTGCTACAGGGTTTTTCAGCGATGCCATTCCCTTGCAAATGACCCACCATTACACTCCAGAAACAAAAATGCAAAACTTCTTCAAATCCTCCTGAACAAAAAACGAGCTCTTATTCCAAATTATGCACATAAATAGAATAGTGATTAAATTTGTCTCTGGGAAGCTGTCAAAATAGGACAGTGTCAATGCATTTTTTCCCCTTGGAAATGAAAATACCTTATTTAATGTTACAGCAGAGAGATCTGTGAAATCACTACACAAATAATATAGAATTTGATGGCAAAGTTTTCTGCCTAGTGACTCAATATATTGATATTATGCAGTCCACAGTATGTGGGTCATTATGACAAAATATAATACCAGATGTTTGTTTAACAATTCCTTAATTAGCTCTCATATTGTATTGAAGCATTATATTTTATGCACATAACATAGAATGCAAATGTATACATATTTTTCAACATACCTATATGTATTACATTACACATTACTGTATTATATCATATCATATATTGTACCACCTTTGAGTAAGAATAATTTCCTAAGCTAGGATCTAATTCTGTGCTGTAACACGAATGCTTGTCCGTGCTTTGGAACTGAAGATTAATATTGGGTTTAAAACAACAAAAACCTCCGTGTTTCACAACAGCCCCTCTTCAACTGAAAATGCACATTCCCTCACAATATTGCTGACATGGTAATACACGGTTGATGATGAAAAATAACTGATTACTTCAATTCTTTGTGCATAGTAAGCAATCCTGTCAACACAATGAAGTTCTGAGGCAATTATAAGAGGAATTAGTAAGATTGGTTATGAAACACAACCACAGAATTAGCAAATAAAAGAACAAACAGTAACGGAGAATAAACATCACTAGAACAGAGGAAATCTCGCTAAGTTTTTTACCCCCAGAGATGAGTACTTTATTTTATATCATATTTTTGTAATTAATTGCAGTTTTTGTTATTGCCTATTTTTCATTTTATGGAAGTGGACCATTAGTCAATTTGCCAGTCTAGTCCATATAAAACAATTGCATCAACCATTGGCACAATCAGGTATCTCTTCTTTAAAACTGACATATCTACACTGTTTCACACATGCTATCTGGCTTCGGAACCAGAGAGAAATTCAAGACATTTCAAAATAAACCACATCTTAGGTAGAAAAAGTTGCTTTAGAATCCTACCAGAGCAATCAAAGATGACCTGGTTGGCAGAATGTGGGCTTGCATCTATGGATAAAATGGGGACCGACTTCCGAATCTCCCAGAGCTTCATCACGCCAGAGGAGTCACAGGAAGCAATGGTATCACCCTGTCAACGTTGGAAACAAAATAAAGACATCACTTTTGTACTTCTGTAAAGAAGAAAGGATATGACACAGGGCTGGATGCCCACTGATGCCAGGCATAGTAACTGTACGTATTTAAATAAATGTAAATTATTATATGTCAGGTTATCACAGTCTCTTAACAACTACGTTGCCTTGAACAGCAGCAATACAATCCCATATGACTTTAGCTTTAAAATGTAAGTGAAAAAGAGAAAGGAGGTTCTTTGGAATTCTGATACCAGTGTCCCCTAAGAATGTGGCTTGTGATTATACCTTTTCTTCTCACAGAGACACAGGAATGGTCCTTTAGAACTGATTTTTAATTTGTCTACTCATGTTTTCTACAGGAAGGATAAGATTAGAGCAGAACAGACACTCCTTCATTGCTGTACATTCATTAGTAGCCATCCTACGGACAACCTCACTCATTTCAGTGAGTCAGAAGCATGCAAGGATTCTCTGTGCAAGGAAAGACAGCAGGACTGTGTTCCCCATGCCTCTCTTCAATTTTATTTTACAAAAAGAAAAAACAAACCCAAACAAAACCCTAAAAAAGTGGCAGAAGTATTTTGAATATGTAACGTATGAACAAATGCAAAAATCAAAGAAGGCAGCGTAAAGGATGCCCAAACGTAACTTTGTTTAGCTAATTCCTGCCACCATAACAGAAAGAAACCCCTAGCTACCAGTGTAGAAACATTTACTTTTCATTTTAACCTCCTAAACAGATATTCAAAATCCCCAAACCACCTAAGCTGGTGTGCACTCAGAGTTATCAAAGTCAATGTCTTTTCCAATTTAGGCAGGAGTGCAAGATTACATTAAAGGATATTGTTTTGAAGGAGAATCACAACGGTATGGAACTGAGAATCAAGTAAAACATGGGTCAGATGCTACATCCATGACTTTTTAATATTCAGTTAATTTTTACGTCTTTCATGTAAATAATATCTGCAAGAAAACGTGTGGAGTTACCTAGCAAATAGAGGAATTAAGATCTGAAAATATCTATTGCCTTCTCAAGTAGAAAGTAATGGCCCTCGAAACACCATCATGGTATAACTATAATGAAATCCTTAGGTTCATTTGGAGGAGATCTAAAACGCCAGAACTCCATTCTGGCTTGTTACAGGGACTAATACAGAGTAATACCGAGAAACAAAGTAATCATTGCTTGGAGAATTCAGCCAGCAATGCGTAAGCTCTGAGCACTCACTGATTTTGCAAAAAGCTCAGTAACCATAGGTACAACTCACCTCAACACCGTGATGCTGAGCATTACAGAAAAGCTATTAGTTTAACTAGCTCACCAGCTGTACCCGCCTAATTCTCGTTCATTTCATCTGGCTCCTTTCATGAAGTTCAGCCTATACAAACAACGAGGTCAAGCAGGCCATTGAGGAAAACACACCAACACCCCCCCCAAATACAACAGCTACACTCCAAATTGTTGCATGGCTTTAACTGCGTCTCAATAAAGCAAATTTTTAATGGAAACCAGAAAAAAGCATCATCGTGGAATCCAGTCCCTTACTCTTACAAGCAATACTTTCATACACTTGCCATGATAAAAGTACGGAATTCCAGGTCAGCATTCTCCCATTTCTCCCACGGGGGGGAATTCCGTCCCTCCATCCACCCAGCACTGCTGCTGTAGAACCTGTCTGCTTTTGCATTTATATATCTTTCAGCCCATAAGTGTAAAGTGAGAGTTTAAAAGTACTTGTTACATGCAATCTATATCTTTTACATTAAATATAAGTTTGGGTTGGTTTTTTTTTTCAGAAATACTCCTCCCTTCTTCCCTTTCTCTGATGCATTTCACTTACAGACACTATTTTCTGGGCTTAACAGCTGAAGCTCTTCCTTCTCTCCTCCCCATCCTTTTCAGATAGCATGGAGTCTGAATTAACTATGAACATACCCATCCCTGGTTTTTATAAAGCAACTCTTGCAAAACTCCAATTGCAAAAATCACCAATTTTGGAAGCCCATTCTGAGATCCCTGTAACCTGATTTTCAGAGAGATTTAAAGCTGTGTACCTCAGCTGAACGGAGGTGTTGGTGAAGCTGGTACACAGCAGCAGCCATGGAGCGGGAGGGCAGGACACACGCAATCAAGTGCCATGTCTGCTTTACTTAGGTCGTTATCTATCACGCCAGCAAAGGGAAGAGGAACTCAGGATGTGCGTGTAGAGAAAATCCCTCCATTCCTCAGTGTTAAGTACTCACCTTCCGGACCAGCTCTTCACACCTCACCATGCTCGCTGTTTTCTCACTCTTCTGCCAAGATTATGTCCACCACTATCACTAGCCCACTTAGGAAATCACTAGCAGCCCTTATACCTGTTATTTCAGAACCTCTAATATGATTTTGACATATTCTTGCATTTTAGTCCTGATTTTTTTTCTATCCATAGAGGTACTTTAGTAAATAATACATTTTTTTTTTCCCCCAGGGGGGACACAGGGCGTTGGCTTTGGTTTGTTTTACTTTAGAATATGGCTGTCTTCAAACTTGTTTTGTATGTGTCCAATATACTTCAGTTCAATAAAAACTTTTTAATTACAGCTTTGGTAACTCAGCATTTTTGAACCAGATCAATGGACAGCCCATGTGGATAAGACTGCACGTAACCCACTCAGTGTAGTTACAAAAGACAACTCCAGCGGGTGCTCTGTGACTCCTCCTTATGTTATCAACAGTTGTGTCCATGGATTTTCAATACATTTCTCTCGTAAGTAATGGCATGGTCCAGCTAACAGATCTTAATAGCACCAAGAATGCTTCACTGAAGTAGGTATGCAAACATTGATCAGAGACAGTCCCTGCCGCAAACTGACTGCAACTCCAGAGCTGACTTTGACCTTCCCACTGGCCCTGATTAAGGGATCGTTACTAGTTGCATAATTATGAGGAAAACAATCTGATCTACTTTTATTACAGGTTCATCCTTCTATGAATTAATTTTGCCACAGTAGCTGGCACACCACAGGTGAAGATCCACACACCATCCTCTTTCAATCTTGCCATCCTATTTTCTGCCATATTTATTTTCTCCCATTTCTCCTACGGATCCCTAAGAAACACAAGGGTAAACAGGGTAAACAAACCTCCCCTCCTGCAGGAATTTACTCAATCAAATCATTAGTAGGTGCCAGATACATTGAACCACCCTAACTTGTTATTTAAGCTCTCTTTCACAGGGTGGCCACATCAGAAAGGATGACAGGGAAGCACTGCTGGAGAAACCTGGTCTGGGAGCACCAGCCCACTGTACTGGGTGCTGTGTAAACAAGCTAGAGAAGATGGTCCTGCTCAAAAGGGTTTACAGTCTATCTTACTAGCAAGGTCAACCAGCCCTTGCTGTCAAAAGTCTGCAGACTTTTTATCAATTTCCTCCCAGATGCCTGATATAAATGGACCCAGTTTTAAACTGGGCTTGTTGGAGGAGGGGTATGTTATCCGGCTTGCTTATGACAAACCAAGGGATGATGCTCCCAGGTCTGAGGGATGGGTCACTAGCGAAGGCCCTCAACCCGCTGCTCTGAGATGTGCTGGGTAAGCTGCAGCACACTCAAAGTCCTATGGGGACAAGCTAGGGGCTCCTGAGGCAATAGGAACCATGGAGTCACAGATAAAACACCTTAAAGGATGGCCACCTGAAGAGCAGCACGAAGGAAATGCAGCCATGCCAGCCAGTAAGTCAGCTCCACCAGGCGCCCAGCTGTAGGGCCTTTACACAAATGCACGTAGCATGGGGAACAAGCAAGAGGAGTTAGAGATGTACCCACGCCTCCAGGGTGATCTTACCGGCATCACAGAGACATGGTGGGATGGCTGTTATGACTGGAGTGTTGGAATGGAGGGATACAGACTCTTCAGGAAGGACAGGCCGGGGAGACAAGGAGGGGGTGTTGCCTTCTATGTCAATGAACAGCTGGAGTGCATGGAGCTCCACCTAGGGATGGATGAAGACCCAACAGAGAGCCTATGGGTCAAGATTAAAGGGAACATAGGGGCAGGTTGACATTACTGTAGGGGTCTGCTACAGACTACCTGACCACGATAACGGAGGAGATGAGGCCCACTATAGACAGGAGGCCATGGACCTCTTGAAACAGGGCCAGAGGAGGGCCATGAAGATGATGAGAGGGCTGTAGCACCTCTCCTAGGCAGCCCCTACTCTAAAAACAAACAAAAAGGAAGTTGTTAATGAGCAGGCTATTACATTTCCCCACTTTTTCGCTTGATGTCATCTCTATTACATACCTTTTCTAAATCAAATGAGCTGGAGATGCGGGATAACAACTTTTCAATAGAAAGAAATAAACCAGGAATGTAATCAAGCTTAAGGATAATTTGAAGCTACATGTCATTCAAAGAAAAAGAAAGGGATGTCATATGTTAAACAAATTCATTTGCATCCAGCAACGGCCCTTTTCAAAAGCTTTAAAGTGGAATCACTCTGAATTCTCCAATGAGCTTTTGTTTTTTTCATTTCTTTCACGGTTACTATTTTAGTTATTCTGCCTTGCTCTTCATTTTCTTCTTTTTGTTTCTTGCCACACTAAAGTTTTTTTTATGATGTCTTTTTGATGACGTATTTTACTGAACAGAGAGCTGGACAATCAGGGCTTGACTGATTTTCCTACGTGTAAAAGGAAGAGACAATGAGATCCAAGAAGAAATGTGCAAAAGCAGATTCCCATTGTACTGATTTTCATTTACACTACATTTTATGCTGCAGCAGCCTCAGCTCAGTTCTGTTGCTTCCTCTCATCAAAGAGCATGTAGAACAATTCACAGAACTGGTAAGACTTGCTTCCTATTCTATATAATCAAGTTGGTACTTTTTCGTCTGTGCATGCTGAAGTAATTAAAAAATTTATACAAGGATTCAATTAGTCTGGATTCAAAGACTGGTTCTGTTCCAGGCTCCACTTAAAGGACTTCGCAAGCCCTTTAATTGCCTTTACAGTTCTACCCTCCACTCTTTACCTTCCCTGCTGACTTAATGAACATCTTTATATTACAGAAGATGTCCCATTAAAATGGGTACGCTCAGCTCCGCATACATCACAATCCAAATAGGCACTTGCAAATCATTGTAACACAAATCATTATAACATCAGGAATTAACAGATTTATATCACTTCCAGAACGCTTTAAAAATCTGTTTCCTTCTTCCCTTTTTTTAAAAAAAAATACTATTTTTTCTTGTGAATATTAATAATGATTAACAGTAGGACTAATCACCAGGTACACTTCAGGCAAGTATTTCCTGAAAATCGCTGTTTCACACCAGCAATAAGGACAAAAATTTGAATAATTTTGTCTCTTGCTTATGAGCACATCTCCGGATTCACTGGTGAAAGATCAAGAATATATGAACTGCAACAAGTGCTTTATTTAATTTAGACTGCGATAAACTCCTCCCGGGAGTATCCTCTTCAAAACTGAATTCCGAACGCAGGTCAGTAGTTGTTTCATGACCTTTTGCACATATTTTTAAAAAGGCAAAATAATGAATGAACAGGCAACTCATTCTCACTATGAGAAGTTCATACCAAATTTTTCAGGTTTACTGATTCGCAAGTCCTTTATTTTCAAAACAGAAGTAGCTGTATGAAACGTATTTTACAGGACTCTTACGATGACTAGATGTCATGGTTTAACCTCAGCCAGCAACTGGGACCACGCAGCCACTCGCTCACTCCCCCCCAGCTGGGATCAGGGAGAGAATCAGAAAAGTAAAAGTGAGAAAAAACTAGTGGGTTGAGGCAACTTAATAGGTAGAGCAAAAGCTGCACACACAAGCAGAGCAAAACAAGGAGTTTATTCACTGCTTCCCATCCGTGGGAAAGTGTTCAGCCACCTCCAGGAAAGCAGGGCTCCATCACATGTAACGGTTACTTGGGAAGACAAATGCCCTAACTCCAAACATCCCCCCAGGACACCAGACTAAGACTTTCATCAACCTTAGTGGAAACAGATTCAAGCTCTAGGCCTGTTGCTAACTAGAAAGAAGGTTGGTGATTATTTTCCCTTTCGATTACTGTTGGGAATCTGGTTGACCTCTAGGGTAACAAAGGGCTGATGAGCCTGTTACCAGTCTGACCAGTCTGGTTACCAGTCTCCGAACTAAGTAAAAGGAGTTTGTTCTGTGTACATAAAGCATGGTAGAAACTCCTTACCATTAAGTGCCAGTAGACAAAGTGGCCGCAGGAGAAATAGCTTCAGCTACCTCAAACTGAGACAGACTTGACTAATCTGCATTTCTAAGATGATCCCTGTGGGACACATCCTAAGTCACTTAACTCCACCACCATTTTATATGTGTTAAAGTGAATATTTTTAAGAGAAGGAGTCATTACCTCCCACATTTACAGCATGAAGCACATCAGAAACCTGATGAGAGTTATTATCTCAGGCCTTGTTCTAATGCAAAAATTAACTACACTGTAATGCAAAAACTAACTACACAAAATAACAGGGGGCACGTACAGCAGACAGAGCCCCATTCCTGTGAAACCCCATCCTTCAGGGTGGAATTTGGCTTTCTGAGCAGCAGAGAGCAAAGGCAGAGGGATCTCAAGAGAATCCAAGCAGGGGCGGGTGAATCTGCTGTAGTCATTACAGGGAAAAAGACTTTAATGTCCAATTAAGCCAAATGAATTATGTAAAATATGATAAAGATGGAGGAAAAAATGCAGATGTAGTCCATTATTAGACTGATGACTAATCAATCACCACCCATTTTTGAAGTATCAGGCTTAAATCATCCCAGTTTCAAATGAAAATAGTGTCTTCTTAGAAAGACATGGAATTAGACCAGCAAAAATACAGAGCTGCACTGATTACCACTGGGAAAGTGTAGTGGTCAGTTTTTAATAATAATTTTCAACAAGAATGGGGAAAAAGTGGAGATTAAGAGTTAGTTACAGGCAGTGCTGGTGTCTTCCCATCTGCTTTTTTCCTAGCTTTTCCCTTTTATAGTTTGAGCTGCAATCAGAGTGACAAAGGACCACCAATGTTTCAAAGCAACTGAACATCCAGCCCTTAAGCAACTGGGGTCCATGCCTCACTCCCCCTGACATTTTTTACAGCTTTGAAGAGAGATGAACTGGTGAGACACAACATCTTCTAGAGCTGAGGTGAATCCAAGGCATTGATGCAGAAAGAATCATCTCCTCAGAGCTTCACTGTTAGTTCCTACAGGAGAACCCTCCAACTTTATTAGCAGCTGTCAATTAACAACTCCTAATTTTGTGCTGTGTAGAATTGGTAGAACTTGGTGTAAGAATTTGGCTATTTTTGCTGTAGCTACTGTGATTACTGATCTATTGTAATCCCTTGATATTATCTTTCAATGTGCAGCTTTTGAGAGCGTACTGACTGTGCATGCTCTGGGGCAAAAGCCTCCTCCTTCTAATCCAGCTCTCTATGCACCGTGAGCATCTCAACAAACAGGCAATACAATATTAAAAAAAACATTACGGATTCAAAACTACAAGAATCCATTCCAAGCACTCTCTTAATCCCACTTACACGACAATATCAACACCTACCCCACCAGCTCAAAGGAGACGCCTCAGGACAACGGATGTTTTATGCCTGTGGGAAGCAGGGCTCACTCCCATCCCAGCTCCAATTCTTTTGCTGGCTCTTTTTCCTTCAGGCGCCCCAGCAGCTGGGGTTCATAATGAATGTGCTAAATCAAAACAAGCTTTACAAACATAATAGGGGAATTCTGTGTCAACGCCTTCCTCTTTCACACGATGCTGCAGTCCAGAACACAGGCATACTGATCCCTTACCGTACGAAGGTGAAAGAATGTTAACTCATCAGGAGTGCTGTAAAAATGTAGGGTTCTTCAAATTAGCCACTCTAAATTATGGTTGAAGATTAAATACTTTGTAATTACTGCTGGGACATGCTGGGACCTAATCAGCTCCAGCTATAACATCAAGACTGTCTGCAGGTACTCAGAAGAGCGCAGCTGGAGATGGCAAATCCCAGTGGGCATCGCAAAGGAGAGAGATGCACGGGGAGAAGCCCTGAGCCAGGGGTGAGCGCTCTTAATGCAAACAACCCAAACAGAACAAAGGAAACGACCAGAAGGTCCCTCAGGAGAGGTTTCGAGCAGAAAGGAAGGTTATCACAGAAAGGCAGAGGCACATAGATGCCTCTTCGATGTGATCACTGACCAAAAGTCTATTGTTCTTAGAAAGCGGAGGAGAAAAAAAAGACATCAGGAAGTGGTGTGGATGAGATGTCTGTGCTGATAAATGCACAGGTATGTGGGCCACCGCATACTGAGAAGCTTAAAGACAGAATTTTTGTACTTCTTATTCTCATTTTCTCAGTGATTTTGATCAAGATGAAGAATATCCTAAAATGGTATTATTTCTAGGTTATTAATATTATTCTCTGAGAGCATATGAGACTCACAAAGAACAGCCCTTGTTCCTCCGGAGGAGGAGCTCCGTTACAAATAATCAATGGAAATGATAGAACTTTGTTGCAGCAGAATTTCCAGTTCTACCGACTTTCAAAAATAATGATGGATCATGGGTCTCTTGTTTGTTTACATGCACTCTGCGGGCTCTCCTCTTGCTGTGTGAAACAGAGGGAATCTCTCTTCCCTTTGCCACATCAAGTAGCATGAAATGCCTTGTGGTGTTTGAGGAGAACAACACATGCTAGGCTTGCAGAAGCCTTTGCATAAATTTACATATGAAACCCAAGATCACTGCACTCCCTGCAGAGTTACTGCTAGCCATAGTTGACATTGCACTTGAAACAGTACTGCAAAGAGAGCAGTATCTTTTGCAGGGAGGTTTAAAATAATCAATTTTGTTTTTTCTTTCTAACCATCAAAGAAGTGCCTTTGAATTCTGGGTGCTGTGCAGTGAGAGGAGATGAATGATAATTGCCATTACTGGCTTTTCTTGGTATTTTGAGAGATACTACGATTCAAGTGAAGTTAGGTGCCATCATTACCTGATTAGACACTCCGGAGAACGAGAAGCATAACAAATTCCCAGGGTACGCCATGTTCATGTACAGGGATTTTAATGTCTTTCAGTTCCTTAAAGTCTAATAAAAATACATTTTTAAAATCTAGGTAGTATCCATTGCAACAATGCTAATATAAAAATGTACTACATACTTCCATAAATTCATAAATTAGTATTACTGGCAATAGATCTATTGCTGAAATTGTCCCTTTTAAAATGCAGAACATCTAAGTCACAGAAAGAAAATAAGTGTCAATAAACTACATGTTCTTTTTTGAAATAGAAACCATCAAAGGAACGTGAAAAAGCTTAACTTATTATTTAGCTCTTTACCTTGTCTTCAGGCATCTTTTAAGGGAAATTAAATGCAGAGAGAAGAAATATCAACAATATATAAAATGGATTGAAGAAGCTTGCCCAGTTCTGAACCCTGAGAAGCGTATGAATGTTTCTCCCAGTTTCAAAGATTTCAGGCAAAAGAACGAGCAGTTCAACAAATCTCATTCCATTATTTCAAGAACTACCTCACAAAAAATCAGCTAAATATCAAAACAGAATAATCCACATTTCTGTCCCTGATGGACTTCAGCTGTGCATTCTCAATTATTTTTAGATGAAACCATTCTAATATTCAAGTACCTGCTAACAGTGATACTTATGCAACTACAGATTAATTGCATTTTCATAACAGCCAAATTGGGCCCTCCTTTCACTCCTGCATAAATTCACTTTAAATCCAACTTTTTACTGTATAAAGCCACGTTCTACACAGCCACGTGTACAGCACTGTTTCAAGCCCCCGCTTCTCTTTAGCCATGATTTGCTAAGTGGCAAACAGTTCGAGAGGTCCCTTACCAAACACAAACCGTTGGTCTAAACTAAACCCACTTCTCTAACCCAAATTAGTTAATGCCCTTCTGAAGGAGTTAACTTTGCACAAACGTGCTTTTTGTTGGCAGAGCTGTTACCTCTCTGCTTGTAACCCACGCAAAACCGTATTGATAGCATCTCTATTTTAACACGTACCACGCCTGACCACAGCAAACTGGGAGTGCTGGGCGAGCTGGAGTTGAGCAGATCGGGGGCCAGCAGCCACGTCTGGAGCCCCAGCCTCACAACCCGGCAGCGAGTGCCTGCTATCATTCCCATTCAAGTCAGTCGGAACAGCAGCACTGCGGATAAAAGTCTCACAATTTATCGAGCAAATGACTGTCACATGAGAGAGAGTTACAGGAGAGAGGGTAGGGACGGCGTGCTGCTTTCTCATGTATTTTAAAACACTGTTTCCTGTGAAATATCACACGGAGAGGCAAGTTTGACTGCATTGCAGGTGGGAAATCGAATTTAAAATAATCTAGATGGATCTTCGTATTCTGATTTTGTTTGTTTTGCAAAACGACGAGTTTAAAAAACAGCTGTTACAATAAAAAATTAATTATGCTGGGGCCTGGACCCAGAGTGTACACCTGCCAGGAAAGTCTGGCGTGCTGGGCCAGGAGATGCAATTTTAAAAAACCCTTGTTCCTTAGGATCCACAAATTAATTCTTCTCCTCTAAGAAAGAAGGGCAAAGTTTTTCCACGCTGCCAGCAGTTTTGCATGCTAAACAGCGCTTGCTTCATGTACTGTATACACAGAGGGTCACATTCACTGCAGAGCACACAATTAAGCAAACAAAATCACATTAAAGGAGATAATCTCTTTCTTTCAGTTATACTTATGAGCAAACGGACATGACAATATTTTTATATTTCTAAATATAAAGTCTGAAAACATGTAAGAAAATACTGTGTGGTCAGTTAATTATCAGTTTCTGCTGAGGATCTTTCCAAGGGCCAATCAGATCTAAAACATAGGGGTTTTTTAAAGTTACTCAAAAGCAAATTATGTCAAAGCTAGTTAAAAAGGATGCCACATTTCTCTTCTTGGGCTTTACAGAGTTGTGTAAAATCCAAATGTCTATGCATTACCCCAAAGTTTTATCATGAAGAGTTGAGACAAAGCTTCCTCATACGCAAATATTTAAATGAGAGCAAAATCTGATTAAAAGCTTCAATTAGAAATGTTAAATATTTAATTTACTGCTGTTCAAAACAAATGAATGAGATTGTATCCCGGCAGACACTTGCTCTGCTTCCTACCTCACATTCCTCATCTTCACATAGTCTACTTCTGGAGCACAGAAGTCTCAGTGATCTAGTGACTATAGACTTTCAGGCATCATTTGACACGCTGGAGGGAAGGGATGCCATCCAGAGGGACCTGGACAGGCTTAAGAGGTGGGCTAGTGCAAATTGCATGAAGTTCAACCAAGCCAAGTGCAAAGTCCTGCACCTGGGACATGGCAATCCCAGGCACAAATACAGGTTGGGAGGAGAATTGATTGACAGCAGCCCTGACGAGAAGGACCTGGGGGTGCTCGTGGATGAGAAGCTCAGTATGAGCCGGAAACGTGTTACTGGTAGCCCAGAAAGCCAATTGCATCTGGGGCTGCATCAGAAGAAGTGGCCAGCAGGTCGAGGGAGGTGATTCTACATCTCTACTCTGTTTTGGTGAGACCCCACCTGGAGTGCTGTGTCCAACTCTTAAGTCCTCAACACAGGAAGGACATGGA
>JAOXNO010000078.1:41434150-41444300 GCA_028565335.1 Limnodromus scolopaceus
GATGGGGCAGCCACAGCTTCTCTGGGCAACCTGTTCCAGTGCCTCACCACCCTCACAGAATTTCTTCCTGATATCTAGTCTAAATCTCCCCTCTTCCAGTTTAAAGCCATTACCCTTCATCCTATCACTACACTCCCTTATAAAGAGTCCCTCCCCAGCTCTCCTGTAGGCCCCCTTCAGAAAATGAAAGGTTTCTGTAAGGCCTCCTTGCAGCCTTCTCTTCTCCAGGCTGAACAACCCCAACTCTCTCAGCCTGTCCTCGTAGCAGAGGTGCTCCAGCCCTCTCATCATCTTCATGGCCCTTCTCTGGACTCTCTCCTACAGGTCCATGTCCTGCTTATGTTGGGGGCCCCAGACACGGACACAGTACTCCAGATGGGGTCTCACCAAAACAGAGTAGAGGGGCAGAATCACCTCCCTCAACCTTCTGGCCACGCTTCTTTTGATGCAGCCCAGGATACGGCTGGTTTTCTGGGCTGCCAGCGCACATTGCCAGGTCACCTACTTGATTATATGAATAGATAAAAGAATATGGCATTATATGCACAAGTACTGGCTGGTCACACGTAACCCAAAAAATGAGAAATGTGACAATGAAAAATACAATTTGAAATATCTTTACACCAGAAGAACAGGATAAACCTACTATGCTACATTGAAGTGCACATTTTCTGTTGAATCCTGGTATCTTACTGGGAGGCTGATCATATCTATTTCTTCTGAAAAGTCACTCACAACTATAATAAATAACTGCTTTTTATAAGATTTTAAGTCTATAACAGTAAATAACAACATGTTTTTTAAAAAAAAAGCTACTCCTGTCTAAAACACCTTGCCAAAGCCTACCCTGAGTTCATCCTGTAGAGATCTATCATACCATATCCTCTATAAATTTGTACGTTTAGGATGAGATTTCCACACTTCCCTGGCAATGCAGAGTCTCAGATTCATATAGCTTTTGGGTGCTTAAATAATCACTTAGATCCTTAATGGGGTTTTCAAAAGTCACAGTGTGCCTGCTCCAACAGCTTTTCCATCAACCCTTCAGGCACTTTTAAAAATCCAATTATTCATGCACATTAAATGAAGGGAACCCACCCTCTAACATCTGCTTAGGTGACAACTTTGTTACATGGCTTCGCCAGAATTAGGCAGAAGCCTTGTCTCACTGAAAAAGTCAGGGCTTCTGTTTGCTAAGAGTCAACATTAAGCTGCATCAAGGATGACCTAGGTTTTCACTGTTTTTAAAACAAAATTCTCGCCTGCCTTCCAAAAAAAATCAACTGTTGTAAAACTACTGACCAAAGGGAAAAACTGAAACAAGAACTATATAGGAGACAAGCAAAATAAAGGTAGAGAACTCAACTACATCCACACAGTTTCTATAATACTGACTTAATTAAGCTATCAGCCCGGAAAAAAAAACAAACCAACTATGCTCTCCTCCCCAAAACCCATCCTCCGACCAAACAAAAACTCCACCATCAATTTACCTCAGAATCCATTTGCTGGTTTTGCTTTATAGTGATGAAATTCCATGTAAGACAGAGAAAGCAGTACCAATACTTTATAACTTAATTCCACCAGCTTCTTAATTTATTTTTTTTATATTAGACTAACATCTCTATATCTTAATCCCAACCCGTATTCAGGAAGGATCACATAAGCAACAAGGGTAACTTACACTGGTCAATGCACACAAAGGGGTTTCTGCAAGCTCTGCTCACTGAACATCACATACAAATGAATTAGCACCAAAAAGTATACACACACCATGAACTACCAGAAGGTGTCTTTACTGTTTTCTGATATATATAGAAGAAACTGCCTTTATCAAGAGAGTCAGATAAAGAAAAACTCACAGTCTCAAATTAAAAAAATGTAGTGACAAGTGAATGTTAGAAGCCCCTCTTTATTTATTACTGTATTGCAAACCAGGAATAGTCCTTCTCATTTTTCAAATAAAGAACTATTTTATTTAAAAAACTATTTAGAAAAAAGAACCAAAAAACATCAACAACAAAAACCAGTCAGTTGCAACAGTGCAGAGAACCACGAGAGCCTGGGCCAGTGCTGTGGTGTTGTAAATTAGTATGCAGTTACACAGAATATTAATGGATAGGTTTAATCTACAGAGTGCAGATTCACCGCACAGAAAGCAGTGTTACTCTTGTCATACGTTACTTTATTTTCTTCCATATTTTAAATTTACTGAAATTCCGTTAGACCTATTAAATGAGCAAATCCTTTTTGAAAACAGTACAACATGGCTGAAACGCAATAAATATAAGCACTTTAATATTTAAGTGAGGAAAATGAATTTCAGTGTGTTTTCAAATTGGTTTTCTTCAGTGCAGAGTTTCTTTATTTGTCCAAATAAAATGGATTTGAGTGGGTGGCAGCTTTAAGGAGATATGCAGCACTGTTCAATGGCTTTGTGAACTTGGGAAGATATTATGAATAATGGATTTGCTGTGCTCTTAGACACGGAGCCACAACAAAAACAATATAATTCCAGGTTCTCTAATAAGCAGATACTGGAGTCAGGAATAAAAAGCCTGGCCTACTGATTTAAGCTACAGGTGCTAGAACTTTTGTTCAGATCATTGTAGCAAACTATGGGACTGGCTCTGTGTTTCCCGCAGGAAAACGACTCAAGAACTCCCAAGGCTACCTCCCACCACTCTGATCTGCTGCTATCTTCTCACAAGTCCATTTTTATATTATACGCTGCCCCCACTGCCCCCAAACAGAGGTGGGAGAGAGATTTATTTCCCTCTGACAACAGCTGGAGATAAGGGTTAACTTGAAGCACACGCACAAAACAGAATAGTGTTTCCTCCTTTTATTGATCTGACCATATATCCCCCTTCTCAAGGGGAGAGAGTCCTTTGTTTTAGTTTGTAACTAATTTAAAAGACTTAAATTTCATCAGCAAATTACTCACTCTTAAGCATGAATGGAAAAAAAACATCCAACCATTTTCAATATAGACAGATTTGACCAAAAGAAATTTGAGAAGTGTACCTCCTTGTCCTTTTGAAAAGGATCTGACCTAAGTCTGATAGAAAACCAGAACATTTTGGGACATCGAATCCATTCCTAACTTTGCAAGTTTTCATTGCTCGAGACCACAGGACTGGAAAATGTAGCAACTTCTCTGAGGACTGGACACTTCAGAGTAGGAGGAAGCAGGATATCTACCTATTGTGGTGGGATGATCTTACCCACATTTTCTTCCCGAACTTGCAAATGCAAAAACCTGTTCACTTTATACACACAGGAACATAAAGTAGTATCTCATATTAGTATACCTAATAGCATATTGAAGAGAAGCTCAATAATCAGGATCTCAAAGTCTCATCTGAAACCCCCAACTGGTATATTTGATCGCCAACAGATCGGTACTTGCCAAGATTTTAATACTGGCATTGTAATTCTAGAACTTGTGACATCATCTTATCTTGTTGATAAATGTAACTCCAGCAAGTCACTACTAAAATCTCCAGTTGCATAAACCAAAGCTTAGTTTACACTATTGCTGTAGGTGCTGCATATGTAATCCAAGTATTGTCAAGCCATGAGTGTTAACCTGAGGAGGAATACTTAAAAGGCTGACACACTTCACATGAGGTTTTCAAAAACCCACAGTGCCAGCTCCTAACTTCACAGCTGGTATTGCACACTGCATCCCCAAGCCTTTATTTTCATCTTACCCTTCCAAGCACAGTTAGCTCCAATCTATAATACCATAAAAACCCCTCTGATATTAAAAAAAACTATGAAAAAGGCTTTTTAATTGGCAGAGCATAACTGCAGAAGATGGCATATAGTATTTTTATTTTTAACTTAGGCCTTCAGAGGAGAGATACAAGTATAACTTTAACTATGTTCACACTGTGCAGCTAACTGCATGCCCTTTATGCAACAGAAATGGTCCATAACTATCTGCTCTGTATTAAATAATTCACAATTTTTGTTGACATTTTACCGCAGTCTTGATATTAAGACTCTATTATCTAGAACTTTTGTTTTGGTGACAGAAATATGTTTGAAAGAGATACTAAAATATAAAGAAATTCATTGGTTTTGCATCAATAGGATAATTCCAATACATATTTAATAGGTTTCCCACAGATACACGAGCCTTTGCAGGCTCAGAGTTCAGTAAATAGATGCATAAAAATTTTCTTTCAGATGGTGAACTGTTTCCTAGCTGGGAAAGACATTGGCCAGTCTAGAACGAGATTTCTTCTATCATGTTGTGTCTCAATTCACATCAGAAAACCTCCTCAATATTGGAAGTGCAGAAGAAAAACTGCCAACATTTTTATTTTCTTCATCCTGATCTTATGGCAAACCCTCCCCCTTATTTTCATGAGAAGCATTAGACTGGCTATGTAAACAGTTCAAACACTCAACCACTTCTATCGTGTGGACATCACCTTTATAGGTTTCAAAGTCTACTCTGAAGATTCTGAGATCTAGCTCAAAGAAAAATCTGCACAGGGGACCAAATAAATTGTATTGTAGGTATGTGGTCCTACTAAGGGAAATTTAAGATTTAGGACAGAAACGAGCCTCAATTTTTGAAAACCGTCACTGAGAAAAGAAACCACTATTGGGCTGAAAACAATATTCAGTCACATTTTAAGCAGGTATAAACACAATTCAATGTCTTCCAACTTCAGTAAAAGACCCAGGAGACTAGTTTTGTATGTAAAAAGTCATTATTTAAGGATTAAGATGTGACTTGAGCTCATATTCCAGATGAGGCTAATCAAAGATGAATGTAGTTTGCTTTAACAGGATACATGTGGTAGACAACTAGAGGTCCAGTGTTTGGAAGAGAAAATGATCTGGCAATACAAGATTTTGTGTAAAGTCTGAACTCTTAAAAAAAAACAAGCTAAAAAACAAACCCCAAAAGCATCAACACGCACACATCTCCAAAAACTGCCTGGAGCCAGAGGACAAGAATTCAAACAATAGGAATTTATATGTATAAAGGCATCCATTACAGCGAATTTTCATTTTGAAATCAAATGACCAACTCATCTGATTTCAAACTAGAAGGCATCAGCAGCTAAAAACAGTTCAACATTCATAGAATTGCCTAGGTTGGAAGGGACCTTTAAGATTATGTAGTCCAACCATCAACCTAACTGATGAAAACCATCACTAAACCATGTCTCTAAGCACTATGTCAACCCGTCTTTTAAATACCTCCAGGGATGGTGCCTCAGCCACTTCCCTGGGCAGTAGGTATGCCTATCAAAGTACTGCTGCTTATGAATAGAAAGACATATTCCTGTTCTTGTTAATTCACTGGAGCTACAAGCAGGGAAACAATCTACAGTTACTTGTATTGCTGCACACTGTGATTTTAGGTAGCAGTACTCGACTATAACATGTATCACAGACCATACATGTAATATTTGCACTAACTGGTACTGACAGAATATGGTTGTGATGATGGAAATACATCATTTTAATGAACTGTTGTCTTCACTGAATTCTGTAATAATATCTGACAGCTTTCACTGCTGTATGAGCAACTCTCTGTTGGTACAATTCATTTTTGTTTTGTCTGAGACAGTGTAAGACAGTATTTCCAGGAAAACAGGTTAGGTAAAGAAAATACAGCCAATAATGAGTGAACGTAACATGAAGGATAAAGAAAACAACTGGATAATGAGCCTGGATACATAGTGAAATACTACGCTATGACTTTAAATGTGCTGAATGTCTGCAGCCCCGATTCTTTGCATTTGAATACCGAATGTAGGACAGTGGAAACACCCTGTCAAGATCTGAACAATATTCTGCAGAAGCGCTAGTTCTAGTATCTGCACACTTGGAAATAAGACAAGGAATTCAACTTGCACATTGTCAAAGACAGAAAACAAAACAACTGCGCCTGCTACAGTATACACAATCAAAGCAGACCAAGTTTTCTGGACCTGCCAGGTGGTTTGGCTAGGATTTGATGGAAGGAAGCATACGCTTTACTTTCATAATTCATCCTGCTCTTGAACTAGCTGTCAGGGAATCTAGGAGGCATTTTGACAAGTAGGAAGGTGTCCAGCTTGCAGAAGAGCACATTACCTTAGCAGTTCAAACAAATAAAGCATTCTTCTGTCCAACAGGAATCTCTCAGCCAGCTATACATAATTTAGGAAATTTGTGCATCGCTGGACTGACAAAGGGCCACTGGAACATAAAGAAATCCCAACCACATAGGTTCTTCCAAGTGATACTGGATGCTGAACTAATGGAAGCAAGGAAACTGTTTAGATAAGAAAAGGATACATCCTTTTATGCAAATCAAGTACAACTTTCTCTCCATCTTCCATAAAGAAGTTGGAAATCTTATTTAGATAACTGATTGTAGAGTTCAGATAAGCCTACTAAAAATATTTGCAGAGATGAGAACTCGGACAATTTAGAAAGCAGCTCCATTCACCACACCCTAGTTTTAAAAAAAAAAAAAAATAGTAGTAAGTTGATTTTTTTTTCCCTCCTTAATCAAAAACAGTGCTGTACATTTCAAGACCAGCTCTTATATTTGTCTTTTTAATGCTTTAGAAAAAAAAAGAAAAATATTTTTCAGTATTTAAAAAAACACGTCATCTTACCTACTAAGAAATTCAAATATGCGTCTTACGTACAAGCTAAATTGCTACAGACAGTTCCAGTAAAAACCACAGAGATCACTGATTTATCTAGACCTGTAGCCAACAGCCACAAATACAACCATTTCAGCAGAAGCTACACAATTCCTGTCATGCTCAACAGTGTAATTCCACAGAGACACGTGTGTCTACCGTGTACCAAATGGCGATTAGTTTTTATCGCAAAGTGTGAAGGCTGACGGTCATTGGAATATTGCTTACAGCATACACTTTTAATTTCCCTAAGTATATGCGTGCTTTGAACATTGATATGCAACTGCAAACAAGTCCAGCATTGCTTTATCACTGCATCTTTTAAGTGACAAAGAAATAAAAAACATATGAACATATTTTTCTCATGAATCTGTACTACTGTGGAAAATCCAATTCTGATTTTCTTTCTTCTCACCCTGTAGGAACATTTGCAGACAATTCATTTTGACTTTCTTTTTAATGTTACCAAGGAAGTTCTTAATGATGGCTTCAGTAGTAACTCACTATATGGCCTTGAGTAAAGCACTTCACCTCTTTCCTTAGGTGAATTCCGTATACAATTCCGTATGTAATTCTGTCACTTGCCCAGTTTAGGCATTCCATGAGAATTAGGTAAGACTCATCTGGTTTTTTTGGACTTGCAAATATGTGACCGTACTAAGCATTTCTCCTTATTAACGCCTATTGCCTTGTACTAACTTTGTAACATGATTTAAATAAGTTTATAATACAGAGTTCAGCTACGCTTCTTGATTAAGTTTTGTACTTCAAGATTCATCTTTGCCAGGATTATGAAGATTAAGCCATATTTTCCCCTTAACTGAACAGCTATGCTTTGGATACCATTTTTCCCTGATAATTCACATCTTCAAATTGATTTTTACAATTGGCTTTCTGGGAATTATAAGAACTAGATTTTAGACTTTCTTTGGTCCTGAAAAATGTATTATGGAACTCAAGCATAATTATAAATTTGGAGACTTTGGCATAGGCCTCATTTCGATTTGAGGGATTAATAGCAGGTTGTCTCTCCAGTACTCCTCAGAGGATTCCAAAGGGAATTCTCCTTTATCAAAATGGCAAGCGTTTTCCGATGTACTGTCAGGACCGACATTACAAACTACTCAAAGATGGTCCTTCCACATTTCCTCTGAGTTCTTCTACTTGCCTTCTAATTTCCTGGAGGACATTTGTCTTTTCTGAAAACAGATTAGCTTCACTTTTACTGGAATCAATTAAACATGGTATCTGGCAAGAAGAGCTTGTGGCTTCTGTCCCACTGAAAAGCAAGTCAGATAAGTGTCATCTAAAAAGGGGTATTTTGACAAGGGCTGGTAAAACTCCCTCATTCTGATTCAAAATGTGAAAGTGTGGCTCCCTATTAGAGGAACTAGACAATCTTTATGAGTTTCTTTAAAGGAGATTTTCTAGACTCCCGATAGGGATACAATTGGTGTGGTGAAAAATGACTACAAATCTGAGAGTGTTTCATTTAGAAGCTGTCCACTGCCTAAGGAAGAAAAAGAAACAGAGTATGAATGTGAAAGATGCCAGGAGAAGTTAAACTAAACTCTGTGCCTTTTCACATTGCTTTGATGGTACAAAGCAATTAGTTTGACTAGCCAACTTGGCGAGTCAGGCATCATTAACTAAGTTCTTTATTGAGACTAAAGCAAAAAAACCCCACCAAAACCAACCAAAACTATCATAGCAGTTTAAAATCAACTTGTGCCTTACACTGCACACTGCCAAGAGGTGTTAATAATAAAAAACGTGCAATATCATCAACGCAGGGTATCATTGGAAGGAAAGCTATAGTTGATCAGGAGCTTCTAATTAAACAAAATCCATCCCTGCTTAATCTCTTTAAAATGTATAGTAACCCTAAATTTCCCCAAATTAAAGTAGTTCTTATAAGAATAAACAAAACTATAATCAGCAGTTACCAAGTTGAGAGAAGTTATAACAGAAACTGAGAATCTTAATGTAGGCTTAAGAACAAAAGAAGGAATTATTTAAATAAGTAATGAATTAATTTATGTCATATACATCTGATCCTAGGTAAAGAAGTGAAAATTCCCAGGCTTGTTCTAGAAAAGCCAAAGGTGACAACAATTATTTTTGTGTATATTTAGAAATAAGTAAAATATATTAACACCTTAGTAACAAGATACTACATTAGTGGTTGTACAGGATTATTAACAGTTATCGTGATAGATTAGTTACTTTTTCAATTTGCACCTGAAAAAAAAAAGCACCAAAGGATACTAGTAATGAATGAGGATTTTTCATTTTTTCAGAATTTTACAAGAAAATTTTTATTATTGGAGAAATTTCAGGGAGCTAGACAAAAGTTACGGTGTTAAATGAAAAGGAAAGCAAATAAGTAATGGATTAAAAAAACAGCAAACAGAAAGCAACAACTCACAAACATTTATTCACCCTGAGGTCTGCTGCAGGACAGTACAGAATTGCATTTCTCTATGGCTTACTTCCGCCAATGTTTTTCACTACAGAAAGAAACCACAGAAAAATGGAGAACTGGTCCAATGACTATATAATGGATAAACTGGAGAAAAAAAAAATAATGTTATGACTGTGGTGCAAAACATGTCTAAAGCTTAAAGCATAAATAACGATGTTTGCATTTAACATGCAGTCTACAACATATGTTTGCAAAACTAAATAACTGCTATGTTTACATGAGATATAGGATGTTCAGTTTGATTTGCATATCAGAGATCAGGCTGTAAATCTCTGATGATATTTACAGTTGGATAATTGAAATTAATCCTGCCAAAATGACTTTGACAGTCCCGAATTTATGGTCTGAGAAAACAATCCTGGAACTGTTTGCTGAGCTATTAACATGGCTGGCTATATATTTTCAATCTGAGCTATGCTGCTGAATAAAAACCTGTTCACAAATTTTAAGCCTCTTCTTCCCCCACGTCAGGTTCAAGTTGCTTCCTGTAATCATTAAGAATATGGGGCAACCTTGAAGATAGCAGGTATGTCTGTGTTTTGCTGGTTTTGATTTTTCTTTTTTAAATTATTTTTCTAACCATGGCAGGTACCTTGTCTCCCCCACCCCCGGTGTTATGCCATTTTCTTTTTAGCTTCTTTTAAAAACAGCCAGTTCTCCCAGAAGAAAGCCTCAAGAAGTTCCAACATCAGAACTCAGACTCCCTCAAATCCTTCAGTAACTTGGATCATGGTTGCACCTCAGCATGTGTTTGTGCCTTCAGGGAATATGAAAGCGCTTGAATTTTTGTTTGTTTGTTTTCTGTTTTGTTTTTCAAACTCAGATTGTATCTTTAAATAGAAGGCATAGAAGTTGTCAAGGAGAAGAACATTGTTAACTACAAAGCTACCTCACATTATACTCCTGGTAGGAATGACATTTGTGGCTAGATATATGACAGAAACTTCCAACACACATGAAAGAAAAATGCTTGTGAATAACATCCACTGGGGGGGGG
>JAOXNO010000078.1:41444400-41455061 GCA_028565335.1 Limnodromus scolopaceus
CCCCCCCAATAAAATATTCAGTAGTAGTTTCACCTTCTAATAAAACAAAATTCCAACAATTAGCAGCCTGAATTTTCTTATCATTGGCATAGAACTACATAATTTATTAAAACTGTTGGCAACCTTTTCCTATTTAAGAGATGTTGCACACTGAATTCTTTGGACTCCACGAATGGATTTCATGATTGTGAAAGCTGCCCCTTGGGTTTTGGTGCTAAAGACAGCAAACAGCCTCCCCGCTTTCTTGATACCAAGTTTTCAACCACTGAGAACTCTGTTGTAGGTATTTCAAAAGTTGTGTTTCTAGACAAAAAAAAGTATGTTTCTAATATATAAAAGCAGCTTTTGGAAGTCTGGAAATAAAAACATGACTTCCACTCATTACAGAAATGTATGTTTTTCTATTCGTAGCATTTATTTACAACATACCACTTTTAGACAGGTGGCAGTGATACCTTTGATATTTATCTTGCTTTCTAGCGCCCCCCGCCCCAACATGCTGCTTTCCAATTTGAAAGCAGGTATCCACCCAAACAGGTAATAATAAGGAAGAAAGACAGCCCTCATTTATAAAATGTCAATTCCTTATTAGTGGAAAGAATAAATCCCTAGATCTAAGCAGAATTAACTGTGATCACTGATTATCACCCTACCACCAGTATGTTAGCTTGAGCCATGTCCCCTGTTCAGAGCTTGTGTCAACTGGCAGACGCCTGGAGAGGGAAGATTCTGAAGAGTAGCACTAGATAAGTGCTAGGACGAGAGGAAATGGGCACAAACTTGAATAGAAGAAGTTCCACCTAAACATGAGGAGGAACTTCTTGACTTTGAGGGTCAAGAATTCCAGAGCACTGGAAAAGGCTGCCCAGGGAGGTGGTGGAGTCTCCTTCTCTGGAGACATTCCAAACCCGCCTGGACAAGTTCCTGTGCAACCTGCTCTGGGTGGACCTGCTTTGGCAGGCGGTTGAACTAGATGATCTCCAGAGGTCCTTTCCAACCCCATGGGATTCTGTGATAAATACGTATTCTGTAAGGAAGGGAAGAAAAAAAAACTTCCTAAGCACCTAATACCCTTGTGAAAAGCCTGCTCCCCGTTCCCATTTTGTTGCACACACCCAGACTGTAAGGGAGTCTGAAGGAGGTCACATAGTGATTTAGTACCTAGTACAGCTGGCTTCATTCATATCGGAGAACTCCAGGGATGTAACAAATTTACAGCTGACACTCCGGGAGACATATAGAATTAGTGTTGCCAAACTCAGCCAATTAGCTTGGCAATTAGTAATGCCAAGCCAAAATACACTGAAGGTTATTTCGCATAGCATTTCTGTATCTACGCATCACCAAATCAACAATCCAGACTGGAAACTACCAGACTGATTAATCTTTCAATAGCTTTCTCTTACTTCCACATCTTGCCATATATTCTGTATGGCTTCATTTTTCACTGAAATTAGCCAACATGGGCATAAGGATCAATTACAGCTGACTCTTCTGCAGAATTAGGTCATTAGGCAGGACGTCTTAAGCTTGAAACAGCCATGTCTTGTAATCAAATCCCTTTTTAAAGAAGCTCTTCAAGAGCATCTCATTTTTCCACTGTTCTCATTTAACACTGATGTTCATACACCACATACACTTCTACAGCACATCTTAAAAACTCACCTAAACAGAACTCAATTGTCTTTTGGACACGTAGCTAATGTAACGTAAATGAACAGACAGGCTTTTTTTGTGAACAGACTGGAAGTCTACCAGCAAGGTCCCCAAGTGAAGTTTTTTTAGTTCAACCTCTGAATACTCCTATTTTAAGCACACTGCACCACATTTTTGTGCCACCTCCTGCTCCCTTTAGCCACTGGGATTTTTGCATGACTTACAGTTTCAATAATTATATGCTGATAACTAGCCTTTCACATCATGGTTGTGTTCCTTACTCTCTTTATTTTCAAATGCAAAGCCCGCATCAGAGAGACTGAAGGCAGAAGTGAGAGTTGGTAATGAGTGTGAGTGGGAGGCATGGGTTGGCGATGAAGATTTGCTTTGATTCCTCTGACTACAAAAGCCTCCTCAGTGGAGACGATATTTTAAAGTGTCTAAACAAAACGTTTGTCTATGCAAATTCAAAACCTTTCTGACAAAGTTTAAGCTATTGTTAGTATTATTTCTTAAAGGTCATGATTATGCCGTAAAGGATGATCAAAGTGTTAAGATCCTGCAATAGGTTAGGAAAAGAGGCAACAATGTAATAGATTTCAGATGGTTTCATTTCTAAGCAAAACACCGACCATTAATTCTTACTACTGATAGTAATGGTGGAAGCACAATCTGTTATCACAACTGGCTGACAACTTCTGTTATAAAACACACTTCTCGGTTGCCTTGAACTTCGTCAAACTTTTAACTGCTTTATCTATGATTTTATAAAAATTGAATATTTGTTTCAAGCTTTTAAGTAGCTGCTCTCAGCTTAGCCAAAATAATTCTGAATATTTCATAAAGGATACATTACTTATTCCACTTGGAAAACAATGCTTTAATTTAATGCTTCCTTGATTCACGATTTGAACGCAAGACCGGAAACCTCATACTGACAGAGTTATAATTAGCTCTAAAAAAATATGGCCGAACTACAAAATTCTGAAAAATCTAAACTCAGATGTGCCTATCAGAGAAGTATTTCATTTTTACAACAGAACCCCTCCACGCTCCCACTTCACCAAGCTTGCTCGCAAATAGGTCTCTAGCTCTCAACTGCCGGGCTCACTGCAATTGCAGCAGCCGGGGAGCGATCTAGGCAAAGAAGGAGGAAAGAAGAAAGTCTCCCTTGCTTCCCCAGTGAAGCTTCTCTCCCTGCAGTGGCCAACAAGCTTGAAAGCGTATTCCACCTCATTCAAATGCAAAGGAGGAAGAGGACTGAGAGGAAATAGAAAAATCCATTAGGACTGGATAATAAAGAACTAGCGAAAACACAAATGAGACTGGAGACTTGTCTGTGGATTGATGGTATTCAGTTGTCAAAAATCAGACCTAGTACAGAACAGTGATGTCAGTAACACTATTCCAAAGTTATTCAGAAGTCTAGAAGGAATAGTTTGGGAAAAAAAAAATATAAATCCATTCCATTCCTTTAAGGTGTAAATTAATCAAACTGTGTCAGCTCAAACATAACTGAAGAAAGTTGAGGAACTAATAATTAATTGGTAAGTGGGAATATACTAATATTCTAGAAGCATCATAAAAATGCATTTGCATGGATAATACAGAAAATGAAGAGGTATACCTTGATTTATTCATCAGGAGTCACATTGCCAAAACATATATAATGAATAAAATAAATTTCCACTTGTCCAACCTCAAAATAAAGTGTGTGGTATACCTATGAGCTAGAAACACTATATACAAAACTTACTTAAATTTTTGTTCAGTTACTTATTTAAATTACATGTTGAAGTTCCACAAAGCTACAACATTAAATAAAAAAAAAAGCAAACCAATAAGCCCACAGAGTAACAGTAAATAAAAGCAAATACCTTTTTTCGGCACTATCTTAAATTAAGTCTTTCCCAGCTCCCTATCTGGTAAAGCCTTTATCTAGTAATTCACATTAAAGTCTGGTTTTTGCACCACTTCCCTTTAATTTATCTATGTTATTAAAGTGAAGTCCACAAATTGATGCTAGACATCTCTCTCTCACTGGGCTAAAACATAAACCAGTAGTTCTTAAGTAAAGCTACCAACCAGCTAATACAGAATCTGCAGTAACCCCATACCTGTTAAGATCCCGTATTTCACTTGTGTCCTCCCTGGAAGCAGAAGCCACGAAATCACCACATGAATGCCATGAGCAGTCCCATGCAGCATGGGCATGTCCACGCCGGTGTATCCCCAGTCGAAGTGATCAGCTTGGTTTCACTGTTATCAGGAATAAAAACAGTAAGTGGTTTGCAGCAAGGATACAGGTGTAGATTTTTTTAAACTGCAGAGCAAAATAACTATGTTTAGAGAGACAGGTTAAGTAGCAACTGCTGATCTTACATTGCAAATTTATTACAAATAACATTCATATGCGTTTACATTACAAATGCATATGAACAAAAAATTATGTTTGAAAACATTCACATTTTTACTTTACACAGTTTTCCGACACATCATAGATGAAGTGGTCATGTGTTAAATACGCTAACAAAAGAAAAGAGAAGGAGGTATCAAGTAGCTATCTTCCACAGGAAAGTAAGTATGGGTTCCAAAAATTACATTCTTACTTTCTGTAGTTTATTTATGAGTTTATCAGTAAAATAAATTAAGCCCAGAGAACTGCTTTCAAAATAGAATAAAATAGCTTCAGGGAAGCATATTTTCTTATTTCCCAAATCCATACCATTTTCTACATATAAGTTATGATTTAAGCGTCACAGTTTTGTCTCTTCTGACTCAGTATAAACACTGACACATTCACCATCTCTTGGGGTCATCGATATGTTAAATAAATGAAAAATGCAAAGTTAACTCAGACTTTGTGGCCAAATCTTCAGATATAAACCAGTATAGTTCTATTTCATTTAAGTATGGACGTACGGCTTCAGAATAAAAGTCCACCTGGTTCAGTATTGTCTTATACAGTAGGGGTTTCTTAATAAAAAGAAAATAAGAAGAAAAAGTATGTAGAGTGATTCTCCTATTAAACTCTCCCAGACCTAGCCCATGGCTTAGGTTTTCTTTGAGACAGAAGCTTTGTACTTAAGGATCCATGGAGACTTTTTTCTATCAATAATTAATTTTTGAACATACGCAAACCTTTGGCACCCACAATCTCCTATGTCAATGAATTCCAAAATTTAATATGCATTGTTTTGGGGTGTTAAATACCTTACTTCATTTCGTTCGATGCTTCAAATTCTGATGCTGTGATTAAAAGTAAGCACTGACTACACATTTACTTTCTGTAAACCAGCTGTGATACTACAGGTTCCCAATCATGTCGTATTTTACCTGCAAAGCTGAACACTCCTATTCTGTTGAGTATCGTTCCTCACACAGGCATCATTCCAGCTCTTTGATCACATTTACCACCTTTCTGATCACTTTTTGAGCTGGAACATGAGTACTGAAGAAACAGGTACCCAATATAGGTATACAATAGCACAGCAGTGTTTTCTGGTTTATTCTGTATTCTTTTAATTTGATTGGCATTTTTAGCACTACTGCATGGAGATTTTCAGAAAACTGACCACAGTGGCTCCAAGATTTCTTTCCTGAGCACTAATGATTAGTTTTTACCCATAATTATCTATGCATAATTAGGACCATTTTTTCTCATCTGCACTGATTTTCATCTTCCACTTCACTGTCAACTGTTTCAACAGGTATTCTTTTACTGTAATTCTTCACATGCAACCTTTGTTTTTACCGCCCCAACTAATTCATATGGTCAGCAAACTCATGCACCTCATTCTCCTTCCCAATTTCCAAGATCATCTTAATAACTTAGGACCCAGCACAGTAATAATTTCTTCATTCTGGAAGTGACATTCCTGTCATTTCACCAGTTTTTAAATTCAGAAGATAAATTTCCTTTTTTTTTTTTTTCCAGGCAGTTTTGCTTCTTTAAGAGTTTGTGTCTGAAACTGAAAATCCAAGTACACCAAATTTCCATATCTTTCTTGGTCAAATGCTCAGCACACCCTTCAGAGAACTAACAGATTTCTGAGATGTAATTTCCAAAGCCATGCTGACACCTACCAATGTTTCACTATAACAAATGTATCCAGGTATCCTGTATTTTTGCTTCTTAATATCATTTCTACTAGCTTTCCCAGTATAAAAGTTAGATCAACTGATCTTACAGCCCCTTCATCCCAAACTCTTTCAAAACACCAAAATTTTTGCAGCCTTTCCAAATTATACCAGGAATAATGGAAATTTTCTATTTTGTTAACTAAAAAAGCAAAGGAAAAATGTTTGGGGATAATACACAAAAATACAGGCCAAAAATATTTCAACCTTGGGTTTTCAGACCAACTTCTGGTGTTATCTCACCAATATCAATGTGAAGATCTTGCCTTTAGGATCCAATAAACTCTGTTTTTATTTGAATAATGGAAAATGCTCTATCACAGGCAGTAAAAATCCTTCTTCCAAATCTCTGGATATAAAACTGTAGGAACTGAAAACAGCTCAAGGGTTGATACCCGAGCACTACTGTGAAACTTCATCCTAAGAAAATACTCAGAGATATTTAGTTCATCATTGCACTGTAAAAAAAGAAAATAAAAAGAGGTCGGGGGCGGGAGGTGTGTGAAACTTTTTTTTTTTTATATTCTTCCTTTTCTCCTTTTCCAACAGATATCCACCAGATTGTTCTATAAAAGCACCTACTAAGACAGCTTGAAATATATGCATCATTTACCTGATAGATCTTAAGGGGGGAACTTGCCATTATGAAATATCACCTACCTAAACTTTTGACTATTTTTAACACTTATGGTTTAGATTGCTATTTTTTGTGAAAATATCATTATAATCCTCATTACGGTGGTTACACCCCCATGCCCAAGAAAAAACTTTGAGAGATTAATCTCTCAAAAACTTTAACATTGCACAGGAATAATTCTGAAGCTTTTTTCACATAAACCAAAGCATAAAGGCTTGAAGCCTGAGGAAGGGTTTGGAGGAGACCCTAATTTTGTCAGGCTGCTAGGAATAAATGTGCTTTTATTAATGAAACACTTGTACTTTTAATAACTCAAGGTGGATCTCACTTCTGGAGACAGATAAAATTAGCCAAGTGACAAATTATCATACCCCTTACACATTTATGAAATAAGGGCTATTTTAAAACAAATTCAGAAGCAGGTATAAAGTGGGACTGATGAAATCTATAATTGATTCAGAGGGTACTATGTGCTGCCACTGTTGTGAATCGCAAAAAGAGATTTATTGCTTGCGTATTTTTTAATATATAATCCCCAAAATGCTACACGAATAACTGGTTCCTTGGGCTGAATTTTAAGAATACACCATCCAGGCAGTGATGAAAATCTTTCAGAAAACAGATATGAGCGGGAAGGTAGTTGAAATGGATTCAATTTGGCAATCTGTGGCAGGGGAAAGAGCTACAAATGAGGTTTAGTCCTCCTTACAGATCAAAGGAGAAAAAAGCCGAGATTGAAAACAAAAGCATAGCTTGGAAAAGTTCTGAGGGACAGACTGACAGTCTGGGGCAAAAATATTCAGGAACAAAGGGGCCCAGTGCCCCAGTCCCCTGCAACACAAGCTCCCTAATTTTCCCAGGACAAAAAAAAAAAAAAAAAAAAAAGCATCACTTCACTGAAGAAAGGGGACTTATATTTGTTGAGGATCTGCAAATATGCATGTATCAACTTCAGATCAGGATTTCTGGGAAGCACGAACTGCTGCTCAGAGGAATGACAGCTGTCAGAGCTGTTTTAGCACCAGGGCCTGCGCTTTTTGGTTGTGAAATCTTTGCTGCACCCTAGTACTCAAACCAGACACACACATCACAAAGAAAAAGTGCTACGTCAAGCCAAGTCAGGCATCCAAAGCAAAATGCTGCTTTGAGAAAAAAAAATCCTATTTACTTAATAGCTGACCACTAATGACATACTTTTTCTGATTTGCAGCATTTTTTAGTCCTGGGAGATAAAAGAAACACCCCAAATTCTCAGGTAATGTTTTGTTACCCACAGCTGCCAACATTTTTTTTACTGCCCTATACGTATGATATAAGATTAACTGAGGGGGGGAGGAGGAATATCAGGAAAAGCAGATGTTTTTAATGATTTAGGCTATCAGTGTAACAGTATGTGATTCCCAAAACAGTCCTCTATCATATGACCGATTTTCAAATAAAACGCATACTGATTTCTATATAAAAAACATGGAAATATGACATTAGATGCTCAGTCTCAATTATCAGCAGCTACACACATAATCTCCAGCTGAATTTAAGCTACAACCGCACATTGTGTCTATCTTTAATTCAGATAATAAACCACTTTAATTCTTATTTACCAAACAAATCAAAGAACCAGACAACATGTTAGGAGACAAGAACTATGTGATTCCGATCTTTTTCTGTCACTTGAAACACATTCACATATATGCAAATAACTTTGCCAACTTTTAGAAGTTTGGTGCCAGTAATTTTTTTTTAAAGAAAGTGGCAGTACGTTCACGTACAGTATTATACAGACCCAATCAGTTGGGTTTGTGTGGCCTCGCTTGGTCTGTTTAGGGGGTTTTCTGTTTAGGGTTTCTAGCAGATCAAAGCACTATAAGAGATGAAATATGCCTGTATAGTTTACAAAAAAGTATTTGAGTAGAAAAGACGTGTAAAGGTTTTAGGCAATGGAAGGTCTAGGGCACATGTAACCCCTGCGTTGTCTCTATGGGTAGATCTTTTTTCTTAATACTAAATACGCATATTGTTCTGCCCTTCAACTGATCTCAGTTATTCCTAATTGATGCTATAAACCTGCCCTTCCAGAAACAATTACAGTGGACAAAAACTTTGGAAATGTTAATTCTGCATTCCACAAAAGCAGATGGAGCATTACCTTCTCAAGCCTGAACAAATCTTTCCTCCCTCATATTCTAAACACGCACATTTCCTTTCATTATATATTCCTCCTTCTTCCAGCTTCACTGTTCTCACTACAAGATGCCTCTCCATTAATACTTACTGAGTTGTAGACATATCAATAATTAAGTGTCATATTCAACGACAACATGAGCCTTTGGCACAGAGTTATGCTACAACATTCCAGGTGACTGATTACCTTTCTGGATTACCAGTCACACGGAGGCAACAGCTACACTGATAGTGTTGCCCTGTGAATATAGCAAATGTAAGATCAACAGTCAAAGCAGCTTCAAATATTGCACCTTGTTCAAATGTTTCTGGAAGATGGACTTAGATCTGAACCCTGAGCTACTCCAGGGGGATTACTCAGGTTACCTCTGAAGGCAACGTGGAACATAAAGCGAGCAAGCTAGTCGGCTTTACAACATCAGCTGTCAAGCAGGACCGCAGTTCCCATCCTTCAAAATTTACAAGGATTGTCATTTTGCATCAGCCAAAATAAATGATAAAGCCATGTGCATCATTAGACCTAGCTGCTTAGGACATCCCTCTTTCAATCCCCCACATCACTGACTGGAGCAATACCTCTTTGTAACCACTGAGCATCCTTGGTCAGCTTTATTCTGAATAGTGGTGGAGAGAGAGAACATCTTGCTCTACAGTGTATTTGGTACGTAACAGTAAGGCAGACTTCTCTGTCCGCCATATCGTAAGAGTTATATGCAGAAATATTATTTTTAGCAGTTGCCAGGGACAGTAGCAGGAATCAGTCAACAATTTTGTTACTGTATTCTGTGTGGCATTAAGTGAACGTAGCAACATCCGTGCCACTAGCATTTGTATGTGTTATTTACGTAGTGCCCAGAGTTCTGCAGACAAACTAAGATACAGCTCCTTTCCTGAGACAAATACATCTTAAATCAAAAGCCTTACAGACAGCGCTGTCAAATAATGGTTCTCAAAGCAACACATTAAAAAAAACACAACTTGTGTTAAAGTTTTGTGCCCTAAAAGAGCTGCAGCAACAGGTGGCATCTGACTAGAACTTTACCATACAACATAAACATCAGCAACTCAACAACAAATTTTAAACATACAGTCTAAATATTAAAGGTTAACAGTCTCTTACCATGGCAATTGAAAAAAACACTTTACAATCAATATTTCAATTGCTTAATTGGAAAAAAATATGTCTCTTATTTACCTCTATTCATGCAAGTATTCTAAAGCAAAATTCTGAAAGCTACTATACTATTTGCAGTATCAGCACAGGGAGACCCTAAGCACAGCAAAGCCCAAGGGAAGAACTGCAAATACTGTTAATGATTAATTTTGCTGACATTTTATGCTAGTCCAAAGAGGAAAGATAAAGACACTAAATGTCTAGAAAAACTGAATTATTCCATGAAAAAGAGCACAAACAAAGCCCGTTTACCTATGGAATTATCTTTTGCCTCTTCGCCCCATCATCTTAGCTGTTGATTAAATAAATGTATCAGGAACTGATTGATCCATTAGATTTTTGTCTTCTGAGTTTTATCAGAATTAGCCTGCAGGTTAAAAGTTACTAGAGAGCATGAGAGAGTGTGTAAGGAACATGCACAGAAGCAGCATAAGAAAGCTGGGGGGGGGGGGGGGTAAATCCTTTTAAGCTTCATTGCCCTTGGAAACAAGGTTAAAAACAGTGACCCAGACAGTTACGCTTAGGAAAGTAAATACCTACCAACAAGGTCCCGTCTTTGGTTATGAGAGCTGTATTTAAACACTCTCTTTCCCATTTGGTACTAGAAACAACACAAGGGACTGAAAACATCAAACATCAGTTCAGCTGTGCAGTCATCGAAACTCTATTGTCCTACTTTGCCATGGTGTGGTTTTGTCATAGCCCCTCATTTTCTTCTCACTAGAGAAGGTGAAAATCAGACTGAAATCATAGAATAGAATCACAGAATCATCTGGGCCAGAAGGGACCTTCAAAAGTCATCTAGTCCAACCCCCCCGCAGCCAGCAGGGACACCCCCAACTAGACCAGGTTGCCCAGGGCCTTGTCGAGCCT
>JAOXNO010000078.1:41455161-41477119 GCA_028565335.1 Limnodromus scolopaceus
CGGAGCCTCCTCTTCTCCAGGCTGAACAGCCCCAGCTCCCTCAGCCTGTCCTCGTAGCAGAGGTGCTCCAACCCCCTAATCGTTTTTGTGGCCCTCCTCTGGACCTGTTCCATCAGGTCTATGTCCTTATATTGAGGACTCCAGACCTGCCCACAGTACTCCAGGTGAGGTCTCACCAGAGCAGAGTAAAGTGGGAGAATCACTTCTCTGGACCTGCTGGTCCAGAAAGAAGGCTGGGGTCAACATGTTATTTTAAAAAGTTCCCATTAAAAATATTTAAAAGACAACAGATGATTTTTCCACACCAGGCAGGAGACTTGCACAGTTCCTTGATAAAGGACAACATGGATCCAACTCTTTGTGGGTACGAAGGAAGGTGGAATAAAGTCCTGGGAGATTAATACATCAAGGATTACGTGGAAACTGCAACCGGCTCAAGAACCGGTTGAAATAAGAAGTAGAGTCCAGGATGGTACTAAGACAAAACCTCGCAACAGCCTTTCCTATTCTTACACATTCCTAGGCAACCCCTGGTTCTCACTGCTGGTGACAGGATGATGGTCCAGAAGAATCTGGCACGTGCCACCATCCTTGTGTTCTTAGTCTGTATTTAAGCAAAACACTCAGCCACAAAGATTTTGTTTCTAATAGATTTTCTAACCTTGAAACAGACTTGAGATACAGTTCACTTCTTTTGTTACTGGAACTCTGAGTCACATTAATTATTTACAGTGACACTTCTTATTAAAACCCCTAGGTTTTTTGATATCTACAGTTCATTTTGCATGATGCTTTCATTATCCTCATGGACTATGTGTCTAACATCTTATGTAGTAATTGTAATATGTTCCACCCTTCAGAATAATCTTAAGCCCAATTCTACTCCTGTTTTATTAATAGACATAAAATGTCATTTACCCAGAAGGTGAATGCCAGAATACCCAGCAGTAGAAATACAAAACTACCCTTTCTTTTCCTCATTTATCATCAAAGCTGAGGGGAAAAAGAAAAGGAATTAAATTTCAAAAATTCAAAATCAATCATAAACTGACATTCTATAAACCAATGAAGAAGTTTCAAAGCCAGGAAGCATGGCAGTAACCAGCAGATGGTGAACAGTACATAGGTACGTGGCGTTTTGTCTCAGAAGAAAAATGCAACCGTCCTGCAAAAATCTGCGACACAAGGCCAGAAGCTGGAAATCTTCAGAAAACTGTCAATGCATAGTACGCCAAGCGCAAAACTCGAGGTAGTTTTTCATTCTACATCACCTAATGGCTAGATCTTTTCATCATATTTCATGCTTATATATTGACCCAAGACAGGATAACTGTTCCCCCCTGCCATTCCACCTGGCTGACAGCTGGCTGCGACATCAAGGGAAAAAACATAAAGCAATCTTTTGGCATAGCATCACTTGTCACCGATTCTAGGTAAGACAGACACTGGGGCTAGGCATCACAAAAGCAGTAATCATTTCTTTTAATGAAGCTCATCTTCTTTATTAAAGCTTCCTTGAGACTACATTACACTTCAAAAGTGACAATTTCATATCTGGGATAATTTAAATGTAACATGCTCCTACTACCAAAAAGAGTCCCAGTATGGTATAAATGAACTTTCACACAATGAATTAAAATCATTTGTAAAGAAGTCCTCCGTATTTTAAAGCATTTTCCCTTTCTGAACTGAGTACTGCTGACAGAGGCTGGCATATCTAGCCACACACACACAGAAAAATCCTATTTCCCTTGGCGCCTTTCCCACTGCTCTTACCAGCTTGTCTCTGTCCCAGTGCACAATTATTCCTTTATTTCAAGGTTTTGGCCTGCTCTAAACACAGCCTACGGTTCTGCATTCTGGATGGTTATGATGATATTCTTTTTTTATGTCCACAAGGCAGCAGGTTGCTCCAATTCAGGTTATAATCTATACAGACCAGTCAGGCCTGCAACATTCAAATCCATTAGCTTGCTAAGATTGGCTTAGTACCCCCGCAAAAATATTGAGCGTTGCCATTCACTACAGGCTAGTCTTTTTAAAGTCTAAAAAAAATGAGTCAGCTGTCTTTCAATGTCACGTAATTAAAAGTGGTTAAATGAGATGTTAAAATAATTTGGGCACCTGGCAGAAGGCAATTTTTAGTACATGCAAAATTGCCTTTTAGGAGGCTTTGGAAGTATGCCAGGTATGGAACAAAAATGAAAAGACAAAAGATAAACTAGTTACAATAGTTGGAGATTAGATAGAGCAAAATGCATGCCAGAAGGATAGCAGATGCTAGACAACGAAGGGCTCTATGCAAGATTTAAAAGACCAATTAATGATTACCTTTTTAACAACAAAAAATATCTTCTTTTAAAAAATTAAATAAAAAGCCTCCTCTAAAAGCTTTCTGCCAGTGCATGTCCAGCAACCCACACCAAAATTCTACATTTACCAAGAGATAGGAGCATTTGGGCATCCTATTTGAAGCAGGGAGCTTGTAGGAGCCTAGCTAGTGAGATCTCCGGCAATTACGAAGGCTGCTTGTGCTGAAGGTAAATGCTGTTTCTGGGTCCAGTCATGCTATCTTGCTTTAGGATATTATCAACTAATTCTTCCTCCATTAACTTCATGAGGAATAATTATTTTGCCTGAAATTAAATATAATGAGTAAACATTGCAAAGCTTCCATATTTTCCAGAAATGGTATCCATTCTGTGCCATTCCAATGTTGTCCCTCAAACACTGTCAATATAAGTTAAAGTCTCCCTATACACTAGTATATTTTTAACATAAACTAGTGTATTTAGCTCACATAAAATCATGCACAGCACCAATCAATATCCATAACATACATTAAATAGCATGCTAATGATGCGTGATACTTAATCTCAACACCCATCCCATTCAGGCGTGTGTTGTTTTTTGTCCCTTGGAGGGATTCCAAACCCTCAGATTTTAATGAAGCGCTGTTGAAGTAGGGAAAAATGTGGTTTGGAAGGAGTTCAGATACATGAATTCCATGTACAGAACAGATTTATGACCTACATTAGCAATGATAATCCTGTGACACGGTTCCTCTGAAACACAAAGTTGTGGATCAGTCATTTCAAATCCATTATCATCCCCAAATGGTTGTCCAGTGATGTCTAATCTCAATCAATAGCCAGTAATGAACCACAGTCATTAATCCCATTTGCATGTTTGTACAAAGCATCATTTTTAAGCTGCATATTCATATGCACAGAGAGTTCAGTGAGTGCACAGAGATTTCACAGCCTGTGGAAAGTTCTGCATTGGGATTTGAACATTTCCCAGGCACCTGGAAGAATTTTTAACTCGGGCTGTGTAATCATCTTGACAGTGAAGCCCAAGAAAACACCGGACAGTGCACTAGCCAAGTGTCAGTGTTTTGGGCAACTGATGACCTTTACTGATCCATGCCCCGGGGATATGAACATAACCAAAGGCAGGGAATTAGTTAATGGAGACAATGATCAATAAGAATTTGAAGCCCAAGAGTGGAGGAGGAATAGAAATGCTGAACACGAACAGGATCCTGGATTGGTGTAAGAGAAAGCAGCATACCAAAAGTAATATAATCTTCCATCCTTTCATATAAAGGCTTTGTATGAAAACTGAATTTCCATTCGTGAGGCCATGCAATCTAACACCTGATTGCTCAAGAAAGGGGAAAAACAACAAAAAAAAAAAACCCACCAAAACCTCCAACCCAACAACTCTCAAAGCTGATGTGAAGCGTGGACACATCAACCGTGGCCTTCTTTCTTTCAGTTTCCCATTCATCTTATATACACACTACTCCAAAGCAGGAATACAGTTACAATAAGCCAAGAACATGGTTCCACATCCACATCCTTCAACAGCTAAACAAGTCCCAATGCTCATTCACAGTGAGCCCACTCCCCCAGCTACTTGCGCCACTGCAACTATTTTGTACACAAAGTTACCCAAATTCTTGCAATGATACAGCTTGAGGGAAAATACCTAAATACAACAACTAAATGACAGTTCATATCTGGAGTTTGTACTCAACACAAATTTTCCTTACTTCAGTCAGTAAACCTTGTTGCATGCTAATGATTACTTTTAAAGTAAATCACAATTGAAAGCAGCAACGTAAGGCCCAGTCCTTGAAACAAGACTCCTGCCAGGAAATCCCAGATCTCCATGCATTGATCCCAAAACATACTACTGAAAGGTAGGGCATAAATTCCACATGGTTTACTAAAAAAGCTCACATATTAAATACAAAAGAAACACGTTAGGAAATACTGCAGACATACAATGGAATTAAGTAGCATCCAGGACTAAAACAACCATATTTAAATCTTTGCAAGGATGAATCTTGTATATTTGAGCTAAAATATCTAATTAAATGTCATGCATCACCAACCAGTGAGCATTAATCATTCCAACATCTACCGAATTGCACCCATTAGATCATTTTGGGCAAGATGAAATAAATGAATGTCACTGATGCTACTGTATGAAAGGGAAGGTTCTGACTTCAAACACAACAAACCAGTAATCAAGTTTTTCCTCCATCTAATTCAGAATGCTATTTTTCATCATCACAGATAGATCATTGTGACTAGGATGAGGTTTCACATCGCATTCCTCAGACACACATTCCCCTCATTAGCGTTATATTAGCAGAAAATTAATCCTGCAGAAAAAAATGTAAATGAAGTGTTCTGGCAGTCAAGTTGTCCAAACAGCCTCACTGTTTACCAGAGCTTTCTGAAGTCCAGGGACTGGAAGCGAGTGGCTGGATACAGACAAAGGAGGAAAGACTCAGGGCCCTCCCCTCCCCAACAGCTAGCCATAGCACGGGCATAGCAAAAACCTACAGCATCTGGCAAAACGGGGATTTGAACCTCTGCCTGAGTACTTCAAACCAGAGATGGAATAAGTCAGTCATACCGATTTAAAAAAGCACCCTCACCTTCTAAAATCTTTTTTAAAAATATCAGAGCGATATTTATATAAAACCTAAGCCTCCTACCTTGAAAAGAGACATGTCAGTGCAATTCAATTTTTGTAAACACTACAAATGTTTGGGGTTTATTTCCATTTCAAATATCTTAGACATTACCTCAATTGAATTGCCATTCTCTAGTCAACTCTAACACTAATGTTTGTTATTTTAACAGCTACACTTTAGGAAACACACATTTTAACAATATAACAAACATGGGTATCTCCTTAGCTACTCCACTAGAACCCTTGCAGCAGACTCTGGGGGAAAAACAATTGCCTTTATTGCACAGAAGAAAACAATAATGAACCAGGAATGTTAAAGCCATCAAGATTATAATTGCACACAAAGAAACATAACACAAGAGATTCTATTAAGAGAGATGTTTTGACGTGTGTAACAACTCTGAACAGAATGAGAGTAACATGCTCAGCAGAAACACAGGATCAGCCCAGCGAAACTGAAACCAACCCAAGAGAGAAGGCAGCAGTGCTCTGCAATTCCAACTCTTCATCCTCAAATAGGGATGCTGATGAAGCTAGAATAAAATCTAAACTACTCAAAATGTGAAGCCACCACAGCGAACAACATCTTTTTTTTCCTCACAACGTAAATAAATGAATTGAAGGTCTGCAAAACTGAATTGCTTCTGGTGACTTCCTGGCAGCAGCTGTACCAGGAATAGTAGAAACTGAAAATCAGGGTCAGGTGTAGGAAAAGAAGCCCATGAATTCCATGATGAGCAGGCAAATTTCTGCAAAACTTTCACAGAACATATTCACTGCTTCACTGAAGCTGAACTAATAGGTTTAGAAGGATACCATTGTATCGGTACTCCATAAAGAGATTTCCACTGCATATTCCTCCTCCCTTTCTTTATCAAAGTGGTTATCGTATAGAAATTATTTTCTTTCTTTCAAGTAAACACCAGATCTAATTACCCACACAGCTGATCGGTAAGTTTCCTCTTACTTTCTGAGTCAAAACAATCACATCAAAATATTACTGAATTTAAATAACTGAATAAACTTTCATTGCAGAGAGAATGATTAAACTTGACACCTGTTTTGTGAAACCCATAATCATTATGCCTTTTCAACCAATATGATTAGATTGATTTAATGTTCCCAATACTAAATTTGGCTGGTTTTAGGTCTAAAATTCAGATAATAAGAAAGTGTAGCAACACAAGACAATCATTTAAGAAAAGTGAGATTATTTCTATGTAAGCAAAGCATTCAGTACATTTAAAAATTATTTATCTTATAGACAAGAATAAAATTTAAATGATATTATAAACATAAGATAGCTAAATAATAATTTAAATAATACTATAAAAAAAAAAGGTCTCTTTTTATTCCCATTAGGAGTTCAAATACTTCATACTGTGGGTATGAAGATTGAGGTCTATTTGAAAGAGGCTTTAAAGAGATGTTTCGTATTTGTGGTGGAGGGGCAACACACCAATCAGTGCAAATGGTGTTAGTTCATCTGAAAAAAAAAAAAAAAATAGCAAATGAACAAAGAAAAGATCAGACAAAAGAAACCACAGAAGCTCTGCAAGAACTCCCCAAGAAATTCTGAGTTTGAATTAAATTGTTGGACTTGACCAAAATGGAATCCACTTTTATCATATTAAAACTGTTCCAAAACCAAAACTAGAGTGTTGACATACCAATCCTTTGGCACCTCATCTCACTTTCTCAGGGAAAATGATTTGAAAAATTGTGGCTAAGGATTCGGTTTTATTTCAGAGAATGCATGCGTGCATGTAAGACTGGTCAGACTTGTAATATCTAAGAAAAAAAAAATCCTGATAATTTTCTGGCTGGTGACCCATGGGCTAAGTCCTTCCCTCTGGCCCCCCGTCTTCTCCTCAGAAGTAAACGAGCTACGGAGCTTCATTTGGCACCAGCAGCTGAGCCACCAGAGCAGCAACAGCTCCGAGCAGAGTGAGGCAGAGGAACGTGCTGCTTCTGGTGTCACCTCTGGCTAAGGGGGTGGTGGGGACCGAGCATCCTCCAGCAAGCACAGAGAGCTGGTCAGGGCTGATGTCACTGATGTTTCTCTGAGTATTTCTCTAGGTGTTTTATAAGTCTGAGTAACAATCCTTTGAAGTAGATTGCCTCGAACTCTCTTCTTTGCCCTCTTCCGTACACTTTAACTGCCTTTCCTAGCATAGTCTTTGCTTTCCCTGAAAGCAAACTGCCACTCCGCCTTAACTTCGGGGTCCCCTGGAAAAACAAATCATTTGATAGCTTGCTGGGAAGCGGGCATATGATCGTACGCCCTGTGAAACAAGATTTCTATCTCCGAATCCACATTCCTTTCTCCCCCCACCAAGACAAAGAGAAATGAAGTTTCTCATTGTGTATCCACACAAAAGAAAACTAACATACAGGAGACAGAAAATATACATACAAATGAAAAAAAACAACTACACTTTTCACAATGTTTACAACTGCAACAAGAAACAAAAAAGGGAAAAAATAATCAGTGTAAGCACCCTATCACAAATTTATAAAATACAAGAGGCCTTAATTCATTCCAGTTACAGTAACGCCTTAGAGGCTACAGCAAAGCACTTAAAGCACCACCAGACTCCAGACACCTTTCAACCAGCTCCCACTGCACAAGGGCTTTTTAAGAATCTGATCTACAAGTTTTAACCAGCAGAAAATACCTAACAGGACAATCCACAAAATAGCTCTGATATAAAATCTTTGGTCTTCAAAATAAGATGTCACTGTTTAATATTGGAAAGGTTTCCTACTATTTATTAGTTTCACACTCAGACTTCAATACGTTTTTCAATCACTGGTTTTGAAATTCCATCAGTTATTAAAGCTACCTGTGAAAGTAACTATAGAGCAGTTTCATAAAAGGGCAGCATTTTATTACAATTTATTTCCTTCCTGTAATTATTTCAAATATCTATTAGAATTGCTCAATAGGAGGACTGCTGCTTCTGTCAGCCAGTTTCTTCCTTTTCCCCCTCTTCAACTGTCATCAGCATTTCTCTCTCCTGCTGTTTGCTGAATTATTGTAACGGAGATATTATTAGTGAATCACTCTAACTTTGAGTGGTCAATGTTTCCACCAACCAAGAAATAGAAGCCAAAGGTAGTTTTTCATTAGAGCATGGTCATTCTGGATGAAAAGTAAAGCCTATTCAGTAACCACGCTATGGAACTGCAGACTGTTTCCTTTTGGAAAACAATATAATGTTAGACTCTTAAGGCTCCTGATATAAAAGAAAGAAGTTGCATTTTGTCCTGCGAAGTATTTCTAGTTTAGAACAGCTTTCAAGGACAGTTCTGGTAACTGAAGGATATATTTAAAAAGAGGAAAAGTGGAACAAAGTCCAAACAAATTTCTACAAGTAAAGCAGCTGTGACCTAACTGTATGCAATAGTCTTTTTTCTTCGTTTTGTATGGAAAACTACTTCTTTAAAGCCAAGATAACATCTGTGGAGAACACTAACAGTCTAATTATTACTGTTTCTTGAAGCTGAACATTACAGATAGCCCACGGTCTGTCAATACAGCCATCTCAAAGACAGAAGACCTGGCGTAATGAAGACACCTGATGATTTGAGCAATAAAAAAAAAATCTCCAGAAGTCTGGACATCTGCTGGGTATCCTGGACTGAGTAATAAAAAGCTCCTCAGTGTGGCAGGAGTAGCAGAAAAAAGGTGGCAACTTCTGCACAACAAAACAAGATCTAAATGTGTAGCAAAGTTACAATTATTATCAACCCATATTTTCCACAAGAACATTGCAGAACTGATCTCTCTAAAGAAAAATACTATGAGATACATACATTGCTTTTTCTTAAAATAGATACTCATCAACAGTTAACACAGCCCTCTGAAAGGATATAAAACATTTTTTTAGATCTATATCCCCAAACTCCACAGAGAATAACCAAGTTACACGTGCCAGAAGAGATTAGTATGGGTAGAAACATTTGGCTTGTGGGAGTGGGTGGAAGGGGAAAAATTTTAATCAAATCCATTACCTGGTTATTGATTTCTCTTTGCCAGACTGATCTTGTAGAATACTTATAAAGCCTTTGACATTGAGACGTTTGGCCAAAGATATTGGATTAGACTAAGCAAAAGCTGAGCTTCTCATGTAATCTCTCATATTTCATTTATATGTGATTTATTCCTTTGTCCAGCAGAGGCTTTTTATTGATAAAAATAATGAGATTGAGAATCCCAAAGGAAATCTAATGCCCACCCACTCAAACATGTTTGTGAAGTAAAAATAGCAGGCTTTGTGGGCCCAAGAGAGAATGATGTTATGTGAAGACCGTTTCCTTGTATCACAAGTAGGAAGCTTGCCAAAGATTTTGACATAAACAAAGCTACTTTTGAAATAAAAATTTTGCTCTACTTGAAAACATGAAGTACGCAGTTAATACTGTATGCTGTGGAACTGGCTGAAAGGCTTCTGAAATAGTTTTCTCTTTGCAGAATAAATGAATGCAACTTTTTTCTTTTGACTTCCTGTATTAGCTCAGTTTGACAAAGCATTTTAAATGTCTAGTCTGCTAAGTCTGATGTGTTATATAAAGCCAGTTAAATGACTGAAAATTAATCGTGCCACTCAAAAGAAACTTCTAACCATTGTCAATTTTAATATGTAATCTGGTAACTGAAGGCTTTGTTGAACTATATGAGAATCCAAGATTCTCTAAGAAATTAAATCATTATGCCTTTGCAATATAAATGCTGTTCAAAAGTCCTAAGTAAAATGTAGTAGACTATCTTGCATTTCTTTACTAGCTATCAATAGCAATAAAAGGATAAATAAAAAACATCTGTTTCTGCAGTGAACCCTGGATTAGGTTTTCAAAGGCTCCATTAAAAGCACAAATCAGAATAATTCTATTCCACCGATAGCTAACAGAGACCTTTGTGATTAACATGAATCTTACAACTCTTTCTGTTGTTAATGCTTAGAGCGGAGTTAGTGGCTTTTAAGTCTCAGCCTCGTTTAATGTATGACGTGGAACTCAGCATTTGTGACTTAAAAACTAACAGAAAATGTTCATCTGAAGATCACTGTTAGTGGATAGCGATCTCATATATTAACAGTAATATCTGAGATCCTTTCCTTGAGAAGAACATAAGTCTGGTTGGCTCAGTGGCCAGACAGAAAGGGTGAACACTGACATTTAGATTCCTCCTCACTGGCTCTCTTAGAGTTACACAGCAGCTTGCCTGGCCAGTCTTACTCTGTTTGAACACAGCACTTCCCTTATCAATGACCCCTGTGAAACCTCCTGGGGCGGCGAGGTCCCTTCCTCTCCCATGTGTATCCACAGGCCACAAGCCATGAGTGTTGTTAACTAGAAAGGCTACTTCTACATTATTGCAAGCTCCTCATTCTCAGGCTGAAAGATGCAATTAATGGTACTCCATCCTTTAAACAGTATCCGTACTTTTAAGAGACTGTAAAACCACCTCAGCCTTTTTCCAGGGTTTTTGTATATGGAAACCTCTGTTGTCCAGAATGAACCCAGCAGTTCCCTGAAGTGGCAGAACACATCTCTGGAACGTGTCACACTTGCTACAGATCTGCAGGTCACCCAGGCAGCATGTGCTCAGCACTGCTAACTCTTCTGGAGGTAGACAACAAACTCGAAGCACGTTGCACAGCGCCTACACAATGAATTCTCTGGGACGCCCATGGCCTGAGCAGACAAATTTGGGATTGGGCAGCAATCCCACGAAAACACACAATTCTTTAACGCCACTGGAAAAGCAAATCTGGAACACAACAAATAGGAGGGTACCTGAGCACATCATAGCTGAAACTCTTCCATAATGGAATTTGCAAGGGTCCCTGATGGAGCCAAATTCTCAGCCTGTTCCTTCCTTGACTTCTCAAAGAACTTCTTTTGGGCCCGAGTGGATTAACGTGTATGGTGTTGACCCAGCCTGGGTAGTGGCTCTAAGGGATGGGTAGTAACAAAACCCAACACTTTAAAATCACCAACTCCAAACCCTTCTTCCTTTCAGCACATTTTCTGAAGGGCCTCAGAAGTGTATGTGAGGGTCTCCAATTAGAAAGAGCATCCAGTAGCATAGTCAAATCACACAACTTTATGTTAAATTACAGCTTAAATACAGTAACATTTGTCTGTATGTAACTAAAACTAACAAACATTAGCTTGTAGCAACATTTTATAGATCCTGGAATCATAACTTAAGCAGTAACTGTTTGATCTGGAAGCCTCCCTAGTTTCACCAAATAACTATCACATCAATACTTGAAAGTCAGTACATTAAACAAAATGCCATAACAGATAATTCCTGTTTCTTTTCATAGAAATAAAAATAAATCTAAGAGTGGCACTAGGAATTATTAAAGTCTGAGGAGGAATATATTTGATGTCAGTAGAATTTTTAAAATTATCCTGTTATTGAGACTAAAGAACCTACTCATTCAATATGTCATCAAATGCTTTTCATTTGCTGAGGCTTCATGGGCCATGTACAGTTTCAGTTACTTAAAAAGTATTATTTGCTATATGTAACCAAACAGAAAGCAGCCATTTATTTTTAGTGTCAGATTGTCTGACTCTTTGTACCCTGCTCACCACACACTGATATATGAGAATATCATAACTGGGAAGAAGATTGGTGTGGACCGATGCATCAGCATCTACGAGTAACAGCACCCTCCTCACCAGTTCAGTCCATATGGAGCCAAGAGCTGTAGAGGCGGTGTACAAAAAAAAAAAAATGAAGCCTGCTCCCTGCTTTTAATTCCCTTTGATAATCAAAGCAGTACGGGATCTCAAACTACAAAAGCGTGTCCACTGTGAAATTCTGAAATTTTACACGTACCTGCCAACCTGTCAAGTCTGATCTTTGCTCCTCAACAGCGTTTCCCTCCTTCTCCAAGCACAAGTCCTCTGAGACACAATGAGCAATGAGCAGTGGCAGATTCTGCCTGTTACCTCTGAACAACTGATCATGGCTGTCTTGAAATCTGATCTGACTCTCCTTCCTCTGAATGCCTTCACTCCTAAACTTTGTCCCTCTTTCCCATTGCTCCTCAGAAGTTTCTCCACACCATCCCTCCATTTATGGTTCACTGCTCTGCCGGGCTTTACAGTCTACCCTGTTTTCACATTGAAATCCACCTCTGGATGGCTTCTTCATAGGCCCAAATGATGACATGATTAAAAAAAATTAAAATAATATAAAAAGTAAAATCAGGGACTTACCTGAGCAAGAATTCATTTCAGTTTCTCAGTTTATTCTGGATTCAATTCCACTCAGGAATTAATTCTTTTAAACCTTAAAAGTTCTTGTACAATGAGGTAATGACTTCCTCACTGATAGAGTCCTACTTCCACAATTTCCTGTTTATCAATCACTGTTATTTAAAACTCTGAGAAAATGTAACTAACCTGGTGCCTTTCATTCAAGATTGCCGGGAACATCTTGTACTTAGACTCAAGAGACCACTCTGGTGCTCAGTCACCCCCAGTACTGTAGATTTTAAGCCTGGAAGAGGGTTCTGAGCATCCAACTGGCTTTTCCAAATTGTTCCCCATCAAGCCTTAAATTTTCACTAGGGACAGGGCATACCTAAAGCCAAGAGCAGATTTCACAGCTTTTGGTTGCTTATGGGTTGGTCAGCATAAAACCAATAGTGATTTTGTGCTGTCAGCTTTACACAGCTGGAAGAGACCTCGGGTTTAAAGACAGGTGCTTAGAGTTTTCTGCAGACCAAGCGTTCATGGATATTTCATTGCCGACTACCCCTAGCCTCCCCTGCTAGTCTGCTCTCATGTGCTACAGAATTCCTCTAAAAGCTTCTTAGGTGAATTCAAGCCCACCCGGAGATGTTAATCCCTCCCCAAGCCGTTCAACCACTCTCTGAGTCCTCAAACTCACCCTCCAATATATTTTGCTAATTCCTTCTGTGCCTTGTCTCTACAAGGTCTTCTTTCTCATCTATCCACGCATGGATTTTTCTGAGGCTAACATCACCTTCTTCAGCTTTGAGATACACAATTTACAGCTGCTTCTCTTCTTTCAGAATATGGATTGTTCTTTTAGCCGAACACCCCATCCTTCTCTTGCATCCCCTCACTGGCACCTTTTCCTGGAATATCAAAACATAACTACCTTTATTTCAAGATGCTTGATGCATGAATGTACTTGTCCTAGCTTTTTTTTTCCCCCCCTAATTACTGAGCAGACAATATGCACCCTCCTTTAAGTTCTGTTTAACTTAAAACTGAAAATCCACACAGTTCAAGATAACTGTTGTGATTTTTTTTGTATAGTAAAAAAATTTATAACTGTTTTGATTTCTTTCCTCAGAAACCATGAGAGTTGAAACAGGAACAGAAAGAATACAGGCAAATTCAGCTTCTGGCTCAGGTGAACAGGACATTACAAAGGAGTTGACAATTTTCAGTGCAAGCTTTAAATAGTTTTAAAAAGCTACAGTTCCTAGTTCTTTTCAATTCAGAAATTCATTGTATTCCACAGACCGAAATAACATTTGCATGAAACGGGCTACAAACATTTTAAAATAGTTGACTTGATTAATCTTTATGAATACATTAAGGACATCATGTATTATAGCAGCACACATGGGGAGCAAGAATACAATATTTTACTGTTTACCAAGATTTTATCGGACGTTAACAAACACCTCTGCTTTGCTGCACAGCTTGATTCTTTAGCCACCCAGGAAGGTTAGTAATAAAGAAAAATAAATCTTGCACATGCCCTGAAACATCTTAGTGTAATTAGAGTATGGTTCTTAAAGGTGCAGCATTAGCATCGTCAGCTTATTCTGGAAACTGGCACAAGATGCAGACTTTTGTCTGCTATTCCAAACATTTGGGCCACCTAGTATCCACAGGTACACTATTCAGCTTTTCTCCAGCCATCCAGATTTTTAACATGAAGCTCCTGTAGATGTCTGTGGCAGGAGTCACTCTGACTCCCTCACTCCTTCACACATTTAAAACACAGGTTGGAAAACATTCCTAAATTTTTCAACAGTGACGGGAACTTGCAATAGCTAATTCATCTGCAGAGTACTATTCAGCTAGACTGGAGTAAAAATACTGTTTGGTTTTGAAGTCTGACCACTTGTCACCTGAGCGTCAAAAAGGAATCACTGTTCTCCTCCCTTCCTCCAGCTGCTGTACTCTGTAGATGAGGGGACTTGTTTGAAGTTTTACTTTTATTTTAAAAGCTTAAGGCAAAAATTCTACTCTCAGATGTGCAGAGAGCATCACAACAGAGATGTTCTGTTCCCCTTCATCTGTTCTCTTGGGAGCCACTGCCATGCGGAGAACCCAGAGGGGACTAAGAAAGACCCTTTGTACAGACTGAAGAGCACTAGGTGCAATGCAAAAATGACACACCGCCAGACCCCAAAGCTTCAGCAAACCATGCACTCTCACCTCGCTCTACTTTGCTCAGATGTGAAGGAGATGTGTTTTTAAGCAAAAATAACCATGGAATGAAGCACATTGTCAATGAGGAGGAAAATGAGACTCCTCCATGCCCTCCATCCAACAACTCTTCAGAAACTCAGTGGCCTTTGTGCCTAAGACTCAATGGCATTATGGCACTTAAGGATATCGTTGTACATCAGCACTGGGAAAGAGTCAAATTACAGTCCTCATCACTATTATGTATTAATCAGCAGGCAAGGTCCAGAGCCTAAAACATACCTTTACCTTTTTGTTGTATACAGCTAAGTTCCTACTACCAACCCACGTTCTCTCATTGCTTGGAGAAGCTGAGGACACGTAAACCCAACGGCACCTTCAGCTTGAAGGTTATAAATCTTCATGGTTACCAACAAGATATGCAACTGTGGCAGCACCATGTAAATAGGGGTAAAAAGAAAACTACGAGAAAGACCATTGTTCAAGCGATAGTACACTGTGAACATGTAAAAATGGATTTCTGGGATTTTAAAGTCATTTGTATGCGTAAAAGCACCAGTTAAATTCACACCATAGCTCTAGATTTGTTTCTCCTCAAATTATTAGTATACCCATTGTCCCTGTGTGGATTATTCTGATGTCGTCCAAAGATGATTTGAAAGTTGACTTGCGTGTTGACTGTGCATGCACGTATGTCCTGTCGCTACACACAGAGTAGTTCTCAGACCAGAGGTGAAGGTTGCTTTAAATCCGATTTTGCAGATGGAGAAAAGAAACAGAGGAGAAATGACCTAACAGAGGACAAAAAGGAAAGAATGCAGAAGTGGGGGAGTTCTACCCAGATTTCTGGATCACAATGTTATAGTCCAGTGCCACAAAAAACATTTTTCTTTTCAATTTTTGGATGAACATAATTTTAAATCTTTAAAAGGGGAACAAAACTAGAGGCTAACTATATTTGATTCCAAAAAAATTAAATGGCGACTTTCCATTTTTATTTTATTGTTTTTACTTCTGGAACATCTGATATATAGAAGTCCCTTAGTTTAAAAAAAATAATAAAGTATGATTAAATGTATTCTGTCACATTATATATTTTATCCAGTAATGGAAGACAATATTTTAACAGCACTGCTTTTGATTCACTCCAGAGAATTCAGCAGGAGTCAATTTATACTGCAAGAGAATAATGATGTACCTCAACTCATTTTAATTTCAATAATTGAATGAGAAATAGGAAAGCCTATTGAAAGGACTGTATTCTGGTCAAAGACTAATGAGAAAATAGTTTTGAGTCTCTGAGTCAGCGGGTGTCATGGTAACAATGCATTATCGAAATCTGATTAGCATGCCCAGCAGCTTTATAAACGATAACATGCTCTTCTAATTGTATTTCCCTTTCTTTCCCAGTGATGAGTTTTATATTCATAACAGGTAAGAGGTAAGGCAGCATTCTGTTTATCTGCAAGTTAGACTTGTCCAGCATGTTCACAAACTGTGCGATTTGTCATTCAGTAATAGACAAATTTTCCTACTATCTTAAAATAAAAAGCTGAACCTTCCAATTCTCTCCTTCCTGTATTAGATATAATTAAGTCAAATATTATTCTCTTCTTTTAAATAAATAACATTATTTCTAAGGATATACTCATGAAAAAGAGAACATTGTGAAACATGAGCATCTTAAGAGAAAGCCTATCTTTAATAGGAGGGATGCAAGAAAAGAATAAGTGCATGTTTAATCCATCCCAGAAAGCATGAATCCTTGTTCTTGAGGTTTTGAAAACAGGGAGGGGATTTTCTTGTATTTAGAGGATTGTGTGTGTTTGATAACTCATTAGAATATCAGAAATCAGAAAGAACCATGAAATTAAATAGGGTACTTCTCCTTCTCATAAAGAGATAATATTGCTTCATAAAATAAATACATTGAAAATAGAATTTTAGAGGTTTAATAATGTTCTTTTATAAGTAAACCTCAGGTGAGTAACCTGGCAGAACTCTCTTATATTAACAGTAAAGAACACTATTACAACTGCAGCCTCACAAATCTGATGCAAAATCATTTTAACATATAGAGGCTCAGTATTAAAAAAATTTTAAAATTCCATGTGTTTTCAAGAGTAGAATGGTGTTCTATTTTTCAGGAGAATGACCAAGAAATCTAGTTCATGTTTGGCCTACTTCTGTGACCCTTGTAACCTAAATATTTATTTCTTGTTTTCAATGTTCACTTTCATTTACTAATTCAGCTTCAAATCTGTATGAAGAGAAAGGAAGAAAGCTCATATTCTTATTCTCTAGGTAAACTCGAATACTCTTAGTCATAGGACAAATAATGCATAATACAAGAAATCAACTTTTCTGTATTATTAATAATGGAACTGTGTTATAGTGCGTGAACACAGAGAAAATAAATACGGCGAGACCTAAAAAGCTTATTACTCCTTGTTACGTGCACTGGCACACGGACAAAGTTTAAGATGTACAAAATACTAAAAGCAATCAATCTTAAGTCAACACACTGAAAGCCAGAGGAACATTTATCTACATGTTTGGAAATTCAGCAGAGAGCGCAGGGTTACACCGAGAATAGAAAGTCATCAAAGCACGCCAGTGAACAAAGAAAGAGCAAACAAGTACTCCCCAGAAAGGATTAGTGCTAGTTCAGGGGACTGTTTGCACTAACCTTGGATGGAAGCAGCAGCCCAAAAGCCAATCAGTGTGACCTTCACCTGTCACAATGATGTTCCCATCACGTAAAGCCCACATTTTCCAGAGGTGGTCATCGCTGCCAGTGACTACAATGTTTTTCTGGGGATGTAAAGCCAAGCTGCAATAGAAAAGAAAGGCAGATTTTATTCTGTATTAATTCCATTTTATAGGAAATACACAGCAGTGAGATTCATTTAAGTCAGGGCAGAGGACTCTGATTCTGTATGGACTGAACAAGCAGTGATGCTTTCACTGCTCATAAGAATTTAAAATACATGGTATGTAGATGAGTTTCTTCTGCTACTGAAGAAAAAATACCAAAATATTCTGCGAAGCCAGAGTTGTTTTCACAGTGTCTTGAAGTTCCAGTTGATTAAAACACTCAAATACATTTCAAAATACTTTGTTAGATTATGTTCTTACAAACATGTAACAAGGTAACACATGAACAAGCCCTAGGAATATGAATCCCTTTTTCCCACACCCAAAACAACTTCACAAGCACTGGCTTGTCAGTCTGCTGCTGATGGCCAAAGAGAAAAAAGACTCTTTGCCTTTTCTTTTTTTTCTTCTCCTTGTACCCACAGGTCTAAAGTCTCCTACCACTGAGAAATAACTCAAATGACAATTACAGTCCAGGGGCTACAGTCTTTGCCATCATTTCGGCACCTATTCACTGAAACTAGGCTAGAAAATCCATTTCAATTCTATACTCAAAATGTGTTAGATGTTTTCATTTTTTATTATGTAGCACACTGGGATGTAATGGAAATCATACACTTATCACACCCCTATACTGAAAACTTGGTTTATTTTTGATTTGGCAACTGCAGGGCAGCTTAAAATGGATCCAGGGAAGAAAATAAATCTGTTAGGAAGATAACAAGTAGTGCATTTCATATAGATTTGGTTATTTGATTTAAATTATTGTAATACTTTACTATTTGTTGAACATCAAGAAGTATCTAGGAGTTGACTTAAGTCCCAGGAGTAGGTTATTTAAATAGATTAAATCTGGAGTTCACAGTCAAAACGCAACAACAGGGAGAAGAATCATCTAACCTGTGTGTGCACCTATTCCAGTTGCGCATCAGAGCCAACAGTTTACAGAGAAAGCCACTTATTAAAACAGAATGAGAGTAGAGAGAGATGATGCTAAGCACCAAATGGGAAGAAAAGAGAAGTCTCAGAAGGCACACTAATAGTACTTTTCTCCCGCACTCAAATTGTTTCATAAAATTCCTAAAACACAACCCCATCCTCCAATATATTGAGAAACATAATTTCCTCTTCCAAATCCATCCTAAAAACATAATTATGTCAACTAGATTTTCACCAGAAAACACATCTGTTGCAGTTTGAAGGCACAGCCTAGGAAGATTCTTGCAGATTCATCAATTGAATTCATTTGCTTGACCACGTAGCCTGCATTTTATTCACTCTCTAGTTTCTTAGAGAGAGAAAAAAAAAGTTTCCCATCTTTGCCTAAAGAAGAGAAATGTCCTTTGCATTTATATGGAGAAGAGAGAAGGAAGGAATGATGCTATTTAAATTCTCCAGATACGCACAGAGAGCAATCGTATCACTTAGATTAGCCACAACAGATATCTAGAAGAGCAAGGAGGGAATAGAGATAAAAGGGGAGAATTAAAGGCTGAATGAAGGCACACCAGTGGCCTGCAAATTACAGGACAAGAAAACTGTCCCAGAATCCCTCTACTATCGGAGACTTCTGAGACACCAAAAACCCATTGCTGTTTTCTGCAGCATGCACAGGCACCTAACATTGTTATTCTGGTGACGGCTAAAATGGAGACCAGCTTCACAGAAAACTGAGCAAGCTAATAACTATAAAAATTAATCCATCAGAGCTGCTACACACTCTTCTCTCAGCCTCTAAAACATAAAGGACCTTCCTCACCAGCACGCACCTGGCCATGAACCACAAAGCAGCAGTATCAGCTCGGGAGCATCTTTACTTGCTAGCAGCGAGGTCCTAAGCTCCTCTGGATGTAGGAAGGGAATGGCTAAGGAAAAAGAAACAGGAGTGGGCTCAGGAAGACTAGAGAGGGAGGAAAGGATGCCCCCTGCAAAACCACTGACAGCACACACTACTGCAGGAAGCTTGATCACCAATTCAGGCCCGTCTATGATGCAGTTAAACGAGTGCATGTTTCTGGTTTGGGAATAACTTTACCTTTGTGTTATTTGGAGAAAACAAGCAAATAGCTTGTTAATCATACAAATACAGCTTACATTTTATCTTAAATCTATCTGAGATAACTTAGATACCCTCCAATTTTTCCCTCCAGATATTTCTGCTATCAGTCGAGCACATGCCTGCTGTGAAGACTTTCCCTCAGTTCTCTCTCTTACATTCTTCCTAAATATCTGCCCTCTCAGTTTTCAAGATGTGTTACACAGTCTTTCTGTAATCGCCTTCAGACCACCTTTCACTCAAAGAAAAATTCATCTACTGGCTTCCTCCAGATCCTGACTCGCTTTCTGAACAGTCCTTACCCAGCTGCCTACGGATGCGAGCTGTGTTCCTAAACATCAGCTGCCAAGAACATTTTTCCTGTCCTTAACCCTCCCAAGGCAATTCCAGTCTAACTTTTGAAATATCTAAACTTTTTCAGTGACTACAGGTTCTTAAAGAGCTTTGAGACAATCCCATGGAGCGAATTTCACATGGAAAAAAATATCTTGCCATCAGTAGGAAGCCCACAAGTTTATTTTTCACAGGCTTTTCTTCTAATTGCAGAGATCTAAAATGCTGCTGCTGTCCAACGTGTTGGTTTTTTTCTCCATGCCATTTTTACAGGCACACAGTAAACACTATTTAATTAACAGCACATTTGTGTCATAACCACTGTTGAGCTGCTTCTGAGAAAGGGAAGCCCATTCATCCAAAAGGCGTTCTATATGCAACATTAATTAGGCACCCTTGTCTTCATTTCTGGCAATCCAGCATTGTATAGATTTTTGCTTCATCTCTGTTCACAGGGTCTAATTATTTCCAGCACAGAAGACTTGGGGTAGATTGGAATGAAAACCAATAATGGAACATGTGTGATAGGAACATCGGTTTTCTCCTCCTCTTCTAGGATAGAAGCGGGATCAGAGGAAACAGGGCCAAGAAAAAAAAAACAGCAAAAATCTCTCAAAGATTTGCTGCTGTTGAGTATATAAATACCCATGTTTACACAACTCATTCTGGCATTATAAGATATTCTCATCTCTTCAGCACTTGCCATGGTAGATATATAGCGCTCCCTATAATTTCCTTTCAAAACACTCATCGATTATTTTAATTTATTTTGACTGAATCATAAATAAAAATATGATATCTTCAGATGCAAAATACTTCCAGTCTCAGCATGTACTACATTTGATCGCTTCACACATATAAAAATCAACCTTCAGGTTAAAAAAGTGTTAAATCCAAAGCTATCTGCATACCTGTGTGTTTGTTTTAATACAACCCCTAACTACACTGCACTGAGGCAGGGGAGAGTTCAGTTAGATGCAGAGGAAAACTTTGTGGCAATAAGGTTTCTGAAGCACTGGAACCAATAGCCATCTGCCATTATTGAGAGCTGTTAAAGCTCTCAGCACACCTCTCAGGTATTACCTGAGTAGATTAATTCCATCATGGTTAGGAGAACAGACCGGTTGGTGTCTTGAGGTTCCTTCAAGTCCTAAGGCAGCAATGTTCCTGCTGAAGCGTGGTTCATTTGATGCCCAAAATAGACAGTGTTTATATGTGAAGTGCAATTATAAAATAATAGAAAACGTTTGAGGTGATGCTTTTAAGGCATAACAGCAGCCAAACCCAATTGCACAGATGTAGGACAGTCAGGCATCCAAAAAACATTATAATTTTAAAATAATTTTAGCAGCTAAAATATTTCACAGAATCACCAAATATTCAGCCTTTTTAATATCTTCCTACAGATCTCAGGAGACTGCAGGAATAGGAGTTCAGAACTAAAAATCTAACCTAAACAGTCTCAAAATTAGGTACTTGGAGAATGAATAACGTAAAATTAATGACCAGCTTAGAACTCCTTAACTGACTTATCTAGCCTCACCCAATTGCTCTGTGGCAGAAATAAGGACAAAATCCAGTTTTCTCTGGTTACACACATAGGACTTTTACAGAAAAGTATGTTCTCAATATAGACAACATTTAGCTGCCAAATTCTAATATAGCATTGTACTGAATATCACTTGCAATACGTAATTTTTAGAACCTCATTATTTGATCAAATTTATTTGCATTCCTGAATACCGGCAAAGAGGATTGTTGTAAATGCCAGTAGCTGCTTTCAGACCAGAAAGCTTTCCCGCTGCACTTCCTGCTCCAAAACACAAGAGCAGCAGAGCTCCTCCAAGATTAAAAAAAAAAAAAAAAAAAAAAAGCATTTTTCTTGGGTAACAAACATTTTAGCTAACATTTTCTTACACAAAAATTCAACCTTACTCAGACATCTTGCACAGGAAAATTTGGTCTGAGTCATTACATTTCAGTGAAGTTATAAATGACTGAAAATGTTGGTTTTCTTGCAGAAACTGTTGGGACGCTGCAGGTGTTTCTTCCTCTACCATCAGGCTTTCTAGATATGATGGAATATCCTATCCCTGGTTGCCCAGGGATAGGGCAAGAGGAAATGGGCACAAACTTGAATAGAAGAAGTTCCACCTAAACATGAAGAGGAACTTGTTTCCTTTGAGAGTGGCAGAGCCCTGGAAGAGGCTGCCCAGGGAGGTGGTGGAGTCTCCTTCTCTGGAGACATTCCAAACCCAC
>JAOXNO010000078.1:41477219-41491152 GCA_028565335.1 Limnodromus scolopaceus
GGTGGACCTGCTTTGGCAGGGGGGTTGGACTAGATGATCTCCAGAGGTCCCTTCCAACCCCATGTGATTCTGTGAATGGAAAAGCAGAGTGGGTTTGGAAGGCAAGGACATAACACGCTCTAAATTCTAGAGGATGGCTACTGATTCTGGCCTCAAGCAAGAACAAGTATGTGCCTAAATATGAGGACATCAACGGCCCTACTGATGTTGTTCACACACATACCCTTAATTATATTGCTGGCATTTCCCTAAAAAAATCTAAAGAATTTTTTTTTAAAACTGAGGCACTATTCCAGTCCCAATTTTGCTGGTTGCTAACTGAGATCCAAGACAAGTCAGCAAAACCATTAGGAACAGTTTCAGTAGCAATGGATGGACAGATTGCAATTTCAAACCACATTTTTGTACCGCCTGTATTTGAAACAGCTTTTGAGGCAAAACACCCACCGCTAGCCAGGTACGTGGCAGATTGCTCCGTGGGGAGGGTCGGCACCGCTTCCTCACCTCTGCAACCACGCTCCGAGAATCTAATTACAATCAAGGCTGATTTCTAGAATTCTGACAAGAGGTAGAAAAACACACAAAAGAAATTCAGACCAAGAGAAACCCAAATTATTACCTCACGATGGACAGAAAGGCAGTAGTTGGCAGTTAGGAAAGGCCCTTCATTACGAGCAGAAAGGGAGCAACAGGAAAACACGCAGTCAATGCCTTGGTTTGCAACACCTTTTGGCTTCTCTCTTATTTTCCTCCTTACCTACATAAAGGCAGTGTGCAGGGTGAGAATGAGAAAAAAACCAAAAGCAAATAGAAGTATTTTGTATGGGGTGGTGCTGGCAGCAGAGGGGCTGTCTCCTGTCAGGAGAGGCGGGGGCCGGCCTGCACCAGGCCCAGCCGGATCCAGCCGGATCTCACAAGCATCACCACAGACTCACCTCAGGATATGGCGGAGCCTTATCAGTGACACCAGTGGCGCCTCTAGGAAAACATTATTAAAGAAAGGGCGGGAAATGGTGGACAGAGAGAGGAGGAGGGAACAGAAAGAGTGAGAAACAGCAAGGTCAGAGAAGCAGAGGGAGGAGCCCCATGGAGCCGGAGCGGGTTATCGCCTGCAGCCAGCCCGCTCTGGAGCAAATTTTCCTGACAGGAATTGTGGCCTGTGGAGAGCCTATGCTGGTACAGACTTTTCCTGAAGGAAAAGGCCCATGCCAAAGGAAAGAAAAAGCATGAGGAGGAAGGAGCAGCAGAGAGAACGTGCTGCGCACTGGCCATATGACCCTGGCCCTCATGGAAGGGCTGAGGGGTCTGCAGCAAGGGAGTGAAGGGAAGGTGGGGAGAAAGGTGCTGTTTCTCACCACCCAAACCTGTTTTAATTGGCAATAAATGAAATCAATTCTCCCTGAGCTGAGTCTGTTTTCCCCCCGACAGTAACTGGTCTTTATCTCAAGCCATGCCCTTTCTCAGCCTATTTTCTCCTCCTGCTCTATTGAGGAGGGGGAGTGACTGAGGGGCTGGGTGGGCATTTGGCCCTCCACCAAGACTAACCTGCCAATAAATTAAAACCAAACACCTCACAAAAGCCAGCCTAATCAATCCTTTTGCCTGCTACAACTTAACCTAATATGTATTCTTTGAATTAGATCTCTCTAATATAGTTGTTTCTACCACCTTTTTATCTTGGCTTGAGTTATCCAGTCTCAGCTGCCAGCACACTCCAGCAATAATTGTAACCCTGACATTTAATTCAGGGTTTTATTATGCAAAGATAGCATAACTGAAAAGCTTTGCATTCCTGTTTGAGGTCTTAAAATTTATCTTTTCATGACAAAAAGGAAGAGGGAAAAATGCTTTCAAAAAGAGAAAATAAGAGCTAGAAGAAACAAAAAAAGGATAAAGAAAAACCCACAAAAAGAACCTAAGTAGGGGAAAATACCCATAGCACAAAGCTCATATCTTTTGTTCCATTTATGTAAATTCTCATCTGGAAGTCAGTGATAGATCTCACACACGGCAATGCTTAGAAACCTCTATCCTGTCTAGTGAAATTCCTGGCTGCTTCCCAAGCTCCTAGGACTCAGGATTTGGAAGGGACAAAACTTGCCAGGATCTCAACATACCTGAAGTTAACATTCTAGACTGCCCAAGAGATCTTTGTACAGCTTAGAAAAAAATTATAAAACAGTCTTCCAGAAACTTAAACCCGTATCTCTAAGAGACCAAAAGACTTCATAATTTACAGTGCTAATTTACTTATTCTATTCACCATGCACGCAAAATCTTCGATCTTAGCTGTATAGCAGTAGCAAACATATTTATTCTTGTGAAGAAGCAGAATAAATTCACACACTAGCTTCCCAAAACTAGCTCTCAACAAAAAACAACTTCTGAAAGTGAACACTCCATACAACATACAATGCTTCCACAACTAACTGTGCTACACACATCACTGTAAATCACAGATACAGACACAGTTGAAGTGATAAATTCCTAGTGTCCATTTTGTGATGCTGTCTTTGATCACCTTCTGTTTATCCAGGCTGCACGCAATTATTAAAACGCACTAATTTGCATTAGATGAGTGTTGTAACCTGCCTAGGTTTTACCCATTCAATCTGATTATATACATGCTGGGTCACTCTGAAGTAATTTTCTTCTTAACAACAAAGTTTGGCCCTGCTTCAAATCTAAGAAAAATTTCAAAACTATCCTGTTGATCTGCATGTGTTTTATTTAGGTCTCAGTCCTTTGAAGATACATGCGCATTCTTAAATTATGCACTGCCAGGAGTCCTGATAATTTCCCAGCATATTAACTTAAAAACATACAAAATGCTTTTCAAGACAGAGACCTTAATTAGATCAGAGAAAGAGGATTTTTCTGGAACCTATACAATAACATGCAAATTGTTTATGTCGGTATAGTCTTGTGTGCTGTGAACCTCTGCAACCTAAATTACGCCTTTTAAATAGAATGCTTGTAACTAACGACTGGCACGAATCTCAATCACTTCTTAGAGAACCTTTACTTATTCATTCCTTCTTTCCTTTTGCTTACAAGGTTGTTGATAATTACTGTTGGCCAAAAAAAAAAAATATATATATAAAAAAATCACTTAGTCTACAATGTCAGCTGTTACACATTACAGAAACAGTACATTTCTAAGCCGCCTTAAGCCAAAGGAGCAGGCAACTAACAGATTTCCATCTTACCTCACACAGAAAGGCACTGCCTATTTGCAGGCTGCAGAATCTCTGTGGGTTTTTTGTTTGGGCTTGGGTTGTTTGGGTTTTTTTTAATTTAAATTGTCATACAGTTCAGATGATGACAAAGCCGTGAATAGAACAACAGACAGATCAAATAGCTTGGGATATTTTTTGGTAAAACAGCAGGTGCTTTAAAAGAAACCGAACTAACACAAGAGTCATTTCCTGTGATTGCAGCAGCTCACAAGCTCTTGTTTCATACGTATCTGCACCAATTTGTACAGCTTAGTCAACTTACTAGGTACCCAGTGTAATTTAAGGAGAATTAAGCCAAAAATAGAGAATGAAAGCAGTAACAAATGAGTAGATGCAATTAAAAAATCAAAATATTGGCATCCCTTCCTAATATCTTCCCTCCGGAGCGAAAGCTGTACTTCCTCACCTGAAATGATTTCCACCATGATTCATACTGCCCATCACCATGTAACTGATCTTCTACTATCACTTCCCTTACGAAATATGCTAAATTACTTTCTTTCAGGGAAAGGCAGTCCCACATGAGTATTAAGTGACAGCATTCAAAATAGTATTGAAACAGGATTAGCTTAGATCTGCAGAGTCTTGGAGCCTATTTGGAAAGAGATGGCAGCTCACAGGACAGCTCTCTAGAGCGGCAAGGAAGAGTCTATACATAACCAGCCTTAGATCACAAACCTTGGCAAAGGAACAGCCCATATATTTCTACACTGCACCTGTGAACCACTCCAGAGTCAGAGAAACAAAAGGAAAGGCAATGAAGACAAACTTGCATAAAACTTTCCCTGTTCAGTATATAATTGTTGCCTATTTTTTGACCTGTGCATTAGGTATTTGTTGGGTACTGAGATAATAGCTTGTCTTCCTTTGTAATGAAAGACAAACTGCTTTTCTAAGAGGCAATTTTAGCTTGACCAACTTGAAAAGATGCAGATTGCTTTTGCAAAAGCTTCTACCTGTGGCCTGGTTTGAATTAGTTTTCATCATTACTGTTAGCAATTCCCAGTCTTCTGTTGCATGGCAGCTTTTTCACAGATGATTAGGAGCAGCATTGTGGTATAGAAGAGTTTGGAAAGAAAACTACTTGAAACTTGCCAGTTGGTAAATTCTGTTAAATTATCAAGGTTGATAAAAGAAAATATTTTAAAATATAATTTGCAATTAGAGCATCAAACTGTCAACTCACATTTCTAAATTAGTAAGAAACCAAAGCATTTAACTTTTCAAGGTCAGTTTCCCTCCTGTGTTTCTTTCTCACTTTTGAAGGCGGGAAGAGTATTATGCTCTGTGCTCTATTTCAGTACCATAATGCTGAAGAATGCTTCCATCAACAGGATTAATGGAAACTCTCGTGGGAAGAAAATTACATAAACAAATAGTCCCTTCGCAGTTAGGGACAAAGAGGCAAAGCTGATTACTATAAATCATGTTCTTCCTCTGACGATCTTCGTAACTGGACATACACGTATGAGAGAGAAATGGATTTCAGATTCAGAAAGGATCACACTAATTCTCAAGTCCCGTGATCCCCAAGTTGCAGGCTGCAGACCCCGGGTGGCCTGCAAAGCTCTGCTGAGTGGCTTGTCTGCCCCAATGGCTGCACAATTTTCCCACCGAAGGAGGCCATTCAGTTTTTCAAGCTATTTTCTCTACTCTGATCTCCTGCACAGAATTACGGAAACATATGCTGAAAGGCATCACCTAGTCCACCTTGTGCTACAGAAGGATTCTATAGACTCGCCCAGCATAGATTTGCATAACTTTTCCTTGAAAAGGAGGTTCTACAGCAAGGTGGTTCGAAAGTCACCTCTAGGTGGCTTTTTCTGGGGTTCATACTTCATAAAGCATTTTCCAAAATGCAACCCTCATCACTCTGAATGTAAATTCCATGGATTTCCCTTAACTCTTCTCTCAGGATATGAATAACAATTTCTTTGTACCTTTTCTCTTAAAATCTTCATATATCAGATGATTGTATGTACTTTGACTTAAATTAGTCAAACTCAGTTCTCTAACTGATGCAGTGTTCTAAGCTTTTAGAAGTCATGACCAAACATAGATATAGTATGTCAACTCAGACCTCACAAATCCTACTTTGGAGTAATTACAAGACATTTTAGATACCACATCCCGCTTCACACATTCCAGAATTACATTTCCCTAGTTTTCAGCAGCAATGCATTGTAGGCTTTTTTACCCATTTTCTCTCAACAGGTATTCCCTACCTTGTATCTGTATACCTGAATTCTTTTTCCTAAATATATCATATGGCACTTCACTTTATTGAATTTAATCTTGCTGATTTCAGGCCATCTCTCCAATTTGCCAAGTTTATTTCGAATGCTGATCTGATACAGAAAGGTATTTGCGACTCCTCACAGCTCAGTGTCATCTACATATTTTATAAGCTATTCTGTATTCCATCACCTTCACTGCTAATGAAAACGCTGAATGGAACTGATTTGCTAAGCAAATTCGCAAACTGAAATGCAGGCTGTGGAGTTCAACCAAGAGGTTCCTGTGCCCAATCCATTACACTGGTTTTGTACTAAAACTTATCCTTTAGAAAAGCACACAATACGTATTTAAAACCTTAAATCCAAGAAAAGCCACCATTTGCTCTGCTAAATTGTTGCGATAGTTAATTACACCCTTTTTACTTTTGCAGAACTTTAAAATTAGGCCAGCTTCGCTCTCCAGCTGCATATTATACTCTATTATATCAGAGAGAGAAGACCCCTAGAAAAGATTGACTTCTAGAATTACAGACTTACCGACTGGTAGATTCTACCATACCATTCCTTAAAAAGTCTATGGAATAATCTCTACAGACAGTATTAATGGAAGGAAAAAATCCTGAAATGTTCTGTAAGACTTGAACAAAGTAGTGCTGTTTTAGGAGACTTGTCATACTTTTTGTTTGTGGTTCCTGGCTCTGCTATTGAATTATGTACAATCAGGTGCAGAAAATGAATACCTTACTGGGAAAGCTGAGCCCTTTAAGATCATGTAATTTCTAGAATATTTGCTATGCGATATTCCACATTTTTGACAAATTCTCTCCCCTTCTCTTCCCTCCCGCCCTCCAATTTGCTGTCCATAGGCAGAAAGCAAAGCTCTTCAGTATGGAAAACAGCCTTAGTGAGACCCAGATCCACATTTCTTTATGAAAACTAGAAATAGGTCTCGAGATTCCCTTCAACTTCCAGCATGTGCAGCAAGAATGAACTCAGGATAGAAGAAAAATTAGACTTCTTCAGTCTGCTTTCCCACCCTTCTCTCAGACAAATCCTTTTATACTGTTATCATCTTAATATTATAGCAACAAATATAACATTTACATTTTGAGAAAAAAACTGAAAACATTTATGTAGTGAACACTGACCACACGCAGAATAATAATCTTCACGGTCAAATCTCTACAACTGCCACATATTTCTCTACATCCTCCTAGATTCAAAAACCAAAAGAACACCAGACTCTGTAAACTCTTCCGCAAAGTGTTTCTAGCCTTTGTAAAATATAAAGAGTTTGAAACTATGTAAACATATAAGTATTAAAAATTATTGCTGGTAAGCATGAGTTTCTCTGATATATATGGGAGCCTTACAGTCAAGTTGTAGGAGTTATCTGAAAGGAATTACCTGAAAGTTGTCTTCACGCTACTAAAAATGTGACGCTTTTCAAGACTTACTGAACAGATCTATAGAAGAAACCTCCAAAAACTCAGTCTCGTGGAAGATACAAATTTTCAATTCAAAGCGTATTTGGAATAAAATGCCTTTTCCCAAGTCACATCCAAATGAAAATGATGGGACTCCAGATTTCAGTTTTTCATCTTTCTTAGCATCCCCACCGTCTGCTAGCATTTACAGACTCCAGCTGTATGTTCAGCAGTGGTTATAAATCTTATGATGGTTCCAACAACCCCAAACTTCTGCTGTGCCATTGAGTTAACCTATTAACCTCACTGAACACAGGACCATACTGCTGTATGATCAAGAAGACTTTCTGTCCCTCCGTGTAACCATTTAGTTAGCTGGTTTTGTCTGTAGTAAACATCCAAAAGCAAGACTCCTGCAAAGACAGTGCTTACGTAAACCATGCTGGAAGGGTAGAAACATGCACACGACTAAAACGATGGCTTATTTTCAACAAGCCCAAATTTATAACAAAGATAACCACAAGAGTCGGCATTTATCCTGCTTCCAAATGACTTTCGATTCACTTCAAACTGGGCTATAATGAAGGATAAAGATCAGTCTCAAAAGATGACTGCTGCTTTCTTCAGTGCTCATTAATGAGAAGCAATGAAGGTGTACTTTTAAAGTACACTACACAGTCCTGCTGCTGGAGCAGGAAAAAGAGGGAGAAAGTTGCTTGTCATAGGGCTGTGAGATTCTTGCATCACTCCAGAGGAAAGTAGAGCCTCTATATAGAAAGATATATGGTTTTCTAAGCACTTGGTATCCTATGTCTGAGTCTTAAAAGAGCTAAAAACATCTCGTTTTCACTTTGCCACCACTGTTTTGTGTCCCGCAGCATGTGCATCACGTACCTGTTTATGAAAGAGAAAAAAAAATGAGACTCTTAAACCTTGGTTTGCAGACCAATCCTAGCCTGCAGAGAGCTAAGGACCTCTGAGAATCTGACCAAATATTACCAAAGAAAACATAGCAATTATTCTAAGTTTTTTTTTTTTTTTTTTACATATTTAAGTGTTAGTGTGTATTGGGTCTGGCTGAGATAGAGTTAATAGCAGCCCACAGCAGCCCTCAGTGCTGTGCTTTGTATGGGTAGCTAGAAAGGCATTGATAACACACCACTGTTTTAGTGGTGTGTTTCTCACACAACATCAAGGCTCTCTTCTCCAACATTCCCCTCTCATCACCCCACCCCATGCTGGGGGTGGGCAAGATCTTGAGAGGGGACATAGCCAGGACAGCTGACCCCAACTGACCAAAGGGATATTCCATACTATATGCTCATCTGCTCAGTAATAAAAACTAAGAAAAACAAGGAGGAGAGGAGGCATTTGTTATTACGTTTGTCTTCCACAGCAACCGCTGCATGTGCTGAAGCCCAGCTTCCCAGGAAATGGCTGGACATCACCTGCTGATGGGAAGTAGAGAATAAATCTGTTGTTTTACTTTGCTTCCATGCATGATCTCTTGCTTTTGCTTTATTAAACTGCTTTTAACTTGACCCATTAGATTTTTTCCATCTTATTTTCTCCCCCCTGCTCCGTTCTGCTGAGGAAGGCAGTGACAGAGCAGCTTGGTGGGCAGCTGGTGTCCAGCCAAGGTAAAGCCACCACATCCTGTATCATTAAGGTGCCAGAGGTCTATGAATGAGGAGAAAGAGGATTCCGCCTATTTTTGACATGAGAGAGACTAGACTTACAGGAAATATTATTATGCTATCTATTCTGTAAAAAATAATGCCTTTAAGGAGATGGATGAACTAGGGCATTGCATCTTGCACAAGTCATTCAGAAAAACCTCATGTATACACAGCTGCAAGATTTGCTTCTGATGAAACAAAGATATGAAGCATAACCTCAAAGAATAGTTTGCTTTTGAGGGTAAGTATATCTGCATTGCTGCGTATTTTTACCAAGACATTGGCTTTTTAGTGAACAGAATCTGGCACATTACATATGAAAGGTTGCCAACAGCTGCTTTAGAGAATCCTTCTGGATGAAATATTAGGATACTCATTGATTGCCTGTTCAGTCATTGATGAGTCTGTATATTTTCCAACAGTACCTATATGCCTGACATCTGTAGAATATCTCCAAGAAAGACCATGCAAGGGTTGGTTGTTTTTTTTTTTGAAGCACAAACCTAGTTCCTTTAAACTCAAGATATCAGAGAATTTTGATATTTGTTTAGTATTTAGTATCATAAAAATAATCCCTTTGTGCTAACTGAAAACCAGCAACCTAAAAGCCAATTCTTGACCAGCTTTACAAAAACAGCTGATCAAGTATAGGATGTATTAGCTTTATTCCACATTCTAATTTTAGCATCTGTACAATACCATTTACATTCGATCAATATATACTGCAGACTGACCCCCTCATGCCTATTGCTAGCTCATTATTATTGTAAATTTAAAAACTGCTAGAAGTAGAGTGCAACAGAACTCTATAATCTATTTGTCATAGAAAAAAAATCATCAATATGGTAATTGTAGAAGTGCAAAATGCAGTTTAAAGACCAATGCCGGCCATTTTTTTATTCCACGTAGTAGGAAAACCAATGAGGCACATCTTAGATTAGTTTAGTGTAGTCCTCAAAGCACTAAATAACTCTTCCTATATAAGTACTTTAGATTGCTTAAAGTTAAAACAACACAAGAGATTACAGTCTAAAGTTATAAATGCAGAAATGTAAGAGTTTAAATCACTATTAAATCAGAATTTACATGGACTATTTTTATTATCATTGATCATGCCAATTTGGCCCGATACTTCACATCATATGAACTTCAATTTTAATATGAATATTGTTTCATTTTCTAATTAAAAACCATCTAACTTAAAAAACCACACACCACAAACAAATAATAATATCCGCTAGACAGAAGCATCAAAAAAACCAAAGAAAACAATAGATTTTAGGGGACCCACTCTATATAAGGCTATATACTCATCTAAAAGAAGCCTCATCAGTTCCCCTACCATGCAGAGTTAAAAAAGGAAGCAATCTGAGCATGAATAGCTTAAACTTTCTATATTAAAATGGCAACTGTGCAGACAAAAATCTCTTACAATAGAGCTGGAAGTAGAGTCTCAGTCAGTAAATGAGCTACACCAGTACTACAGTTCAGGTTATCAAGTAAAGGTGACAGGCACACTGCTCTCTCCCACGGGGCCGTTCAGTATCGTATTATGCAGAGCAAAGCAGTTTGCTATTTGTAGTGGAAGTTCATAATGCCAGCAATGGAGATGTTGAACCGTTTTTTTCCCCCCAGTCCACACCAAAGAGATCCCAAGGAACATCCACAGTAAGTCCAAGGCTTGGTTTTGCAAAATTCCTCATGAATGAAAAAGCAATGGTGCAGTGTACCACAGAGTCATATCTGTAACATGCAGCATCTGCCCTGAAACGGGGTCTTTTCCAGGTATGCTCCAACAAATTCATTTTTATCCATCAGTCTCATGACAGCTTGTAAGTGGTCAGCAAGAGGTATGCTTTCAAAGTGGTCTTTGGGGCTACAGCCACAGGAACATCTTTAAAATCAATAGATTTCTTTACATAACTAAACATTATTTTCCTTTGTGTGTAACATGGATAGAGCCTTGCAGTGTTCGTGCTTGAATCCCTGCAACAAGATGCTAAAACTAACATAGTCAATGGAAATCCTTTGTCCCTGCCCATGGCAGGGGGGTTAGAACTAGATGATTTTTAAGGTCCCTTCCAACCCAAACCATTCTACGATTCTATGATTTGATGGGACTTGTACAGAGAATTGCTTAGAAAAAAAAATACCATTAAAGTTCATGGGAATTTGGACTGACTTAGTATTTCTACATATAGGACTGTGCAAACACTTGCTTAATGTGCTTGATCCTCCCTCTAAATGCCACCGCTCAGATGCATGTACTGAGCAGCAGTGCAAAAGGAAACAATACCCTATGTACTATTCTATGAAACAACTGCACTTCCAGTAATAAAATAGGGATTTATAGAAACATCTACTTTAAACTGTTTTTAAAGCTTCTGAAATATATCTGGTCTAGTTTATTTTACCCCTGCAAAGTTGTACAAATAAATGTACTCGGGCCATTACGGCTTTGGAAGAAAATGAAGAGGGCAGCTGTACCAAAAATATGTCAGTCTGTTAAACCACACCTAAAACCTCTTTAAAACTAATAAATAGATCAGACATAATGCGTGTACATGGGTATGTAACAGCAGAGCTTTAAAATGCTCTGTTTAAGACCTATTCCTACACATATAATGAGCTGAATACAAATTTGTACCCATGCAAGTGTTCCAAATAAGAGCAAATTTGGAAGAACAAGGCTAATTGAGGGGGATACAGAAATGGAGTGTCACTATGATATTTTAAAATATGATCCTGTACTGCGCTTTAAGTTCCAATTGTAATGAAGTCAGACACTTAAGTTACATGCATAACTTTATGCACACAATTAGCTCCTCAAAGCAGAGCTGAACAACAAACTAGAGCAATTTATTTTGGTGTCAGAAGGATTAATTGCATCCTTAAACTTAACTACTGCCCTGTGTAATTATATCACTTGCGCAGAAGAGCAGTTGATACCAACACAGCACTATGCACTTAGGAGCCCTGATTCCCAACTCCCTCATATCCACTGAGAAGATATTCCAAGTTCTTGTCCGAGTTGTACACAGTGAAAAAAAAAAGCACATTTTATGAACCTGAAAAATAATACATCTTGCCCTTGTTATTGTGTGTGTGTATATATATATTATAAAAGCTTGCTATTGCAGCTGGCCTTCATATTTGTATATAATAAAGCAGAATATTGAGAACAAGTATCCATGTAATTAGCACATCAATCATGTTGTTCTTTAATATAAACGAAGTATTAATTCACTTCTCCATAAGCTCCCTCACCATAACTAATCTAATGCAAATTATTAATTAGCTCACCACAAGGAAAAGAAATGCAGAAAAAACACTGGAAGTACACAAAATTTCAGCAGCCGTAGCTCAGGCTACATCCCCAGTAGCGTCCCACAAGCCACAGTTGTGTGCAGAGGCATGGGGCACCGTGCCACAGAAGTTTGCCAGCTTCATTAAGATGAGCATCTTCGTTACCCGCCAGTGCAGAGGCTGCTGTGAGGTGCGATCCTCTCTGCTAAACTACTGCTAGAGCTCCCATCCTTCCTGCTGCTACGTCTTGTCACTGACAGACAAATATTCCCTTTTCAAGGGAAGCGAGGAAGGTTTAAGACACATCTCTAACATTTTCTATGAGGGCCCCGTGATAGTTCCCTGCAGGAATACCACACAACCATCTTCCTAAAAGGCTTCCTGAAATTCTTCCGAAGTAACTGCTTCAGAGTGTTGGGCTTCTTCCCAGATAACACCATGGCTAGCCCAGTGCAAGGCAAGAAGTCCGGTAGAAAGTTAAGGTGAAACCACACTGAGAAGAGCAAGACTGGCGCACACGCTATCATGTTCTACTGACCCCATGCTTAGAAGGTTGTTAAGACGTTAGTGTCTGTCGCTGTGGTGTAGCTACTCAGTGCCCTCCCAAATGACAGCCTTCTTGCTCTGCTTTTACAAGTATGACTATGTATTTCTAAAAATGTCAACTTACTGAACCCCATTTCTCTGTTTCTTCTGATGCACGTTTCTTGCCACACACAAAATGATTTTTCATACTGGCTGCAACGACAACAGCCTAGCATTCTGCAATGCCACCCTACCAAAGAATTCAAATTTCCTTCTTCCTAGCTACAATGCACACACATACTTCATACGTGTATTTTTCACCAGGACCATAGCCAGAGACAGCAACATAAGACCGTCCTCCCGTTGTTTTCCCTCAAACTATGTACTGACCCTGTTCAGAGGTCCTAATAACCTCAAGAGAATTATTGCACTACTGGAAACTGGCTACCCCTCTGAGACATATCCCTCTAAACAATACAGCATGCATATCTTTTCCCTCAGTGACACTACAGTTTTAAATGTCATTTGCTAATTTGTGTTTGTAAGAAGGACCATCTTCCTCTTTCTGCATGTGTTAGCAGCAAATAAATTAATTTCAAGAGACATTTTCAAAAGCCAGCTCATGAGAAACAGCGCAGCTTTCCCCACTGGATCAGAGTATCATCAACCCATCAGACTTCACCAGCACGTGGTGGTGTGGCTGCGTAGCACGTTCTACAAGTTTCAAACAACACCTGGGCAACTTTGTCACGCAGTCCTGTTGTCCCCTCCCTTCCCTCTCCCACATTTTTGGAACAGCTTTCTTATAAATTAAACTATTAACTCTTAAGAAAGCACTTTTGAAAAGTTCGCTACTTTTTGAGCTCTTACAAAATTTTATGCCTACATTTGGCTCAAAAGACAAAGCAGGAACGTCTTTTCTTTCATACCTGCATCCTTACCAGCTACCATCCACTGAAGGCCAGCAGTGCACTGGCCACTAGAGGAAGCATATTTTTGTTTATTTTTTAATCAAAAGGGCTTTGAGGAAGAACAGTGTCTGTCCTAGCACCACCAGGTAACTGTTACTAAAGTCATTGGACATCGATAACTGCTGAAGAGCTCCATCATCATCATCTGGTCAGCTGTACAGGGTCATCTTTTACGGAAAAAGATGGAAAATATCCATTTACTAGGAAAGGCAACAGCATAAACACCCCATTGAGGGAAGAAAGGTGAAATTGTTTCTATCTATTCGGCCAGCTGCCTTTTCAATATGATTTTGCCAAACATTCTTCCAAAACTTACTTACACTAGGAAGATAAGCTATCGAACTCTTCCCCTCAAACATTCCTCTAAAACAGCTACTAAAACCCCTATGGCTTTGAGGGTACAGCTACAGGATTGTTTGAGCACCTTGCCTGAAATCTCTTCCTTCACCTACTATCTGCCGTGGCAGAGCCCTGGAGCTGGCTGTGGCCCATGACACGTGTAGGTACATTTGGGACTGGAGGCCTTTTCTAAACTCAGACACCTGATTT
>JAOXNO010000078.1:41496196-41506964 GCA_028565335.1 Limnodromus scolopaceus
GTGCTGACAGAAATCTCATGAAATTTAATCAAAGCTCATGCAAATTCTTGTACTTAAGATGCAAATTCTCTACAAAACCCTGCAGGATAGGTGTTGGACTGGCTAGCAAGCAGCTTTGCAGAAAAGGACTGGGATGAAGTCAGGAGGAGGTCGTGGAGGACACAAGTTGAACATGAGACAAAAAGCTCGTCCTTATAGTAAAGAAGGCAAACACATACTGTGCTGTATTAGCAGCAAGGTTGGAGCCAACAGCTCGAGGCAGTTGTAATTCCCCTCTGCCTAGCTCTTGGGAGAAGATAGCTGGGGTACTGTGTCCAGTTTGGGACACTGACAGACATCCTCAGATGGACACTGACAAATTGAAGTGAATCCAGCAGAGAGTGCCAAGATGACTGGAGGCTTGATTACATTCTGGAGAGGCTGCAGCCTACTCAGAGCTGCAAGTCCTATTATCAATCTTAATACTCAACTTACACCAGCAATTCTGCTTTCTTTGCACGCTATCTAAAAATAGTAATCAACTTCGTATCATTTAGGAAAGCTAATCAAGTACAATGAATATTTTATCCTGAAAAATAGTAGTAACAGGGTAAAATAGAACACTTCTTTTAAGTTTTCTGCTAATTCAGACGAGAATTATCAGAGTCCAATTCTCATTTCATTGAAAACCAAAAGCAATTTCACTGAATTTAGAAATATTCGGATGCCAGATCAGTACTCATAAGATAAAAGCTCCACCAATTCAACACTACTACCTTCCAGAAAAACAAAGCTTTTAATAACCTTTCACAGCACATATACAGTCATAATGATTCAAGTGTTTTCTTGATAGCCAAACTACAGTCTCCCTTAGACAACTCAGAGCATTTTCCGAGAGCAACATATATGACAGGACACATACACTTACAACTCTTCATTTTCATCTGACATGCTGCATGCCTTCACGTTAGTCAGTGCATTGTTAATGACTCAGGCAAAGGAACTACAGCTTAGTCCATTAAATGTGTTAAAATGGCACTTCTGTCTCCCTGCGAACACCCTGTTACTCTAGAACATGGATTTCATCCTAGGTCATGGTTGCTTGATGCATGGTTTGTCTTAAAGCAAAATTAAGTAAAATCATTCTGTCCCTCCTGCTCTCATTTTCCTTAGAGTAGCCCTTTCTTGGTCCCCCAGCTTTCACAAAGGGAGGGTCTCACACTGCCAAAGTGATGCACAAGATGTAAAGCTACTCCAGGGTGTGTGGGTATCTATTCATCAGTTCAAAAACAGGAACAGTCCTGTATACATGCAGCAAAACAAAACAAAAATCAGAAAGCAGAATTCCCCCTGGAGACTTATTTTCAGGGAATCTCAGTTCTGATACTCTGGTTTCCCCTACAAGCACCCAAATTTCAATCGCAAATTTAACGAAGGCAGAATGCATTATGCAGTTCAAGGAGACGGGTCTGAAACCTTCTTTCAATTTCAAAGAAAAAAAAGTCACAATTAAATTGGTTGTAACAGAAAATCATTTTCACTGATGCAGAAAACAAAACTTCTTTAATTTTTATTTCCTTTCTGTATGGTCTGTAAAGAGAATCCATAGAAGAGAAAGGTATTTTAAGACAGAATGAATTAACATAGTGTACAAAAGCCAATAAAACTACCGAAAAAACAGTCAACATGCCACATTTTAAAGAAACCCTGTCAATTCAACAAGAGAAAACTAGGGGCTTATTTATAGTTAAGGTCACTTCCCTTTATGCTGGAGTATTTTCTGTCTTTCATAATACTGACACATAAATGACATGCCTTTTTTTACCCCCGATCTAAAACAATGAGATATTAGATTGTGCAACTAATGTAAGAAACTACACTTTCCTACGGTGGAAGAGAAAACCAGTTCTCAGAAGTTTCATGTCTACAAATGTTAACATTTCTTACACCAACTTCTTGAAATAAAATTATGTTTTGCAAATGCTAAACCTTTTCATTAATATGAAAGTTCAACTAAATTCTTCAGGCTAAGGTATCTCAAAATTTTAAATAAAAATTATTAAAAGGTCATCATACCCCATCATAATGGGGATAACTTGAAAGATTATAAAGTAGAAATTCGAGGAAAAGAAGAACAGATGGAGTATAGCAACATACCTGTAGTGTATAATGCAAAATAATTCTTGGCAAACAAGGAAATAACAGGCTTCTATTAAAAACTGAACACCAGTGCTTGGGTTTAAACAGACATTCCCTTGCTTTCAACCATCACACTTAGAATAGTGTAGATCAGCCTTGGCTAATTCTAAATAAAAGTCTCTGGAGAGGAATCTGAGTCTTCTCAAATCACTAAAAAGAAATGCAGGGTGTGAAATCCTGTCCCTGCTGAAAGCCACAGCAACACCTCCCGCTGACTTCACTAGAACCAGAATTTCCCTCCAATTGCGTCTCACTAGGGACTGGATAGCTCTGATTTTATTTTTTTTTTTTTTAAACTGTGAATTAAAACCTAATCCTTTAAGAACCTGATCCATACAGGTGATGATTTTGTTCTGACAAGTATTTATTAGCACAAATCTTCCTACTCACACAGATAATCCCACCAGGTTCAGAAGGAGAAAAAAGTACTATGCTGTACCAAGGTTTTTACAGAGAAGTGTGGCCGCAGATACCGATGGATACAATGAAAACAGAGCAGAACTTGGAGAAAACAAAACAGCAGGAGGTTGAAGTGCTGAAGGAAAGAGATGAAAGCCTGGGTGACACAGCCCCAAGAATGGGAGAAAATGGCATCTCTGTCAGCAGTGTTTTATTTAGACAACAAAATGGGAGAGTATGAAAGAGATGAAGGGAGGCAAGGACAGCAGTGGTTTTAATCTGTGCAAGTCTGAGTAGTGAAGACCACTAAACATTGAAAAACATCAGCTAAGCTTCATCAAGAAAGAGGAAAAAGGAGAGTCTTAACGGAAATGCTTAAGGAATACAAGATACGAAGGTTGGGAATACATGTGGAAGAGTAATGCAAGATTTATTTAAAAAAAAAAAAAAGCCAAATGCAAGCTTATACTTAATATAATGGAAAAAAACCCAACTATTTCCTGATAGCTACAGGCTCTTTATCTCTGTCTATTAAAACTAAAACAATGCACTTCTAAATGCCAGTACTGCAACGAGAAATCTTGAACGGGTAAATGCAAAGGCTTAGAGCTCTATCTCTTATTTCTCAATTTTCCAACATGGTTATTAAACCCCCTGAAATACTGGTTAGGTTACGGCAACGTGTATGACAACACACAACAAGAAAATAGGTATAAATCCCATTCTAAGGTCCTGCATTTCCACTGGACAAGTATTGAAGAGACATACATGAAACAATATCGATGTTTTAAGTTAATTATGTACTATGGATAATATTTCAGAGAAAATTTCAGTAAGAAAAAATAAAAAAAGAGGGACTCGGTAAGATTCAGAATATTTGACTACAAAGAGAAATTATAGGTTATGTATCACAGTTCAATACACTTCTAGGAAAAGGTGAAAATTACCAAAAGGCAACTAAACTCTACAGTAGAGAGTATTTAAATCCTAGTCTAATATAGATTAAGATAATTAGGACAGTAAGAGCTTTCAGTGAATGTTTAAGTGTTGCCATGAATCAGGTTAAAACTGGAGTCTTGTTTTTCTCCCCTGTGACTCCTAAGCATCTTATTAGATGCAATTATCAGATAGTTAATAACAGCAGTTTAAATGGACAACAGAATGTGGGGTTTTTTTTAAACGTTCCTGAATAGAATGAAAAATGCAAGCTTTTTTCATTATACTATGTACAAGCACCATCACACACAAGTATCACGTGAGAGAAGAAAAGCTGAAGTAAGATCCTAAGCCCTTTGGATGATCAGATCTTGATCCACCTCTGGATGACTGGATCAATTCTACATCTACTCCCTACCAGCAGCATGATACACATGGGACAAATTGGTACCTGCAGGTGCCACTGAGCCCACTATTCTATAATGAAGCAAGTTGATAGCTGTTGTGTGTACAGCCATACAAAAGCGAGTCCTGCCCTCTTCTATTAGTTTCTGGTATTCTCAGTCAAGCATCTTCCAATGAGCCCCATATGCAGAAATCTGACAGTCAGCAAAATAAATGCGCACTTATGCCAAGAACTAAAAAGGCCAAACGCATCATTTCAAGGAAGTGCCAAGACAAGGAGAGATCCAGCTAAAATATAGCCGTCATGGAACGTGCCCGACTGTGGCGGGCTCTGCTGTCCATGTGCCTCTTCTGGAGAGCAGTACACAACTGGCAGGACAGGTTTTCACAGTCCTGCAGCAGTAAGTTTGGAAACCCACACCATGGGTGAAAAGCCATGAAGTCTCTGCATCATAAACGTTCCTCTTGACTGGCCACTCCTTTGTAAGGCGCAATGCTCTTACCTTTCATTGCAGTGCAGTTGCAGTCACAGAGCTCCTAAGTAGCAAAGAGTGAGAATAAGGAGAAGCAGGATGAGAAGGAGAGATGGGAACCGGCTGCTCAAAAAGCACAAAGTAGGTCTCACAGTAGGAGCTGCCCATCTTCCCTGTCATATCTGAGGTTATCCAATAAAGGGGTGCAGAGTTAGTACTAGGGCATGGAGCTTCTCCAGCGTGACTGCTAATCAGATCCTCTGAGCTCCAGTTTCTCCACCTGTAAAACTGTAATCATAACTTCCTCTAGTTTTTTCAAGCTCCTTGTGCTCAATGCTGGGAGCCAAAAAAGATCAGTGAGATCTGGGTCTCAACCATGTTGTCTTGAAATATATATATATATTTGCATTAAATCCTGCAGTGTTTATACCTCCTCCCTTAGAGTGTAAACATATTGTTGAGTCTTGTTATTCCAAATTGACTTTGCAAGTACACAATTTAACAGACAATTCTGCCTTGTATATCCACAGGGCACAAGAGATAGTCTCAAAGCAAAACCTTTTGACGGAGGTTTATTAAGATTTTACATTTTCTGACTACTAATAAGCTAATGAGAAAAAAAAAATATTTAAAGAAATTCTTTCTATTGTAGAAATTAGCGATAAAAATGCCCAAAGAAATCAACATTATATTCGTCACGAAGCAACAACAGCCATATGCAGGGATGAATATGGCTTGGAGGCTCAAGCATTTATAAGGTTGCATGTCGATTCAGAAAAAGACTTCTGAATGTAATCTCCTTCCCACAATACAGGCAGAGTTATAGTTTTGCTTAGAGCCAAACTGTCGTTAAATAGTACATCCTAACACATAACCATTCGGCAACAGAATTATGGTATGGTACATACCACAGAATAACAAAAGGGTATAATCTTCTCACCGGGAGACTGCTGAATCCATTTTAAATTTTACACCTGAACTGTCTGGCTTTAATTAGAGTGGTGCAGTATCTCAATGTTGCTACTAATAACATTATCACCAGTAAACAGATATCGATATTAGAGGGCCTGGAAAAAACCTACTACTTACTGCTTCTAACTAGTCACAATGCAGAGACATATACATACTATTTAATCTGCACGTAAGAGGTAACAATTTTCACTACCTTAGAGGCAGCAATCAGTTGCTGCTCATTCATACACAGAGTATCACAGGCCTGAGTTTGTTCCCAACTTTTTTTTAACATCCTTCTCTGAAGAGCTGCAGTAAGTTTGTGCTTCTCATAAAATTACCACCACTTCCTCATAAAATAATTACTTGCTCCGTTATCTCTTCAGTACGCTCAGCAATATTTACTTTCTGAAATGCACATTTTTAAAGGTGACTGGTTCTGAGAGGCAACATTTCCTGAAATATCTTCAACGGCTTGATTTGCAAGATCACAACTTCAAAATCCTCTCCCGGCTGTCACTACTTCAAACCTAATATTAATCATCGGCTTTAAAAAGAAAACATTACATTTATCTTAACAAACCACTATTTTGTAAACAATTATTAAGGAAACTAATAGTAGAGGACCAACAGTAGGAGGAGCAAAGAGGTTCCTTATTTAATTTCCTTAAAACCCAATCCACCTTTCAAGCAAAGTGTAAGTATGAATGTCATACTATCAGATTAATAATACTTAGGCTAATATTTGTACTAAGCCTCCGAATCCACCACTGTAAACATGGCTTTTCCTAAATCTGCAACAATCTGAAGATGCTTTGTGCTTACACAGTTAATAAATCTCCTCGATAAACCTGACTCCAGAGTTCTTATTATGTCTCTATAACACAGTGTGGAGCATTTTTTTTTTTTTAATTCAGGATTTAGATGAATGGAATCACCAAGAAGCCCATTGTGCCTAGCTAAAAAAGCATCCAGATCCTATCACCCCTTTCTCCAAAAGTTTTTTTATGTTTAAATGATTAACACAAAAGGAATCCTTTAAAATCAGCATAATTTATTGATACTTTCTAACACTGGCCTGATTAACTTTACCATAGCTGACACTAGTTATTTGTCAATAATATAATATTAACAGCACTGAAAGCCGTGTAATTAAAAAGAAAGAAAACACCTGCTGTAACATCAGAATATTACTGGCTACGCATTAGAATTTCAACATACTCATCACACAAAGTCTGTAAGGTCAATTTTATATAAGACGGGCTTCAAGTTCCTTGACAATCATGACAACTGCAATTAAAAATCCACATAAACAGTTCTGAAGTTTCTCTAGGTTTTTGAACAAAGCAGTACAAACACTTTTTTAGAAAATTTCTTATCCTGAATAACCATTATTCTTTGAATACTAAAAAGAGATATTTTCACGGGGTTTGGTTTTGTGGTTTTTTTTAATCTAGACTGTCTTAACACAGCAAAGGCCAGAAGTCCCCATCATAAACCCGGATGCTATTCTGCCCCTTTTTGCATGAAAAATAGTACTGTACAGATTTTACTACTGCTGGCTTCAGGCTGAGCCAGAGCAAGACCCTTTTTGTCTGGATAGGTTGCTGATATTTTTCTGTAGAAACTGAGTGCTTCCAAATCTGAACATGATCTACTCAACTTAAAACCTTATTCCAGCCAACATTTACGCAGTAACAGATTGGAGGAAGGAGATAAATACAGAACTGCAAATTCAAACTAATGAGGTCTGAGTAAACGGATAAAGTCAAAGTTGTGAAATAATGTTATTCTTCTCTGGCATAAAAAAAAAATAATATGGAAATATGGTGTATCCCCATAGAACCAAATCACGCACTCCTGCAGAAAACAGATAAATAAGTAGTGAGACGATATAGAAATATTCTGAATTAACATTCCACTCAGCTCGCACTCTTACCTAGGAGAGTCAAGATGCCTGGTTTCCAAAGAATGTCAAACAAAAAAAACCTCACAGGTAACTATCAACTTTTCACTTACATTTAAAATACACAGGGAGAGAATCAGGCTTTTTTATGGTTGAGAGAACTGTCTAGATTTCTTAGTGATAGCAGCTGACAAATTTTAGTTAGATAAACTATAATAACCTTTCAGTAAGAACTACAATTTCCTACTTATTCGCACTTACCTAAATTTTGTTCCTTTACGTTTTGAAAAATAATAATTACAATAATTTATTGCTGAACATAAAACCTTTGTACCATCTGTACTGCAACATATACTAAAATTTACATGAAGCCCACCTTCACCTTTCCCTTCAATGGCCCTTCTCATTAAAAAAAAACAAAGATAGTGTTAGAAATCCATCCTAATAATGACGTGTTAATTTCTGTATCAAGAACTTCATCATCGGCCCTAGTATCACTGACTTTGTGCAGATCACAAGATAAATTAACACTCCCCGTTTGCCATTTTGTATCTACCATCCTGTATGTATATAATTTTAATTCTCAAGACCAAATTCCACTCCATTACTTTTCCCACAAAGGAATATAAATTGAAGGAGACAGAAAGGGCAAGAATTTGACTGTCACTTAGCTGCCACTGATTCACCCTCTTGCTAGCTCAGTTTACAAATGAGCATAAAATCTCACATAAAAATTACGGTAAGCTTTTGGAGATGACAGACATCTGCTTTGTTCCTTTCTGATACAGATGAAGGGAATAAATATCTACAAGATCTGCCAAAATCAGTCCTCAATCAAGTCAACTAATAATTTGCTTATATACTGTAAGCTATAGTTACAACTATTGCTAGTACAGTAATAACATGATAATACTATTGTCATATTTCTCCTGAATTGCGAGTTGCAGGTAGTAACAAAACATTCGAGGTGGAAGAACTGCATTCTCAGAGTAAATCATTAGCTTCCATACAAACAAAAGTTGGATCTCCTTGATTGAATTATGAAAACACCAATACCACTCTAAAGCTTTGAAAGGTGTTTTTTCTGCTTTCGTGCTGCTGAAGGAATGCTCCATCCGATGCTCTGAGGCATACAAATTGCTATACATTGCAGCAAATGGACCTCATTCAAAACCTCCAACTGAAAGAAACACTCCAGAAGAGAATGGAAAAGTTTAGCTTTGATCAAATCTTCTTCATGTTGTCATTCAGGTGAGCAGCACTTTATGTGGTGCTCATCCTAAAATGATATATGCATAGCCAGCACACATCTGTGATCCTTTTTTATGCTGTGACACCTCCCCCCCCCCAATTTCAGTCTTAAGAAAAAAAAAAAGAAGAGGAGGAGAATTAAGAAAACACATTCTGCTCCCTAATGTTTTCCCTTTTACAGAGGGGTATTACTACAATTATCTCTTTTCCAAAAGAGATCACACGCATTACCTACTGTGGATCTTTCCCCAGTGTACAGGCTAAAACAGCACTACCCAGACTCAGCAGAAGTAACCCACCAAAAGCATTTGATTTCATCACACAAGCCACTTAAGTCTTCTATTTTGTCCACTGCTTTACTTGAAAAGAATAATATTACTGCTTAAAATCCCAGCCCCTTCTTGCATCCCATAATGACTCTCAGTTTCTGTTGACTCCTTTGGGTCCCAGCATTCATGTCAAGGAAGACTTGTGGGTGTAGACACCTTTCAAAAGATTTTTTTTTTTTCTTCTTTTCTAACTACGTATAGCATTTTAGCTTTTTCAGTAGGTTTCAGAAAATGCAGTGTTTCTATTCTGACATTTTTAGGGGTACAATACAAATATAAACTACATATATTCTTAATGATACTAAAAGTAATCTAAAATCCTGAGCAAAAAAAAAAAACCTCTTTCCAAGACTAGAGGAAGCCTGTTATATGCTGACCTTCACCGATATCCTTTTAAAATCCCCAAATGGTTGCAGCTGCCATGGTTTCTTTAACAGGTCAACAACCTTTTTTGATTAAATGTTAAAAGAACCCTTCTCATTACTTTTGGAAGACAGTATTTCTCCAAGGTTTGTTAATTTAAATGAACATACGACTTCCCATCTTTTAAAGGCTGTTATTTTCTACATCCATTTTCAGAACTCGGAACAGAAGATCCCTTTAACTCCTTTCATCTTCTCGTTAGCCATACCCATCTGTACTTGCAAGAATCTCACAGAGCAGCAAGTAACACAGTTGGCAATTTGTCACCAACACGTAACCATTAGTTTCAAAGTCACATTTTAGGATCTTCAGCTTTAAAGAAAAAACAGCTTTTCTCCCTTGACTTTTGAAACTTATTTTAATTCTGACAACAACGGAAACTGTGATTATACTAAAGGCATTTTAAAGTTGAAATTAAATTACTGATACGCATTAACAGAGTTGCTAGCCCAAACAGAATCCCCAATAGAGAAGAGGATCTGAAGGGAAAACACACCCATGGAGAACACAAGGAAAGAGTACATTACAGAGGCAAACTGAAACCAAGCAACCAGCAGAGTTTTCCTGTTATTTGTCTTATTGCAAACAAGAAAAAAGTGTCCCACAAGTTACTAATATATACATAGACACTGAAAACCAAGCTAGCAGTTCGACTGGATCCACTGACTTCGTTTTCCTGCAGTTAAAGAGTATCCTCATCTGCACTACAGCTTATCTTTTTAAAATAAAAAAAAAGGCATGTCTCACCATGTCACATAATTCGCTAAGAGTAAGCAAACTCCAGAGTGGTAAAAAGCAAGCGGCATGGACACAGCAACACAGGACCTACTTGCATTTTGAGACATTCGCTGGTTAAAACAGCGCTTAAGCCACCAAGGGGCAGACATTTATCAGGCAGGAGAGAAGTTAACAAGTACCAAGATTTTTTTTTTTTTTCCTAAAATGTCTGCGATTGAGGAGGCTGAACCGAGTGAAGGACTCAGGCAACAAGACAGAATGACATAAACCAGAATGTACTAATTAACAGCAGTTGATCCACTGCAACCCCAAGACAGAAGTCCTCCAACACCAGGAAAGCCTCTGTCCTGGAACAAATCACAGCCGAGGTAACGAGTGTGGTCGGGGCTGGTAGAAAGATGCAGCCACAGTAGTTGTTTGCAGCTCGAGGGGACACCTAGTTCTGCCTTCTTAGAGGACCAATACAGGCAACCAAGTATATGAGGAAACAGGAAAAAAACATATAGCATATATAGCACAAGTATATAGAGGTCACACGCTATGCACCTAGCATAAGTTTGTATTTATAGTGTGTTTTGGTATAAGAACCTGCACCCTAATGATTTTCATATTAAAAAAGTGAGCTAGTGATGTTATGTGATGTTCTTTTCTTAACAAACTTACAGCTAAAGCGTATTACCAAGCTGAACCTGAGTTTAGATTGTTCCAACCCAGCAACTACTTGCTTGTCAACTAACAAGTTACCAATAACGGGTAAGCTTTGTCCTTCACTGATTTCT
>JAOXNO010000078.1:41507064-41527087 GCA_028565335.1 Limnodromus scolopaceus
GTTCCAACCCAGCAACTACTTGCTTGTCAACTAACAAGTTACCAATAACGGGTAAGCTTTGTCCTTCACTGATTTCTGTCTCAGAATCATCAGGCTATCAAAGGAAGACCAAACTTCCTGAGGACATACCAAGTTCCAAGCAGATCAGAGAGCTTGCTGCATTTTGGTTTTCAAGACAGCCCAAACTCTGGGATGGTTTACAAACAATGCACAACTATATGAACACGTGAAAAGCCTATTTAACAGCACTGATTCTTATCTAGCAACTAATTGCCTTTCAACTCTAGAACGAAAGCGCTAGTAAAACTGAAATAGCTTCAATGCTTCTTTTCCTTCCCCAAGAATACTCAAAAGTTGCCAAGTAACTTGTATGAAGGCTCAAGAAATTACACCAGAAAAATATTAGCTGCTGCCACGCATGGCTTTGACTACTACATCACAAATGAGACGGTGCAAACACCATCGAAAGATGGTGCTATTTCAAACACACGTACAGAGAAGTAATAATGAAAGTAGAACTACTGATAGCAGTTGCATTTGGATAAGCTTACTGGAAGCCCAAATAGCTGTGCCTCTTAAAAAAAGATTTTTTCCTTTCACAGAGATACACTGAAATATTCAGAACTGCACAAATTAAATTACAAAATTAATTGAAGTACAAATGCAAATGAAGGAGTTATATGCTGATACAATTACTAGCAATTTGCAAAGCTTTCTTTGTGAGTTATAAACACTGAAGAAAAATGTTCTTCACCTTGTTTTTCTGTTGATTCTTACGAAGGTTTTTCTTCTATATACACTTTGTTAAATTTAATCAGCTAATAAAATAGATTGCTTTGGGTTTTTGGCTTTTTCTTAGAATCACAGAAAGGTAAGAACAGAGGTCTCCAGTCCAGGCGCCTGCTTGAGGCAGGACTATCACCAACATTCCATCAAATCAGCTGTGGCTTTCTCTAGCCAGCTCTTCGAAATCTCCAGGAATGGATTTTCCATCACCTCCCTGGGTACACCACATTTCTGGGCTGCATTATCATCCTGGTGACACAGTGTCTTCCAATGTCCAATCTGCACCTTCTAAACTACATCTTGTGGCCACAGGCCTGTTTTATCATCCGCCACTATCAGAAAGTGGTTGGCCTTGGCTCCACCATCTCTGTAACCCTCTTAAGTGTAGCTGTCAATCAACTGAATTTCCCCTTCAGTCTCCTTTCTGCGGACACCTAAATAAGACCAGTTCCCACCCGCCTCTCTTTCCAGAGAGCAACCGCTTGCCTTGTATCTGCTAGCCATGATCCTCCCAGTATAGCCCAGTATGCTGTTTTCCTTCTCTGTGAAGACTGCACGGGGCTGGCTCATATTCAGCTGTGTCTTTTCCACTAGAGCTGCAACTAAGCTGGCTTCCAGACTGTACTGATGTGCGGGGTTATTTACCCCGGCACAGAATCTCAGTCTTGACCAACGTATCTCCAGGTTTAGTTGTTGTTTTACCCCTCACTCACATCACATTTTTCTCTAGCTCCCCTGCCCTGTCCCATTCCCTCCTGCATTATTTTTAAGAGCTTCAATTGCAAATTCACAGCTGAGTAACTTTGCACATCCAGAAAGATGATGAAAATGAATCAAGGCAGACAAGGAATTAGTTTGTATCTTTAAGTGTCTCTGAACACTGGGTTACATAGAAGTGAGAGTGACTGCATAAAAGTGAGAGTTAGCATATATTCATTGTATAAGTTACCCGGAAACTGTCACTGATCGCTTCAGTAACTTGCTCTACCTGCCTAAGCCAGCACTGAAGCACTGAAACACTGACTGATAGCAGTCAGTGAATGTTTTTTATTGACTACTATTACTATATATTCTTCCCATGACTCCTAGCTCCACAGTAACCATATGGAATATAAAATTATAATATTAAAACAGTTTACTTTGCCACTATTTTAATTGATGAAAATATTCATTAAGCATGGTTTCCTGAAAACTCAAAAGAGATAGCTAGAAGCAGATTTAGGATAACAAGACAAATCTAAAAACAGGATATTAAAAGTTCTGGATTTCTTACTTCACTTGTATTTGACTTTCCATTTCAGGATCCAAAATGAATGGTGCAATAAACACCACAAAGCCTAAGAGACTGAAGCCATCACTCTGTGGCCTGAGCATAGATTTTATTTTCTAATTTCATACACGCTTTACAACTTGCTGCAGAGGTTCCACACTATTATCAGTTCATGTTCTTAGCATAAAAGAAGTAAGTTCTGCCAGTTACCTGGATTTCCATCACAGTATCTGGATGAAGCAGTATTAAGACTGAGCTCAAAAGAAAGGTAATGAATTTTTGTAAGACACTAGATCAGTAATCATTTTTACTAAGCAAAGCAGATAGGTTAGAAATATGTCCTGACATGCAGGAAAAAAGCAGATCTTCCATTCAGGCTGCAATTCATCTTTGCTAACGTTGTGTGTATTTGTTGTCTGTTGGCACCAGTGTCAGGATTGGTGCCAGCTGCTTATCATAGTATTTAAATACAAAGCAGAACATTCATTCATCAATAAAGAAAAATAGAGTTCTTTTTTAAAGATCTTCAATTCTTTCCTTTTAACATTTTAGATCTTTGGCAAATAACTTCAACTCTTCTTTGAAAGAAGAGTTGAAAAAGCTGGAGCTGTCAATGCTGGCAAAGAGATGGAAGAAGCCCAGAGATCAACTACTACATCTGCATTCATGTACCTCATAGCAGATCACACCCAGAACTACACCAGTTCAGCCAAGAAGACAGACAAACAAGTAAAATCATTCTAACAGCCAGCTATGGGTAATTAAACAATTAAATTATCCATTCAGAGTATGACTAATCACTCTGAGATAAGGAACTTGAGCCATTTGATGTTGTGTAGGTGCCAGTATACAAGTGCAATGCATTAATGGCCCTAACATCAAGAGGAGTTGTGCGAAACAGCAGAGCTCAGAGGTACGTGCCACAGCACTATGGTACTGTATGAAGACATATAGACAATAATTGTGATTGCATCATTGGCTACAGAGCTCATTTATCAGTCTCTATGGAAAAGTGGGATAGGTTTTGATATTTTCTACTGCCGCTTGAAAGCCAAGTGATCTTACTACCCATGTAAATATTGTCTGGTTCATTGAAAATCTCCTTGGCTGTAAGAGCCTTCTGCTCAGCTGATTGGCCGTTATGTCTGTGTTCCTCCACTATGGATGGATTTAAGAGACATCATTTGTTGCACCTGGAGAGTCATCCACTGATGATCCTTTGCTATTCAGGTAGCAAGAGTAATTATCCCCTCCGTATCATTACATGTTGGAGGTTTTGTTTGTTTTTCCTTGTTTCTTTAGTGCTTCTGCTTCCTTCAGTTTTAGGCAATGTGTAATCCCCTCCCTCTCTACCTCTCCCCAGACTGTAGAGTGCACAGACAACACTTCTCCTGTAACAAGCCACATCTTCAACAGCAGCACTGACATCTGCAGTGCTGAGCGAGCTGCTTCCAGTTCTGACACCCCCTCTCAAGCCACGAGGATTCTAAAGGAAAAGGATCACAGGTTCCTATAATTCCTCCATTTCTTTGGACGTAAAGATTCATTGAGATATATTATACATGTCACTTCACAGCAGAAAAGGCTTACAGTGCAGTCACTGCAACCACCTCTACTGCAGAATGGGCTACTGGGCTAACAAACGAAGCCATCCTTTACAACATCTGGGCACCATTCCAACCTGTTTGCTCTACTCATCCCATCAAACCATCCATCATACGGAGACAGATAATGCTGCTTTCCAAGAACTCAAGCCTTCCCTTAAATTTTGAGTAAACCCGATGATGAGGCTTGTAACATCCTCTTAAGAGAAACACTGCACACATGCATGATGCGAAAATCTAGTCATTGCAATAAACAAAAGGAACAAAACACATAGTAGCCTTTGCCTTTCACCAGGCCATGCTAAGCATCACACTTCCATGCCAACAGTCATAGTACTAAAAACAGAACGCGTCAAGGAAACAAGACCAACGCGTACCTGACGCAATACAGAGATCAGTAAAACTCACGAATATGCCAAGAGAGTCTATAAATATCACTTAACTAAGATACTGCAATTTATCATACAACTATTTTAAGCATCACCAAGAAAATTTAATAATATCTTACAGAAAAAAACAGAAAACCAGACATTTTGAACATTCAACTGTCTGCAACATTCATTCTGTGATCTCAGTATTACAATAAAGTAGAAAAACACTTAGATTTTTGTTTAGTACTTTTCAAGGTGATAACGTAAAAACCATAAGAGGAAGATCCAGTAAGAAATCAATTTCCATAAACAATTTGATGCAGCAAGACCATGAAAGTACAACACTTCCATTAAAAACTGAAAGTTATTCCTGTATTAACAATGACAAAACATTCACCATCAAAATCAGCTGGGACATCTGCAAGGTTTTGAAGCAGGGCTTCACGCAATCAAGAGCTGTAATTTGCATTTACAAGAAATAAAGGCATCCTATCCTTACTTTGATGTGCTAAGTGAGAAGTTAACAAGACAGTCACTTCAAAGATACCTTATTTCACTGAAGGACCTTCAATTATGCTATCAACTGGACAAGGATTCCTTCTTCCCAGCAGTATCCGATTATTAGGTGGCACACTTCTTAAGCCATCTGTGCTTATAAAAACCACAGAGCCTTAATATAAAAAAAAAAAAAAAGAAAAAAAAAGAAAAATATGTTGCCCATGGAAGTCATCCTGTAATACATTGTTCCTCCTCTACTTCATGCAGTCTTTTTGATCTCTATGTTTCTGTAGAGAATAAAACACTCTTTTTACCACTGCTGTTGCAGTTTATTTCATATATGCGCATTCTAGTTAAAGCTCACAAGATCCAGTAATTTTAGCCTTACAAGCTAACAGAAGAGCATAAAAGTCATGTGCTGCTACATCTTTTAGTCAGGCTATTTTTTCCTGTGGTCAGCGAAGCCAAGGGAACCAACAATCTTTACTAAGGAGCCTTTATATATAAAGTCACAAGAAAAAGCAATTCATACGTGCTATTCAGCAATCTGGAAAGACAAATTCTACAGGAACTGCAACGGGGATTGAAAGTTTTAAGGAGTCTTTACAACAAAGGAAGGTTAAAATTCATTGTTTTAAATCCTGCAATCTGCATTACTGTGGTTCATTTCTGACATTAGAAGTCTTGAAATTGAACAGTTATATTTCATAACATTTAACATAATAAATGCTGTATTGTGACATCAAAGAAGTTTGATGGATTAGTGCTATTCACAATACTCTATTACTGCCCTTCCGGTTTCAAAGTATTAACTTTTCATAATCACTTCCCAATCCACTCTCTCATACGTGCACGCAGCCAGACCTCAAGATGATGTGTCATCTGAATTAATTACACGAGCAACTTCAGATTATTCAATCCCATGGCATTCTGGTGTCCAGAGAGATCATCTTAGACTATAAAAATTGAAAAATATCCTAAGGCAATGAGCACATTACATACTGGTGACACGTGTCTGTGTCCTCGGGGAGCAGGATCATTAGCTACACACTGCAACACTGGATCAGTTTATACAGTTTATCTAACATGGCCTTGTAAACAGGTAAGTGTATTTTTCACTCCCTGGAAACTCAAGAACAGTGCATTTATAACAACTGTAATCTGATCAAATCAAAGAAGAAAAAACACTCCAAAAAAAATGAGAGGGAGAATGAAGTTACTCCAAACTAAATGACCACTCAATACAGAAAAATACCCAGAAAGCTACAGCCACTCACACATAAACACCAGAATATAATTTATGACTACTCACTTGTGCTTTTGAGCCTACAAAAGTTTCTACAAACACGTCCCAATAAGTTCAACTCTGAAAGCCACGTCCAGAAGCAAAGAGAAGCTCAGGCGTTTTAATGACGTAACACACAGCCACAGTTCCTAAGATCGCAATTTCATGAAGTGTCTTCCAATAGACAGTTTCGTAAAAACAGATTTACACAAGTGCACCCTAAGGGATAAACACAAAGAGGTGACATTAATCTCATTTTTTAATTTGTAAAGAATAAATAATTTTAAAAGCAGTCTCTGAAGGATCTCTTTTAAAAAAAAAAAACAACAAACAACCCATATGCATAGTTGAGCACGAAGAGTTCTGTCTAACACTACATGCATAATTCTCACTAGCAAACATTTTGGGTATTCACCTCAAAAAAAATAAAATTTTTCACCCAAACAGAAGCTGTGAAATTATTGATTCAAACTAAAATGCATGCTTTCAGACAGAATTTTCCTGAGGAAACAATAAAGAGAGAAAACAAGCATCTTTTCTTTAGTTCTAAATATTAATAAATTTAAGATCCAGCCAAGCCTCACATTTGCTTTCCATTTTCCCACCTGAAATAGCTGACACTCATACATTCCAACTTGATCATTGAAGGGGACAAGGGGATGTATATTTTACAGCTCATTTGGATGAGAAGTTTCATTAAATGAATGCTGATTCTTAAAAGCCATATTTAGCTATTTAGCTTATAGCTCTTTTAATAATTATTTGCAAAGCTAACAGAATAAAAAAAAGATTCAAATAAATCTTAGAATAAAATTGCTTCATTTTGATGGAAAATGGGCTACATTATTAATTATTCTACTAGCCTTTACTCACGCAAGTTAGTAGCCACAAGAACAGGACATATTTTGTTTTCTTATCTAACAAAAAAGAATTTGTTCTCATTTTTCAGAATTCTTGCAAATTCCATGCCTCCTTCAGAAACACCCAACCCTATGCCTGATCTTTACAGCAATACATTTTTTCCTGAAAGTAATTTCTATAATCTTAGGTATTGTAACAGGAAAGGTAAAAATGTTGCTTGTTGTGGTTTGGGCCAGCTTGGCTGATGACACAGCAACAGATGTTCTCCCCCACCTCTTGCTCCAAGGTGAGGAAGAAAAGTGAGAAAGGGATTTATGAATTTAGGAAAAATCTAAACTACTCAAATGAAATATTAATAATGACAAGGAAATAATTAAGTAGATGCAATATATATAATTAAATATACAATACCGTATCAAGCTCCCAGGGAGATGTCACCAGCGGGCACTAGGGAAGTTCCAGACTGGTTTCAGTGAATGGGAACTGGATTCTAGAACGCACTGATGGGGATTGAAGGTAGACAAACTAACAGGGTCTTCCTCAAGCATCAGTTATCAAAAAGCCTTCAAAGAGGCCACGCAATCAAAGATCCAACCCAACCAACCCATTTGCTCCCTCAGCTTTTATACTGAAAATGGCGGATGGGCTGAAGCACCCTATTGGTCAGTTGGGGTCACCTGACCTCTGCACCCCTCCCCACAGCCCTCCACCACAAACAACCCAGTCAGCTGACCCTGGTTGCCACAGCAACGAGCAAGAGCCAGAAGTGGGGCCTGCTCCACCCCAAACCAGGGCATTTCTTTATTTTAAAACTACTTCCCATAGCATTTACTGCTTTTTCCCCAAACAGTGAAGAAGCCTTCCAATAAAGTTTGTAAGGAAACCGGTTAGAAAAATAAAACAAATTTCACCTGCTCCGCAATGGGTTGTCATTTTCAACCCTATATACTAATGTAAATCTACACGCTGTAATTTAACTAGCAAGAAGTTTTCCATCAATCTGACAGTCTTATTAGCCTCAGTAGAAAAGGAAAACAAAGAGGAGGTAGCTAATACGCATACAGGCCTTCTACGTCTCTCCTATCTTTTCAAACTTCACCTTGGTAATGAAAGGACCTTGAAATTCTAAAACCTAGTTAACTCTTTACAGCTTGTTATTTGGCTCCGTTCTAAGGCCATCTTTAAATTAGGCAAGCTCTTACCCAAATGTTTAACACTGTTCCATTTTTTTAAAAAGGCAAATAGAATAACCAAGATAATTGCTGCTTCTCCTTGTGTAACCTCATTTTTCTCTGTTCTGTCAGTAACAAGTACAAACCTAATGTAAGGAAATGGACAAGGGATTTTTATTTTTTTTTTTTTTATCATAAATGCATTAGTTTCTTCATTCATTTATATGTATAAAAAGAGGCTGCTTCCCTGACTTTTACAAGTGAATTCGGATTTAATACTACAGGTTGTTTTCCACTGGTAGCTAATTAACTGATAAAAAGAATTTCTATTGATAGGAAAAAGAACCTCACCATGGGGTCACTGGTAAGTGCAAGTCTAAAACTGAACACTTGTATAAATTCACACTCTTGAGATTACTTACTAGGAAAAAAGGTTACTTGATTTACCACCTCCAGCCAATAATCTTTAACCAGGAACAGCTTCCCCAGAATTGCTAAAGAGCAAACACTTTTTAATATTAAAAACTACAAAAATAATCATTTTTAATATTCTCAGCAGACTGTATCTCCACTCTTGTCTTCTCAATTCAATCAACGTGGCGAGTCTCTTAGATATATCACATCATTATAGGATACTATATCATACACTGGTACTCCACACACCAGTCAAGCCATATAGTTTATATTCCCAGAAACACCTACGGAATGATGAGGATCTCCATAATAGTTCCCCATCACACACATTTTCACGGCCTCAATCCGTTCAGGTGTTATTACATTTATTTTACTTCCTAAACAAACAAAAAGTATTACTTACACATACAAGAGAAGGAGAACTAGGTCTAAAATGTAACAACCCCAGAAAAGAAAATAAAAAAAGCTATTTTCAAGCTAATAGTAATAGATTCTATGAAATCATGTTCACAAAATTTAAGTAGAAATACTATCCAGCTGAAGAACAGAATACAACCTTAATTCCTCTCACTGAGTGATGCACAAAAACAAAATGGAAACAAATATATGAGCTGCTGTGAATTGTCACAGCTCCATTAATTTCCACTTTCCACCTGAAAATGTTCTTTACCCTAACACTTAGATATGAATGTCTGCTTTGTTTCTCTTCTTCTGAATTTAAAGTAGATGTGCTGCTAGTTCAGGTATTATAGTTAATGCAAATTTACTTATTCTCATTTGATCTGTGAAAAATGAATGTAAGCTTCTATACTACAATGCCAGTCTGGTTTGGGTTCATTTCTTTTTAAAAAATATAGCTATAATATAACACTTGGCCAATTTCTGAGCTCTCCTTTCTTCTTACAAATAGAAAAGGCATCATCTGAATTAAACACCCTGCTGGAAAACCCTAAGGTCTATTATAACACACAAACCATATGTCTTTCAGTCAGCAGGTTATGGAGATAATTAAGCAAAAATGGTGAACCTTCAGCAAAAGTTCATCATTAAGGAGGACTCAGATCACTCTACTATGATGTGCAGATTATGTTAGACAAAGAAAGTAAGACAATCAACATTAATTTTATTAATAAGATCTTGTTATTTAAAAGAACTGTGAAGGAGCCATGCAGCCTGCAATGGACTGGTGAAAAATAGAGCAAGCTGACTGTAACTGTTTTAAGGAAAACCTGTTAAAGTGGAAGTGGTACCACCATTCTACCCACAGATTAAAATAAAATACATCTTCCACATATTCACCATAGTGCCTTACATGTGCAAATGAAAATCTGCTACCAATGCAGTCTCCAAAAAATGGAAATTTAACTTTTAAAAATTAAAATTATTTTCTGGTGATCACCAAGTATATTTTTTAAATGTAGTCTTATTAAAATACTATTGCTCAAGATGCCTGAATGTACTGGCAGACCAGTACTACTGCTCTCATCAAGGATCCACATAACCCTCTATCCTGTTTCTGATACTTGCCAGAAGTGGATGTCTAGGGAAGAATGAATAGGAAACTGCTACCTCCCAGCTGTCAGCCACTTGGAGATCAGAAACTTCTTGACCCAGCTACATGTTCTGCGAACTCCAGAAATTTCCATGCCGTAAGCTTTGTCTAATCTCCTTTAGAGCCTCTGCAAATAGCCACAATAGATGCAAGAATAAGAACCCCTCTTACGCTTCCTTTCAACATGCCTCTTGTTGGTTTAATTTCCTATATTTTAGTCCTTGTGTTAAAAAAGACCGGCAAAAAATCCTAAAACAAAACAAAACCAACTTCAAAAAATCCACCAACCCCTCTTCTCTCTTCCCAAGCCATTTATGACTTTATAGCCATCTCTGTTCCAGGAAGAAGAACCCTGGTTACTTGGTTGTTCTTTGTAAAGCAGCCTTTGAACACCGTGTTGCTCTTCTCTGGACAGCTTATGAATCCACTATATTGTTCTTTATGTGTGGGGACCAGAACTATACAAAATATTTCCAGTTGCCGGCAAACTATAGGTTTATTCAGTGATGTACTCTGCTTTATTCTCTGTTCCTTTCTAAATAATTCTTAATATTTGCTTTACTTTTTTAACCGCTACTAAGCACTGAGCTGATGTTCTCATAGAGCCACCTATCATAACCTCAAAAACTTTTTCCCCGAGTAATAACAGTCAGCTCTTTGCTACTTTTAAGTACTTCCTAAGTACTAAGGAACTATTAAGGAAGACATTATGCATCACAATTAGTAGTTAAATTGTTTGGCTCCAGATCTTGAGTCAATACGATCTGATCTTGGTGACTCATTACTATTCCTTTTGTCCATTTATTCCATACTCCATAATCCCATGCTCTCCTAGGAGACATTTAGATTCAAGACAGATATTCTGCTAAATCCCCCACAAGGAACAATTCCCAGGTGGTAACCTCTCAAATTTCTTCCACAGTGAACACAGGTAAAAATAATTACTTTGATTCTTTGCTATGCCCTTGTGTTCCTTGAGAGTTTACCTATGTTTCATATACATTATCAGCTACAGACCTCTACTGGCTTTGCTGTTCTTAGGGAATCTCACCAGTTTACCAAAGGAATAGCCACTGTCTGTCAACTGAAGGGCCACATAAAGAGGTCTGCCATCGCTTTCCATTCACAGATCTCTATGCAATTTAATTTCAGAAAGTGTATTTTGCATATGGTATATTATCATTTTCATCATAACAATTATGCCTAAAACCCATTGAAGTGTATTTGTGGAGAAAAGAAACCTATGAAGTATTACTGATAACAGTATAAATATCTGCAGTGCCTTAACAGTATAAAAACTTGCAATAAAAGAGAACAGAGTAAAAACTAAGTTCTTGGCCTTATCTTATTAAAAAGATTAGACAAATGGCGCACAGATGGCAAACAAAAAGAGATATTTATGCAAAGATACGTGAAAAAGTCTCAAAGCCACAGATTAAGAAATTAAGTTTGAAAGCAGAGAGCAGGGGTATTTGAGAATGTATGAAAGCACAAAGAAATAAATGCTGAGAACAGAATAGTGAGGAAAACATTCTAGAAAAATCAGAGGAAATTAAGGCAGACTCCTAGCTATGCAAGAGATGTCTCAATAGCTTTATAGATGAAAAGAGAATGAAACCGTTCACTGATAACTTGGAAGAAATGAATACATTCTACTCCAGTGAGCTGAACTGTCTCAGATAAAGACGATCCCCGCAGGAGTGGCTAGAATGGACCAGACTAAAAACACTGATGGTAAGGAAGGCAATTAAAATAATAAAAGTGTAACTTTTGAAAATAGAGGATGCCTTTTTGTCTACAGCTGAAGATAGTAAGAGCTAGAAAAAAAGTCTGAACAGAAGGTTGAAGAGGAAAAAAACTGCCACCAGGGACACACATTCTACATGACAGAAGAGATAATGGTGACATTAAACCAGAAGAATTCATAACTGAATGTGTCCAGATAACAGACGTCAACTGACTGCAGACAGTAATACGATGAAGGTGGGATAAAAAGCGAGGGGCACAAGAGAGTTTTGTAGGAGGAAATACAGAGCTCTGCTTTACCTTTGTTATCAGCAAGCTGTCAAGCCAGAAATGCTGAAGATGCTAGATGAAATGCATGCTTGAACAGAGGCAAACAAACCGTGGGCTGACAAACAGATTTGCAAATCATCTGCATAAAAATAGTACCTGACCATGCACAAGAGGAGGAGGTCACACAGTGATAAGATGCAGAGAGAAGACAGTTAAAAGCAGAACAGCATTCCTACAAGCTAAAGGAAGGAACAAGGGAAATATCTACAAAAATGATGGTGCAAGAAGCTGGAGCAGTAACTCCACAGAGAACTGTACAATAATGGAAGGAATAGGAATTACGATAGAAGAGCGAATGAGTAAACAGCTTTATCAATAAGGAAGCATGAGGCAAAGGCTGTGATCTTTGATCAAGAAATCATTTCAGGCTTGCTGAAACAGTTTCTGTTGTTAAAAAAAACAAACAACAACAAAAAACCCAAACCAAACAAAACATATGGAAACTAGACTAGGGTATATTTTGGAGTAAATTCAAGGAACCCAACACTTTTTAGAACATACTAATATGGGGGAAGAACAAAAGGAGGAGAAATGTGGACTAAGAGAAATTGATAGTGAGAAAAGAAAGTATCTGTATAGGATGAGGACATCTGAGTAGCAAGTGGCTAAACCATAAAGAAAAGTAGCAGCAGTAGTTGTTCTTGAGAACAGACAGGAGAAAGGCCTCCAGTGAGTTGTAAAACAAAATAGATGCAGGAGCAGAGGGAGACACTAGCACTCAGCTGGGTTTGGCAGTCTGATGGAAATACATAAACTATAAATGAAGTACTTGACTGTGAAAGAAGAATAATAAAATTGAAATGAATGGATTAGGGAGTCTGTATGTGTGTTGAGAATACAAGCTTACTCTGTAAGAAAAGCATAGCGGCACTGGAACAACAGCACCGAAAGCAGCTGTAGAGTATGAGTTAGGAGTCTAGTTGACAAGGATTATGCAGTTGTAGGAAGCCTGGAGAAACTAGACTTAACAGTATTGACTTCAAAATTATTAATTGTACTAGGCAGGGTGAAGAAGAAGAAACTCAGAAGATAGCCCAGATGCCACCTGTAGTTTTACATCAAGATTTGTACCAGTGGCCCATGGTGATGCTATGCGCTACATCAGAAAAGGTAAAAGCCCCAGAACAGCCAAAAGTCAGCGTGACTCTATCAGACTATAAGAAGCAAGATGACATGATCACTGTGATTCATTAAAGAGTTTTATTTGTCTTTAAGAATATGCAAGAACTCATGTGTTAGAGGTAGATCTGCTGACATTAGGAAAGCTATGCCCTTTACATGAGGCAATATCCAGTTGACTCCTAACTCGTTGTCCTGTGATTCAGTCATTTACATTCCCACACTCAAATCATGTTTCCTCTCATGGACTGCAAAACTAGACTTTTCCTCAGCATGGACTCTACTGTTTGTCACAAAAACATTCCACTAATAATGAACCTATAATTTACAGGTGTTTTCCAACGCCTGCAGTCAATGTATTTTCTTATTACCTAAGCAAGATTTATTACAATAGCACTTCATTAACAAGTATTAGAAAGGAAGTGTAGCATTGCAAACGAGAAAGGCCTACGCTTAAGAACCTTCAGGTATTCTCTTCAGTGTCTTTTGTGGCTTGTTAGTCAAAACCCCTAAACCACTTTGGGCCAGACTGCATCCTTACCAGGTTACCCACAAACTTTCTTGAAGAACAGCCCCATAAAAATCAATAATCCTGCTTATGAAGGTGCTATTCACTGAGAAAAGGAGCCAAATAATATTGCAATACGCTCCCTCTCACCAAGGGGATGGCCAATAAAATTTAAGAACAAGTTTCCAAATAACTGATTGCTTGTAACTACAAACTGAAACCCGTAGAGTTAGCGAAAGCTGTTCTTGAGCAATTCAGGGAAAACTTTCTATTACTGATTCTAAAATGAATCACAATCCAAATTGGTATTGAAACATATAACATTTCTATCTCACTTTGCCTACTTGGTAGTAGGCAATTTCTCTTGCCGTTATCTTTTAAAAAAAAAAATATTAAATTAGCATCTTGGAAGATTTGCTGTAAGCTGATACACAGGTTTTATACGCTACAAGAACAACCATCAAAAATCCTCAGATTTTTCTTTCTTTTCACTAAATGCATAGAGATCAACTATATTATGAGTTATACAAACAGCAATGTTTAAAGGGAATGATGAATAGCTTGAAACATAGAACGGCAGCTGTAGATTTACACTGGTGTAAATGAACCTCATCTGTTGTTCTCAGAATTGTTTAAATCACTTCGCTATAGAGTAAGATCATGCTAATCTGCATGAACAAGTAGGAGAATAATTGAGGTCTTTGTGGCTGTTTACACTGTATTTACAGTTGTTTTGCATGACTAGAGATGTAGAAAACAACTGCCACATGCTAGTTAATCAGGTTCATTTATTCATTCGTTTATTTTGACCACTGTAATTTGTTTCACATTTGTGCTGTGACAGAATTCTATAGTAAATGTAATATAGAACACTCCATCAAGTCAATAAAGTCAACTGGAATATGAGCCCTCGGTACAACATCCTGCTGTTAAACCTTTGTTAAACAGCAGGAAGAAAAGGCACATTTTCTATGTGGTAATTATAATGTGAGAGGATTAGCGAGGTGTTGCTGTAACACGCAGACTAAGCTCAGCAGCTCCTGGGTGTTTGTTTCCAACTTGAAAAGGTTTCATTCACGTCAAGTCTGTTTTCTCTCCAGCATCCTGTTTTTCTCCACTATCTGTGGACTCCTCACTTCGAATACACTGCTGAGAATCTACAAGATGCCATGCTTATTTTATTTTATTACATTAGTAGTAGTACTAGTAGTAGTAGTACTACTTTATATTTAAAATCAGTTAAGTGTTGTCTACCTTCAGTTTACCAGCAAGACCTTCTTCTGTGACTACTATTAAACTCACTCAATAAAGCAGTTGGCTCCAAGAACGTATGGGAATAGGGCATTTGATCACTGCCTCTTCTTCTCTCTAAAGTCCATGGGAGCAATCAGCAGTAGTTACTCACCTTTAAAGCCTCCAGAATACTTCCCTAGCACAGTTATGCAGCGGGAGAGATGCGTGAAGAACCGTAGAGTGGTGATGTTCAGAGAGACTACACCCCAGTAATCAAGGGAAAACCTAACTCAACGTTGTTTTGCTGAAACAAAAAAAAAAAATTATCAGGAATTAGGCTGACAGAAGCAAAAAATCATTTATGTGTATGACTGTATCACTGTTTTGCTGGTTTGTATAGACTACCATGCGAAAACCTACTGATTTTAGTCCCAACATCCAAGAAAGACATCAACTTTGTTACATGTAAATATGCAAAGGTTTTTTTTCTTATTCATATAAGAACAGAGTCACAAGACTTAGCTGAACATTTACTGTTGCAGACTTAGTTTTCCTCTTTATAGGTGGCAAACGAACTCCCATCACATTTAAACTGTATGAGGAAAAAAATGATAATGTATCACTATCAAAGAGGGATAATTCCATAATACTTTGGGGTATTAAGTGATCAAGCACGTTCAGATCAATTACTTCCATCTCTTACTAAAAATCAGACAGATAACTGAGCCTTTCCCTCCTGTGCCCAAACACACACTAGAGATCTGCAAATAAATACAGTGAAACCACAGGGAAGCTGCAAAATTAATAAATCAAACAACATACTACAATTATTCTAATTAAAAGCTATCACAGACTTTACAGAAAAATCTTCTGGCTTTCTTAATCTCAGTGATTTAGGAATTCTTTTGCCAAAATACCAAAGCTCCGTTTAACAATATATTACAATTGTATTTGGGAAACAGCTATTGACTCTGACAGGGATTTCTTTAAAGCAGATTTTATTGTTGATTACTGGACAGTTCTGCTCAGAATTGATGCTACAATACGGTCCTGAGACTCAGCTACTAGCAAAATGATCCACAAACATTGCACCAATGTGAAGTCCTAATGGCTTCAAAAGGGAGGACTGTTCTCATAAATGTGATTGCAGAATTAGGGCCTACAACATTACCAGTGATTTTCAGCAAAATAGTCCAAAATTTCTCATCATTGCATGATGTGTAACAGAACTGCATATTTATATTTGAATAAATTTGTATGTTAATTAATATTGCATTGTACTCTTTTTCCCCCTCCTTTTTCCCCCTTCACCTCTCTTTAAAAATTCAGTTTTATTCTTCATATATTCTAAGCAACTTTGCAATCAAAGTTTTATAATCATTACCGAACAGTTACTACAGATGTCTTCTGGTTTAAGTACAGCATAAAGCCAGGCAATTTCAGATGCTATGTTATAGTAAACAGTAAAAAAAAAAAGAAATTAAATTTACTTTTAAATACACAGTACTATACGAATGGAAATTCTGGGAAATCTGAAACGCGGTGCACTCAATGGCTTCGTGACAATCGGTGCTCTTTGGGACTACCGGTGTATCAGGTATGCAAACCCCGTGCAACAGCTGCGCTACATTTGGAGATGTTTCAATAGCAACCCCAAAGCAAAAAAAAAAAAATATATTTTTTAAAAATATATGTTTTTAGAAGCATCTATGGCCACACTTGGCAGCCTGCCAACAGCAGTATCCACAAGGTTCCCCATAGATCTGGCAGTATCAGCTTTTTCCACACTACTATCTTTTGTACCAAGTTCTCCTGCAGTTCTGCACTAAACAACGATTACAAAAAACATCTACAGGGAACCTGACTTGCAGTCATCCAGAAGGTTGTGGGATCTTTTAAATTTTCCAATTCCACTGCCACTAAGCAGTATTAGCAGCAGAATGAGCCCAGCCTGGCTGCAAACCAGCTTAACCCTGACCACTTGAAACACAAAGTACAATTTGTTTAGATGCCTGCTGCAAAATAAGCAATTTCTCATCTTTTTTTGTTCCAAAGACCCTTACAGCAGGCCAGTAATTTCTTCCAAGTTAAGTCTAATTGAAACTGGAACTCAAGGCAATTGGGAGGTTTTAATAAAACTGGTGTCTTTGAGGTTGTGCTGCTGGTAAAAGCGCTACTTACCAATTCAAAAGCCACAGTCCCACATGGAGGTGATCAATCCAAATTTTTTGGGCTAGGCTATCATTTGACAGCTGCAAAGATTTTACTTTCAAAATATAATCATTTAAGTATAATACTAACATATGTTGCCCAGTAGCTAAACAAGAATTATAAGGCGGAAAGTCAAAAAAGCTAAACAATAAAACAACTTGCCTCCCTAAAAGAAGGGACAGGTAGGTGGAAAAGAGAAACTCCCAGTAATAGTTGTATTAAGTATACTGGAATAGCAACTAGAAATTGCTGAGCAATTTTAAGTCTGCAAATGAAAAAAAAAATTCAGTAAAAATAACTGTTAATGTTAGGCTATCATTTTGCCCACCCTCCTGCAAGTTGTTGAAGACCAGCACAAACCACTGAAAAAGCATTTCAGCAAAGTGTAAAATCTAAACTGTAATACCCATGTTAAAGTGTACATATTAAGCTAATGTAAAGAACCTTTTGGCCCCTCTTCGCTTTTAAGTCCATTGAGATCTGACAGATTCTGGCAGACACTACAACTATATCCCCTTAATTGTACAGATCGTGACATATTGGAATAATTTGGCTCTCCTGTCTTCTCCACTCCAACTTCTCTTTCGTAGTTTCGGGGAGCTCTGTACTCTTGACCAGAAAGTTCTTATGAAAAAAATGAACTGGTCTTTTTTTTTTTTCCTCTTTTACAATTGCTTTAAAAATTTGAAGTGGTTTAAGAAATACAGGCAACATAAAATATTAATTTGGTGTCAAAGTCTAACTGCAGCTTTCCAGCATGGTGTACCAGAAAGACATCAGAAAACACTGGATCAGATGAATCCATTCTCACTGTTATCTCATGCTCTATTTAACCTGTTGCTTCCCGATGCATATTAGTGACCTTATTACAGAGAAGCTGCACAGTAAATTGACACTTTTGAAATTTCTCATACACTTTCTCCAGCCTGCACTTGCTGATCAGTGTTGTAGGGAAAGCCTCACCAATAATTGTATTGGGTTGGGGAGATCAACAAGGAACAGGACCTTTAGTGACGTGGACAAATGAAAAAGGAAAAAAAAATCTCAGAAATTTATAATGCCTTTGACCTATGACATTACTACATCTGCAATCTAACTACTCAAGACTTAATCCAGTTGGGTCTTGAGAACTTCCAAGGACAGAGACTGACAGCTTCTCTAGACAACCCATCCCAATGCTTCGCTGTCTTAATGGTGAAAAATGTTTCTCCTTATAGGCACTCAGACTTTGACCTCCAGCAACAGAAATGTCCTTCATGACTTATATTATGGAACCCTCTCATAGAAAAGGGTAAGGGCAATGTATGAATATTCTTTTTCCTAGTCCACAGGCCAAAATATATTTCCTTAGCTGGGACCTCAAGACCCAGGTTCCAGTTATTTGCATGCATGTAGCTCTTATGGGTTTCAGAGGGAAAAGTACTTCATGCTCAAGAGCAGAATATAACTGGAAATGACTAACTCCATTTGACATTAATATCACAATTACAGTTCATGCACTGTAGCTAGTCAATTCTCTCAGCTAAATTACTTCATCTTATTTACTAATCATCTGGAGTAGGATTCAGGATTTTCTGACGATGGCAAAATGGAGATACAAGGGTGTCATTAACTTTGCCTCTATTTTCACATTTAGATGAAGCATGCTCAAGTTTGGAGAAAAAAAAATAGCTTGGCAACACATTTGATTAAAAAAAAAAACCCAAGGCACTAAATTAGTAAAACATTCTTTTTTTCTTAAGAAAAAAGATTGATTTTAACTGAACACTTTTAAGGTCAATAATGTATCCATATCATGGATATATTATTTTCTACACTTTTCTATAAAGTTTGAAATACTTTTGAGGCAATACTGCACCAAACATACACAGAGTTAAAAACATTATCTTCTTATTAACCTAAGTCTTTCTAAACACTGATAATAATAAAACAGCATATATGCTTTCTGTTCAACTGCCACTACTGGTGCTGGGAATCTGAAGGCACTTCAGAAACCACACAGGAAATTTCAAAATACATGGGAGAGATGAGATATTCAAATCAGTCTTCTGCAGCCTTACAACGAGCACGCATCTCCAGAGCTATACGCACCACGACCATAACATAGCCAGGATGCACTGAGCAGAAGAGAGAGTGGATATATTGAAGGGCATATACACCCTATAGTAAATATTCCCATAAAAATCGCAATGATGCCTTTTGCGCACATTCGAAACTGTTGCTTTCTGCCTTCCCTGAACAGCAGGTAGACTGTCCCAATGGACAGCCACTAAGAAACCCAAAAGAAGAAAAGATGGTATTGTCTGCCTGTCCAGCTATCCCATGCTGAAACCTGGATATTGATGTGAAGCTCAAAGTCAGTGATGATATCAAGGGGAAACAATTGCTCCCATAACAGCGATCATGCAGTGCTAATACAATGATTATGTGAGCCTGAATGGTGACAGTATATGAAAACAGAGCATGTTCTATGGCACAACCATTCAAATTTCATTTAGAGTCTTTGCAAAGCAGCTGAAGAAGTTAAGGCTATACTGACAACACGCTGAGAAAACATTTATTTCTCTAACACGGGCCCCTACCAGAATGTCATGTTGCTCCTTGTAAGCACCATCCATGCATCTTGCACACCTGGTTTCTCCTCACTGAGCACCATCTCTGCCCTTTTCATCCCTCTATGATCCATCTCCACAATTTTGCCTTTAGATTGCTCCCAATTCTAACTGTGTCAGGCTTTCATTCACTTTGAAAAATACCAAGAAAATGAGTTAAGAACGTCAATACAAATTTATGGAGGTGGCATTGCAGTGTCAAATCAAGAATATGGTATCAAGATGAAATACAATAGTGTCAGGATAAATGTACCAAGCTGACAGCACAAAGTCAAAATGCAACAATGTCACTGCGGATCTACAGAAACAACATTCATCTGTCAAAACAAAATCATGTCATTACACTTCAAAGAATAGCTTAAATAAACTGGAAGGCTTAACTATTCATTCAGATTAGCAAATCCCACCCACGCTCTCTTCCCAGCAGGGAAAAAAAATGTGTTTGGCAGAC
>JAOXNO010000078.1:41534917-41545266 GCA_028565335.1 Limnodromus scolopaceus
GTGTCCCTGCCCATGGCAGGGGGGTTGGAACTTGATGATCTCTAAGGTCCCTTCCAACCCAAACCATTCTATGATTCCACAATCAGTTTTCCAGGATCATTGGTAGAAGGCCATACGCTCCTGACACACTGGCTCCTACGTCCGGTTATTGCAGAGCAGCTCTGTCCAAAATCTGACACAGCACAAGATAAAAACAGATGATCTGACAGCAACTAGATCATAAAATTTCAATTGCAAACTCAACATCGAAGAGCACACTTATGACTTTACATACACATAGCAATTCAGCTCAAAAACATGTATTTGACAGTCAGAATAAAGATAATGTAAATATACACTGAAAGAGTGCACAGTTTTGAAAGAAATAAAGTTACCAATACATTTTATAGCCAACATTCAAATGTTAAAGGAGGTTTTATCTTATTGTTTGTTTTTAAGAAATGAGACCCAAGTACATAAATCACAGTGGATCTGAGTGATGTTGCTCCAAGCAGCTTGCTACGTCCAGGCACTGAAATCTCTGTGCCTGCTAGAGACCCTGATGAGTACTAAATTATGTTTAGATATTCCACTGGAAGACCAGTGTAAGGTAATGTGAATACGGAACTGAGACACCTTTCAACGATCATGCAAATGACCACAAAGACCTTAAAAGATTATTAATGAGTTACACAGAGTCTGTAGAGTTTAAATGAGTAAGGACTTGGTTTTGCAACACCTTTGAAATCAATTAGGTTGCAAGGAGATTATGTCAATGATGAATATTCTTCAGGTATTTACTCAGCATACAGATTATCTGCGTACGTTTTTATGTAAAATGACTATGGAAAGGAACCCAAACGCTCTGAGAAATGCAGGTGCATGTACCACAAATTATTCTGAATATTGAAATCTACAAAGAAATGGACCCGAAAAAGTATGGTGGCAAAGGCACAGTTATCTCACAGTAAATTATGACCATGGAGTGAAGGTACAGAGAGGTTACATGACTTGCCACCTGCCAAGCAGTAAGTCAGCACCAGCTCAGAAACAGCAGATGGATCCATGTGTTCTTACTCTGGACATCAACCTCTGAAGCACCATTTGTCAACAACACAGAAAAGAATGAGATATGTTAAAACAACCACTTCACACTGAATTAACAGAGGAATTAGAAGCAAAATCTATGAAAATTTAATGTTTTGAATTTATGTTCTTGCTAGTTGTCCCTCACAAACACACACATGACCTGCTGCCACTGTCTAGTCTCCAAAGCTGTACTTCACCACCTCTTCTCGGATTAAGCGATGAGTAGAACAGGCAGAGACTGAGGAAGTAAGTGCACAGACAGTAACACACTAAAAACAGCCTGGAGAGATTAAAAATAAAGAGGCAGAGCTAGAAATAAACAACGGCATGAAAACACAAACCCCTTGCACTGAAAGTACAGGAGTGCTCTGACAGAGCTTCTGCAAATGTTTGTGCGTGTCAGCATCATTCATAGCCATGTCTCTCTCAGTTTGAAAGACTTAATTTATTAATTCTCTTCTAAGTTAAATATACATCTGCATCCAGATACAACCACACTGGCAAAATGACCTGAACAGGCTTGGCTTATATGCAAGGTCCAGCAAATTCTTTAAACTGATTTTGGGCTCTGACTGTAAGGTTTTCACAGAGGAGATGTTCTCCTGCTTGTGTAGAGCATCTGCTTTAATGGGGCCATAGTACCCCTCAGGGTCCTATCAGGCTTCATAACACAAAGATTATTATATTACTAAATCAGCGCTGTTGTGGCATTGCCACCTTGATTAAAACACTAAAAAACGTGCACATCCTGTCAAATCAGAGAAACACAACCCATCAACACACCAATTACATACTACGTACAAGTTAAATAGTAACAGACACAGTCTTGGGACCTGCTACAAGATAGGACACACAATGAAAATAAAAGAATAAAAGGATCTGCTGTCAGTTTGATAAAAGAAACAGACCGAGTGTGACACAGACCACCACAGATCCTTCCTGGTGTCTAACATCTTTAATGGCACCTGGGGCTGTGTCCTTGATTTTGTAAACACATTACTGCTGCAACCCTGGTGAGCACACTACTCTCTAAGCCTGCTCCCTGCCCAAGCACAACCCCCGAGCTCACTCTGTTCCTCAAGAGGTTTCTTTCTCCTCAGCTGGTCATTACAAACAAGCTGCAAGTCTATTTTGTTCCAGTCTGCCTGCCCTAACCAATAGGCATCCGACAGGTCTGCATTTCATTAGAAATCAAGCGTGTAAAACAAGGTAACCCGACCGGCCAAGAATCCCAGGCATGGCTGTAATCACCACGATGAACGGCTCCGAGTGCGGAGCCCTAAATATTACACTCGCAATTCAGGTTTCATATTATCTAGTTTGAAGCCTTGTATTAACACAGTATGACTCCAGCATGAGAACTGTCACGTTAATTTGCTCCTACTTATGCTGACAGCCCTCTGTGGCCCCATGCCAAATAACAGGCACAGATTAATGTATTTTATAGCTACCACGGCTTCCCGACTAAGAAAACTGTCTACAAACTACATCCTGAGGTCCTTAGTTTTCACACATACCCAGCCTAATAAATTTCAACCAAGTGCAATAGAATTTTGTCTAAGAAGTTATTTTAAAAAGGAGACAGAGTTCCTGAATTGTATGTATAGATAATTTCCATGAATGTTCTGAGAACTGGAAGATAAAATTATTTTAAAAGCATCTGTAATTGCTACAATCACACTGACTAAACCCTGCTTATGTCTATATTACATGTACGTACGTACTATGTACATAAATAGTATGTATTCTCAGTTCCACAAAGCAACACAAAAACAGCTGATGCAAATAAACGTAGATTTGATAAAGAGGAATTCTCCTTGACATATTAAAATAGTTAAGAACAACAACAAACCCACCGGATCTAATACAGATATGCCACCAATGAATCTGTGGGTTAGTCTGAGCAGAATTCATGGCTCTTAAGGTGTTCTCAAGCTGTGTTTCTAGACACACTTTTTGCCAGAATCAGAGAGCAGCTGAGAAAACACGGCAGCCCCATTCTTTGCCCCCCGCCCCATCTCCCTCCTCGTGGCTAAGACCCGTGCAATGAAACAGGGTCAGTGAGCTTGTCTGTATTTAAAATAACCCAATGTCATCCTACTGATCTAATTTTAATCTGTACCAGGCTCCTGATCCAGCTCACAGCACAGCCATTAACCGCCACTGCAAGTGAAGAGGCCGGAGAAAGAGACTGAGAAACGAGTAACAGGAGGTTTGCTGCTTTTGGCAGCAACACCAGCTTATGCCTCCCTGACGTGCCCACCAACCTGCAGCCCTGCTTTCAGCCAAGACAGCCCCGTGCTGCCACCCCAGCAGCTACCCCAAGAACAGCACAGACCAACCTCGGCTCGCTAGATCCCAAATTCAAACACCCACAAGTAAGAAAGCCTTTCTCTGAGGAGCCAGGAATGTTTCTGATGTCCTGACTTAAAGACAAACTTAATCAACCATGCACTGGGATCTTGTATTTTGCCCAAGGTTCTTGCTTGTTTATATTTTTAATATTATATTTAATATTGCCTCTCTTGGATTTTTGAAAGATGAGTATTTATTTTTTCCCCCCCAAAGCTTTTGCTTCTTCCTTTAAACAACAAAACAAGGTATACATGAAGAGCGTACAAGAAAGCAAGCTTTTCAAAAAAGAAACTATTCACAGTTTAATATTATAACACCGAGGTAAGGCATTTAGCTCGCCCTCTCTGCTGTCTTTCAGATGCTCATTCCTTTTTGCAGGGAGGAGAATTTGGACAGAGAAGAGGTTTTCAGAAGATTTCTTACTATACTAGTAATTCTAAAAATTCCTCAAATGGCAGATGTAATATACATGTTCCATGGGACATAACAGAGATAGTCCTCAGACACTGTATTCCAGAAGCAAAAGAGAATAAGGGCAATGAGAAGACAGTTTATCTCTGTGGGACGTGAGTGAGGGGCAAAAAAAACCCCAAACAGTGAAGACCCAATCCAATAACGAACCATTTTATCTGATCTTGTCCCATCAAAACACCTCGGAAGGGTAAATAGATTATTGCTGCACAACCTGTTCTCTGAAAATTGCTTCCCTCCAGAGCTTTTGTATTATCTTTTAGCAGCACAGTTTTTAAGGGTGTAATACCACAAGACCACTGGGTCTCTTAAGGTTGCAGACTTGTTCGCACCAGGAAAATTCAGAAAGAAGCCTAAAAGCTGGAAATGGGCACATTGATCTGCAGATGTCCCACCATTACCCATTGCCAGGAAAGGAATCATCTCTGGCATAGTAATACTAATTTTCCCTAAGAGGGGGCAATGAAGTCTTCCTGCTACAAAGCAGATTCTGTACAACCATTACCACACCACCAAATTATCAGAAATAAAAAAAACTCTAAATAAGCATCTTCATGATACTAGCCTTCCAGCTGAGTGTGCCTGTTAAGCCATATTACGGTATTAAAATATAGGTTACATCCAGCAGTATAGAGAAAGAAAGAAAACACTTCATATTTTCAAGAGTGATTCTGCAGAAAGCTGCTGCTTGGAAAGTGACTTTCCAGTAAATCCACCTGTCAAAATTCAGAACTGAAATGAATTTGTTTTCAGAGAACAGTTCTGCACCAAGACACCAATAATTCCCTTCCAGTATAAAGATATTTTCTGTAATATTCCACGCATGGAAGATACCCTTGAATCAAAAAAGGAAAGAGATCAAGTACAATGTTTGAAGCTCACTCCACATGCTAGCTAAGGTGAATTATGGAAGTCATCCTTTAAAGAAAAGTACGTCATCCCTGCAAAAGGAAAGAACGGTCTACCATGCCAGGAGCTATGGAGCACAGAAAGCTGCCCAATACACGCTGGCTGTCAGTGTAGTTTGGATCTGAATAGCTAAGGGCAAAGCCATTAGACAAAAAAAAAAAAAAAAAAAAACCAACAAAAACCAAACAATTCAGGAAATAGGCTTCTATTCCTATGCTTGTAACGTGATTTCTAAGATCCTTTTAGCACATACAGATTGAACTCGGCAAAGTACACATACGTAGAGCACAAAGATAACAAGTTCTCTAGAAACACCCACGCTGCCTTATAGTGAAGGATGACCTGACTGATGCAGGGTATCTTACCCCCCATCTTTGAGAGCTCTGGTGCCTTTTAAGGTAGTCTTTTCCTACCATGTATGTAAAGCCTTGGTCTAAGTGCCACAGAACTACATCAAGATCTACAGGCAGGATTTAACTGTGCTCAACTTCTCAATTCAGTATTAACTCGCAAGGATTTTTTCCTATATTGTTCCAGGATATATTTCTCATTTTGACCTCAGCACATCATTAAGATGCCAGTGTCATCTTTTTCCATGCATAAAGGCAAAGAGCATTAAGTTGAAGAACAAGCAACCCTCTAGTTTAGACTTGATTTGGATGCCTTCTCTCAAGCACACTTTTCCTTTACTGTAGTAGAATATGAAATCCTTCCTGATTTAGCAGTAGTGTTAAGTAATCGCTGTCTACCTGATACTTAACAAAACCACTCTTTTTTCCCCATTCATCATCAATATAGAAGAACACCCACTTCCAGCCCAACGGAAATATGCCTACTGAGTTATCCACAGCAGATCATGCAACATGTACCCACTGGTGGCACTAATTAGGATGCAAACTCCTGTGCAGGACGAGAACATCCTGAGAGGCTGGATTATAAAGCTCTTTCTTATGCCTTTCTTACCCCAGCCTAACAAAGTGAATCGCCCACTGGATACTTCTGATCAATCTGTTTGGAGATGCTTCCCTCTACCCTGGCCTTGGCAGGAGTGGTGGTTTAATGAAACCTGTTTCTGTTGCCAAGACAAGGCCTCCTACAAACAGCTTTTTTACTCCTACTGAAGCCTGAATTTATTTATCTAGTATATACCTGCCAACTCTACCACAAGAATTTTAGCTGTGCACCTTTTGGAGTTACCATGAAATTCTGTTTCACAGAGGACGCTAAAATAAGCATCACCTTTTCTTTCAGTTAAACAACTGTCCTTGCACATCTTTCCAGTATAGCTACTTAGTGGGTATAAAAGATAATGTGCCAGACACCAAAAACTCTGCATATGTGACGTCTCATCATCACACAGCTACAACTCCCAATAAATATCTCCTTTCCTATGATGATATCTCATCTCCTATGAGACTAAGTAATAATACTTAGCACTTGTATACTACTTTACATCTTGAAAGCAGCATACAAACATGCACCTAATTAATCTTCCCAATTTCTCCACAAAAAAAAGCTACAAGGAACTAAGATTATTAATAATCATTCTTCTATTTGTTAAATCCTGATGGCTTACTTGGCCCTGAGCATGAAGATAAATACATCTGCCTCGAGGACTTTGCAATCTAAATTGTGAAGAATATTTTGAAGAATTGCCAAAAGCACGCATTATGCTGACAGCAAAATTCAGACCAAATAAAAGGTTCAGATCAAATAAAAAGTCAAGGTCAAGTTTATGATGGAAAAAAAAAAATCAAATAATTTCAACAGTAAACCAAAAAATTTTAACGTGGAAATTTGTATTGGAAACAAGCACAACAAGACCACTGGATGCTTTATTATACAGCACAAGACTATCATTCTATGAGGAGTAAATGCACACATTCAAAAGAAAAGGAAAGAAAGTAAAAGATCAAACCTGACTAACAGGAGGAGAGAAAAAAAAAAAAACCCACAGGGAACTTACTCATGATCCTGAACAATCAGTCATTAAAATGAAGTTTTCTGATAGTTTTGTTTACATATTTGGTGGCTTTTTTTATTTTGCTTTTCTACCAAATTCTGATGAAACACATAGGCTATTTTATTAGTACTAAAATATGACCTTCTCCTGGGTTTGGACAACAAACAAACACTGCATCTCTCAGCAATCTTTCATGCAGTGTTAATATGTGCACACTAAACCAGACACCACAACTTCAGGAATCCTTTTAAAACCAGGGTAAATAGTTACCAAACTTCCAGACATCATGTAAGACATCTACACATCAGAGTCAAAATTCACACTCCGCGTTTTGTTTGCTAAACCTAATTTAAAAAAAAAAAAGCAGATTTGTGTTGCTCACCTAAGAACCCTGAACTGTCAAACTCCTCCGTGTGATGATTCTAACACCAAAGAAAGAAGTATCAAATATCATTCCTGGAAAAGTCAGCACTCAGATGGGGAACACGACTGGATGAGAGATACAATTTACACATAGATGAGACACGACACTGCATATCAACTCTGTATTACTGCACTTCTATGAAATCAATGATCTCTTTGAGCCACATCCCCACGGCTGTTCAGCTGAACACTTCAGAAAACAGATTCCCAGAGTTCAGAAGCCAGCATAAACAAAATTAGGAGCTAACTAACAAAAAAAAATATCCAGCTATATTACTATTTGTTATCTTCTCACTTTTGCTTACATTTGAATCTTACGTGACTTCAATTGCTAACAAAAACTGAAGACACAAAGTCATTTAAATGGCATATAGCTCTGTATCACATAGCTGTCCTGGAGGATTTGCCACCCAACAATAAGGTGGGGTATTAGGTCATGAACTGTAGTATGTACTGCCACCAACTAGGGGGAGGGGACAGAAAGTCACAGCTTGGGAGCAGCCTGGGGCACCCCAGGTGGAATTGGTGAGTGCTGGTATCATAATCATGTTTGTATATTCCTCTATCCATGTTAGAGTTATTGTTTTCTTGTTCCCTTTGCTGTTCTGTTAAACTGTCTTTGTCCCAACCCACAAGTTTTGCCTTCTTCCAATTCTCCCCTCGTGGCTGTGGCGAGGGGGGGTGCCTAAGAGAGCAGCTGCCACATGGTTCTTTGTTGCCATCTGAGGCTAAACCACAATGCGACTACCACAGTAAGGCTGCAGCAGCCTACCAGCAATGAATTCACATCATCCTTATTCCACCAACCTCTTCTGCTTACTACATCTTACTCCGGCAATATCTAGCACCTGGAATTCTTTCTTGCCTTCTCAATCCAGGTCAACACTAGAGACCTTGATTTAGGAGCACAAAGCCTTCAGAAGTCCCACAATATCCTGCATCGTAACTAACCTGGAAATCTCAGCCAGCACTAAGTGACTCAATACTGAAAATTAATGTCTGGAAGTAAATCCGGCCACAGTCCTCTTTCCTTCTTAGTAGCTCCCCTCTCCAACTACACACTGTAGAGCAGTAATTGATACTTCAAATGTAAACATTTTCTGCACTGCAGCTTTCAACATCACTAATGCATTCTCCCTCTGAACACTGTGGAGAGCAAATGACAGGACCAAGAGGCTTGGGTTTTGAGAAGGAAAAAAGTGAAGGTGGAATTACAAAGCCTTTGACCAGGTTTGGACCAGGCCAGCCCATGACAAGATGAAAGATGCACTCACCCACCTCTCATTTTAAGGAGAGGAAGAAGAGAAATAAAGAGATTTATGAGTTTAGAAACAACTAAACTAATGAAATATTCGTAATAAAATAAAAAAGGAAATAACAAAATAGGTGCAATACATACAAAGCCGTATCAAGCTCCCAGGAAGATGTCACCAGCAGGCACTGGGGAAGTTCCAGACTGGTCTCTGAACTGGATTCTGGAAGACACTGTCGGGGATCAAAAGCAGACAAACTGACAGGGTCCCCCTCAGAGATGCGTCACCAAAGCACGAGAGCCACTGAAAACAGGCCCATTCCCGAAGCTCCCTCAGCTTTTATACCGAACATGGCGGACGGGCCGGAGCACCCTATTGGTCAGTTGGGGTCACCTGACCTCTGCACCCCTCCCCACAGGTGCGAGCCCTCCACGGGGTAAACAACCCGGTCAGCTGACCCTGGTTGCCACGGCAACGAGCGAGAGCCGGAAGTTGGGCCTGCTCCACCCCAGAGGAGGACAAGGCCTTCATGGCCCTAGTGACACCCAGCTCCAGAGGAAAACCGAACAAAAATCATGCAGGCTGAATGAAAATACCTCCTCAAAAGGATCTGCTTCCCAAGGGACTCATGACAGAACCCAGTCAGGTTCACACAGGTGTGAAAACCAGACCCTCCGCTAGAATGGCTGACGCTGACTTCAACAGAAGTATGTCATTTTTCATCAATGTGGAACCTACCATCTCAGCTAAGGCAAGTTTTTCCTCTTTTTACACAATACACGTTCTCAGAGACAGAATGAGAGTTCTCCTTCTTAAAATTTAATATGCAATACATCCACTTCGACATGGAGTCAGGCTTTTATTTCCCCAAACAATAGTAGTTAAAAATATCCCAGCTACACCAAGAAGATACAAAGGCGCATACTATTCATAACTTAAAATAAGTTCTTCCCCAGTCTGTTCTCTTGATATTGTTTGTTTCTCCTAACTCATTATTTCAGGTCTAAAATAATGTTGGAAACCCTTCTGAATATGGCAAGCATTCTTTGCTCCATCTGCAAAGCACAAGGCATTTGAAATACTGTATTAATAACACACACTTTTTCTAAACACAGAAAAATATCCAGATTCAGAAGAAGAGGCATGTATTGATTAATCCGGGAGGCAGATTAGTAAGAAAAGTCAAATCAGATTTAATTAACAGTTACTCAAACACACGTATCGATGGAGAAGATTTACTTTAAGTCTGTGGCTTGTGGTTTGGTAGCTGACACAGGGGCAGCACTGACAGAACTCTATTTTCAGCTGTCACTTGCATATTATCAATGTGACACCGAGGGAATGCCTTGGCAGCCAAGCAGAAGACTCTAAAGCCCTACAGTAAGAGATGTTTGACGTTTGCATTAATTATACCTATGTCAAATGTTACCGTTCCCCTGACAGTTCAAAATAGGTAAAACACAATACCACGGATGAGAATAAGCAAAGAGTTAAGAAACACTTCAGTGTTTCTTAAAGTGTGACCTAAATTAGATTGGAGCTAATGTTCTTTTCCCATACGTCAGCTAGGAACTTTCATTAGCACTGCTGCTCACTGTCATAGTCAGTTGCACTGAAGTAATCCCTGATGCAGAAGGCGGCACAGATAAGCGTACATAAACTTATCGTTGAGGCCAGGAAGCCTGGGGTCAACATTTCTCCCTAACATAGATGAAGCAGCTGCAGAACAAGTCTAAATTCACCAACCAGAATAGCTTCATGGGGACTACTTGCCTGGCTTCTCCAGCTCTGGAGAGTTGGGCAGCAAGCAACCTGATATACTTCAATAAAGGCAAGTGTAGGGTGCTGCACCTGGGGAGAAATAACCCCCTGCACCAGGACAGGTTGGGGGCTGACCTGCTGGAGAG
>JAOXNO010000078.1:41545366-41570974 GCA_028565335.1 Limnodromus scolopaceus
AGGAGAGGCTGAGGGACTTGGGTCTTTTTAGTCTGGAGAAGAGAAGGCTGAGGGGGGATCTGATCAATGCTTATCAAGACTTAAAGGGGGTTATCAAGGGGATGGGGCTGGTCTTTTCTCAGTGGTGCCCATGGACAGGACAAGAGGAAATGGGCACAAACCTGAATAGAAGTTCCACCTAAACTTGAGGAGGAACTTCTTTCCTTTGAGGGTGGCAGAGCCCTGGAAGAGGCTGCCCAGGGAGATGGTGGAGTCTCCTTCTCTGGAGACATTCAAAGCCTGCCTGGACACGTTCCTGTGCAACCTGCTGTGGGTGGACCTGCTTTGGCAGGGGGGTTGGACTAGATGACCTCTGGAGGTCCCTTCCAACCCCATGTGATTCTGTGACTTTTCATCAGCAGAGGGTATTCTAGCCATACCATTTCAATTTCCATTCCCAGCCCAGGCCCCACCACTTATTTGCTGTGTTACCAGAAAAATGGGTGACTTGAATCTGGCTTTAAAACTCTGGGTATGCATCTTTGTCACAGGAGTCCTTTAGGAGCAATGTAAAGAAAACCAACTCAGACCAAGACCTTTGATAATAAAATGAAGTTTGCATATTTAAGAATGAGAAGAAATATAGAACAAAAACTAGCAATGGCAGACAAGGACAGAATTAAATACATGCATTTCATTGAAAAGTAGTAAAAATATTAATTTTAATATATAATGGAAAAGAGAAAAGGAATAAATCCGAAATGTGGTTTTCACAAAGGGGGAAATAAATTATGAATACTTCTTTTAAAATTTTTTATTTCATCTCCAAGACCTTCATCTTGGTCTAAAAGACATTTAATTTAATTTCTTAAGTCCTGGTATTTAACTCTGTATAGACTACATGGAAACATTTATACTCGAGGCCAGTGTAGACATAAGATTGTAGGAATCTAAAATGTAGGCTTGCAACAGCTTTATCCCAGAAATGCAGTTCTGTGCAGAATACAGGAACTTTTTTCAATGCAGTTCTAGTACAAGAAGCAAAGGATATTTCTGTTGCTACTAGATTTGGAACCACTATCACATTCAAAGAAATAACAAAGGACATGGCATTCCCATTCTCTGCGCAACAGCCTACTCTCCTAGACATTTTCCAAGTATTAATACATGCCTGTGGGAGTGTGGATATAGGCACATAAAATATAACTCATGTGACATTAAGAAATAAACAAAAAAATCCCCAAAACATTCCCAGCTTTTATTTATTGCATAAGACACATTACTTGAGGGTATATATGTGAGAGAGCGCTAAGAAAATAGCTCATTCATTATTTAAATTGGGGAATGGACTCAGAGAGGTTTTATTAACGTTCAAAGAAGTAAAAAGCTGAATCTCCTTATGCAGACTATATCTGTCTAAATCCTGTTTACAGCACAGACATTTGACAACACTATTGAAGCTCTACATTATTTCTACAGCTTAGCAGTACTTTGGGTAATTTTTTCTACCCTTTTTCCCTTATGTATTAAAAACAATCATGAAAATATCCTTCCAAGGTCACTTTACCCAATTCCTCATATAAGATAAAATGACAAGTCCATAAATCATTGAAACAGTGAAGTATTGTAAAGTATATCTAGACTTCAGTACCACAACCTGCAGTGAATCATCTTCAATCAATTAACAGATTACCTTAATTCAGCAAAATCCAATACCTGCATTTTCCTGATTAATACTTTTTATACATCCAGAGTTCTGGTAATTATTGCTAGAAGTACCCACTGAAATTAAAGATGGATTATACATTTGTGGATACAGAATGTTAGAGCCTGTGAGACTGGCAGAAAACTCCCATAAATAGATAACTGTGATAGCTAGAGCTGTGCATGTTATTTACAAAGTTAGGGGTCAATTTACAAAATTACAGTTTGATTTATCGGGGCCTAAATGCTGTCAGCTGAGAAATCTTGGTATCAAGATCTCTAAAATACATACATGCTGGGGTATATGCATTGAATCAAGCATTGGAAGAGGCTGCCCAGGGAAGTGGTGGAATCGTCATTCCTGGAGGTATTTCAAAGATGGGTAGACATGGGGCTTAGCGACATGGTTTAGTGATGGTTTTTGTCAGTCTAATTTTGATGCTTGGACATGATGATCTGAAAGGTCTCTTTCAACCTAGGCAATTCTGTGATTGGCATGTACTCACAGTCATGATGGTTTCTGTCTGGGATCGGGCATTCCAGTGCAGAAGTCCTTAAATCTCCGCTGACCTGTCCAGAAGTCTGATGGGATTAGTCTGGAGGCACCTCAATGCACACACTTCTTGCAAAAAAACCCAAATTCAATCCAAAGTGCAGCTGCCTCCACTCACTCAAGACTGTTAGATGATGGGTTCTGCAAAACAAACTGATCACTTGCACCCATCTTGGGATGACAAAGAGCTAGGGCCTCCCAAGTGGAGTAACTCTGCCCTTCTATTGCTATTTGTATGCCAACCCCTCCTAACAGCTTCCGTGTGAAAACTGCTAAGAAAGGACCTGATTGCTGTCCAGTAAGGGAAACAACGGCTGTGAATTCCCCAAGGAAACGCTGATTAGCTCAGGCTGAAGATGGCATAACAGGAGGTGAAAGTACCGCAAGTGTTCAAGGAGTATCAGGCGAGACAGAAGCAAGATGAACATACCAAGGTGGAAACTCATGATGGTGGGAGAGAAGAGGCAGGTGGCAGACAGCAGGAAGGGGACATTCGGCGTTGACAGTGTTAGAGGATGGAGGCTGCGCACGGGTGAGCCTGCCTTTGTCCTGCTAACAGTAGAGAGCACTTGGCTTGTGATCTCCTAAAACCGATGAGAGGATTTTCTTCTGCGGACTACGATTGAATCCCACTGTACTGAAATTCAGGAAAATACCAAAAGCATCTAGATAATCATCTAGCAGATTGGAAACAATAGTTCTGCCTGATAAAGTGAGCCCGGCGCTCTTTATCTTTCAATACTGGGTAGCAGTCAGGAGCCAGGATCCTGTAAAAAGGTTGCTATGATGGCAGCATCACCTGAAGGTGCTGGGGCTAGTTTTAAACTTGATTGTACAACCAGTAATTTTGCTTTGGCAGTTTAGAGATCAGTATAGCTGCAGTGTAAAGAGATTCACGGTAGGTTACCCAAGAAAATGGGTAACAATCAGACACTTATCCCAAGCTAAACTTCATGTCGCCAGTATTCAAGCTAACTACTTTCACACAGGTTTCCTTAAGTGTACGCAATGTAGTAATCACTAGAGGCGGTGTAGATGTATTTTTAGTTATCTGTGATTTCTAGCCAGACATTTAATTATCAGACGTGTAGTTATTCTAAACTATACATCAAACTACACAAAAATTGCTACTGATCTCTACAGAGTGACCACACAGACGTGTGAACAGAACTGGGAAAACTCTAGCCCGTGCAACTCAATTATTTTACTGCAAAACCAGTTCAGCATCATTAAGATTCAGAACACAGGTCGGCTTCAAGATGAACAACAACATGTACACAGGCTCAAATTTACCATAAAAAAAACAAACTAGAGATTCAGACAACAAACTTCAGTATACCACTGAAGTTAATGAAAAAGATGAAACCAAGGTTGTACAGTCTGCTGCAGAAACTATTTTCTTCACTCTCATGCATGCAGATTTTTTTCTCAAGCAAGTAACTAAGTGACTTTCAAGTAAACACAGTCTACCAAAATAAACGGAATTTTTCTAATTGATTAGACTTTCAGATTTTGTACATTTTCCTACCCCAACAAAACTCGCATTAACAAGGCAATGTGCTATCAAAATAGCTATACCAATATTAATTACATGAAAATAAAAAGGAAATTTAACATTTTTAAGTCTTAAAATGATCTAATCTGTAACTAAAATTGTATTACCCTGCTTTAATTAAGATATTATACACTCATTTTCCTTGGATGCTCACAATCATAATTACTGCATGCGTGGGTGAGCCCTGGAATAACTTTTAATAGAATTTAGCATGTGTATTGGTTCCCCACAGGCAATAGCATATTAATAAAAAAGCCACCTCCTGTCAGCAGTAAAAGAAAAGTGGAGATAGAAGCTACTTTATAAAAAAAGCAATTCTGAAGACAGAAGTTTAACAGAATGTAAATTTAAGTCTTTTTTATAAGCCCCTTGGAAATACCACCAACAGACCTTTTTTTACTTGGCTACCAGAATGTCTAAGCTCCACTCCCTGCAAATACTAATGATATGACAAGCTCAGGTCTTTCAAGCCACTCCTTACACTTCGAAATAAATCATTTTTCCAGTTTCTGAGGAGTTTTACATACATTCAAGCAGAGACAGCTGTATCCCAGTTGGCGCTATTGGTAAAATATTACATCAGTTTCTTTAACACCTGCAAAGCGAGTATGACAGGATCTTACAGGAATACATTATGCTGTTAATTCCTCTGTCGAAACAGCTGCCAGGAGGAGTAGGTGATTAAACAGCCATTATTCACATTATTACTATTTTAAAAGAAAGCTAGTGAGAATTACAGTACTAAACCCCTCAATATTATATATAATAAACTGTTATCATTATATACATAGGTATATAGCAGTAAGTCTACTGTATAGAAAGTAGTAGTACATAATATATATTCATAGACATATGGAAAAACAAAGATGTAAACAGTGTGAGTGAAAGTCTTCTACTCGGCACCAGACAATGAATTCTGCTGTCTTCAAAGGCAGAGAAGCAGCAGATCAGACTGCTCTCTTACACGAGCTGCCTGCGAGAGGATGCAAGGAAAAACACAAAGCAAGCACAAGGTTGTCTTTCCTTCTTGCATCATCTACTCTAGTTTACAAAATAACACTCCACACAAATATGAAAGCATTATCTACAAAGATGTGGAGTTTTTTAGAAGACTGTCAGGAATGTGGACTGTAAGATATACAGAAAGGCTCACGTATCTAGCAGACTAAGCCACGAAAGATTTCAGATGCACTGACATCTGGAGAATAGTTCTTCCACCTCTTCTGCTTTTAGTTATGCCAATTCGGTATGCACCGAGCTGTGTACTCCATTGCCTTGCTGTTATGTCAGACTTTTCTTGGTTACTGCTGCTCTCTGGAAGCACATCTTATTCCCTGGGTCTGTCTAATAACAGATTTAAGACATCCATCACACTTTTGGTGTCCTCAATTAAGTTCTGTAGGGAGCTTGGATATTTAAGTCTCAGGATCCCAGTTTTAAAACCCATGAAGTACAGGTTACTCCCAGTTTTATTCCCACATTAAAGATTAAATAAAAAATAAATCTTTATTTAAAAACCTAGTTGTTAAACACAAATAAAGATTTTAATATGAAACAACATTGAATTACGTATCACAGTTGTAAAAAGGTCTTATATGGGACACAGGAACTTCAGTGTCTTCACCTACAGGGCCACAAGTATTTCTTGGGTGGTTAAGCTAAAAATGAGTTAGCACCTTCAGCAAAAATTATGATTGTGTGAATATGGCTAACTACTTGCTAAACAGTACCAGTCCCAGTACCAACCCCAGGGGAACACCACCCGTCACAAGTCTCCACATGGACATAGAGCCATTGACCACAACTCTTTGAGTGAGGTCTGCCAGGCAGTTCCTCATCCACCAAGTGGTCCATCCATCAAATCCATCTCTCTCCAATTTAGAGAAAAGGATGTCGTGTGGGCCAGTGTCAAATGTTTTGTAGAATTCCAGGTAGATGATGTCAGTTGCTCTTCCCTTATCCACAAACACTGTAACACTGTCATAGAAGGCCACCAAATATTTCAGACACAATGTTGGCTGTCGCCAGTCACCTCCTTATTTTCCACATGCCTTACTTAGCAGAGATTCTGGGAGGATCTGCTCCATGATCTTGCCATGCACAGAGATGAGACTGACCTACCTGTAGTTCCCTGGGTCTTACTTTTTATCTTTTTTAAAAATGGGGGTTATGTTTCCCCTTTTCCAGTCAGCAAAACTTCACTGGATTGCCATGACTTCTCAAATGTGATGGATAGTGGCTCAGCAACTTCATCTGCCAGTTCCCTCAGGATCCACAGATGAATGTCAACAGGTCCCATGTAATTGTGCACTTTCAGGTTCTTTAGATGGCCTTGAACCCGGTCTTCTCTTACAGTGGGCCGTTCCTCATTCTCCCAGTCCCTGCCATTGCCTTCTGCGACTTGGCCCTTGCTGGTGAAGACTGAGACAAAGAAGTCATTGGGTACCTCAGCCTTGTCCATATCGCAGGTAACCAGGTCTCCCATTTCCTTCCAGAGAGGGCCCGCATTTTCCCTATTGTCTAAAGAAGCACAATTACAAGCCCTTTTCATTGCCACTCTCTCCCCCACCCCCTATATCATTCTGTCTAACAGATAAGGGTCATCTTTACTTTATCCAGTGCTCTTTTACAGTTGAACAACAGATAAAACAAAAATATCATTATGGTTCCTAGATTGGAAATAGACCTGCAAATTCAACTTCTGATTCTTCCACATTTTTTGTTGCAGAATCATTATTCAGTTGCATTCTTTCTTCAAATGCCCTTGTCTGACAGAAAAAAGGAAAAGGAAAAAAAAAAAAGAAGAGGGGTTGCTCTACTTAATTTCTTCTACTAATGTAGGAATTTTATAAGATATTACCTTAATTTAGCACAACACAGTATGACTGGCCATCTGTTTTTTTTAGCTGTCAGTGCTCAATGGAGCATGTCACTGCTGGATCGATGGTGGCTAGGTGTGCCCCTCCAAAAATTCTGCGCTAGCTGCACTGTCTACACTTCATATAGCCTTACCTCTGATTCATGACGTTGACTTGCTTCAGGATCTTTATTACTGATTTTACTAAGAGCTTTACTATTTTAGAAATAAGTATCTATTTATTGAAGCTGCTGAAACGAGGCTAATGTAGCCAACAAGAGAGCTGCAAGAGCAGACAGAGCCTTGACACAACTGCAGTGCCTGAAAGGAAGCAGACGAAGCTAAATCAGTGATCCAACGCTCACCGCATCGCACATTCCTACCAGAAAGTAGGCTCGCAGTCTCCTATTCCTTGAGGGTTTCAAGTCAAGCTTAATCTGAAATACCTAGCCATGTTTTCCGTATTGATAACATCAACAGAAAGATAAAAAATTCACCTCCCAATGTTGATAGTCACCTACCTAACAGAAATATCCTGTAGTGTTTCTGTAAACCAGAGATAAAATAAAGGAAGCACATAACCCCAACAATTTACAAAAGCCCTTTCGGGCAAAGAGATCAAAGAAGACTACCCAACATCCCTGAAAGCGTATGGACTGCTAACCTTCACTAACTTCTCTTCAATCCTAGTGCCTGCTATTTCAAAATGCATTTATATACCATCTTTGAATATGTGCTTTTGGAAAATGAGTATCTGCTCATGAAAACAGTAAGTAGGCTACGTACATTGTCACAGACCCACCCAGTGAAGAAAAGTCGGTTTTTAAGACCACCAACAGGTAGAATGGCTTTCCCCACCAGGAACACAAGACCAGCCAGCCCACGCAACACTAGAAGGAGTCACTAGCAGCTGAGGAAGATTGAGAAAGGTGTCTCCAAAGCTAGTTCCATTCTAAGAGTACTGAGCCTCCTCAACCCTTTGATTAGCTTTTAAATTTTGCAATTTTTATGCATCTCCATTTACTAGCTGAAAAGATTGATTATAGACTAATTCTTGCAAGCGATGTCTCTAATTATCAAAGTGAGGGTGCTTTACTAAGTGATTATTAATTTAATAACGCCTTTCCCTAGGTAGTAATCATCTCATTATGTGACAACAATAGCAATACTGTGCTTTACTCCTATACTAACATTAAAAGGAAGGAACTGGAATTTTCACTGTACTTAATTTCATACCTCTAAAAGCTATCTTGAAAGGGTATCATTTGTTTAGACAAAGGGGGGAAAAAAGCCTTTAAGTACCAAAATTCCCCTAAAAAAATTTCACATTCATCATGGTAACGGAAGTGCTGACTTTCTGAAGTCTCTTCTCAAACTTACATTTTTCCCATTTGAAAGACAGCTAAATAATATTTCCATTCTTTCCACTAACATGGAAAGTGAAAGGCTTTCTGATATTTTATGTTTTTACAATTTTAGAAGATACAAGTGAACACAAGTTGAAGAAAAATTAAAGGGTTAAAGCAAGCTGTAAGAACACATCATTAATTAATTTCTCAGGTTGTTTTCAGCACTTAAAAATGGGGAAAATTAAGAACTACTGCAATTCTTCTACTAGGAATCATCAGCAGGAAGAATCCTCAGCAGAAAAAGCAGTTTTGTGAAAAAGTCTCTTGTGAGCCTCAGATTTTAAGCCTGTTACTTATCAAAATCATAATGGTGTTCTTGGTGCTTCCATTATTTTCAGGTTGTTAGAGAATGACCATCAGAAACTATAAACTGTAGGAGAGATGTCATGCTACAATGTGGTTCAATTTTTATACCTACTTTAATTGTTGAATTAGTAATGATTATTTACAGGAAACTAAACCCACAGACATTAAGAACCGATTGCTAAATCATGATATTTGAAAGACACTTCATTACAATTATAGACGATAACAGAATTTCCAAGGTATTACGGACGCATATAATTTTGGCAAGGATTTTGTTGTCTAGCCTTCCACTGGACTTTGAATCACAGCAGGAAATGGGCTGCAAAGACTGAAACCAGGCAGTTCCTCCCTTTCTCAATAAAATGTCTTCCAGGGAAAAAAAAAAAAAGGGGGGGCAAACCAAAACAATGAAGAAGGTGGGGGAAGAGGGAGGAAGAAAAAGGGACAGAAAAATGTTTCTTATTATCTATGCTTTTTCTTTCTTCAAGTTAACTCCAAGTCAAATTCTTAACAATGCTGTTAGTCCTTTGAAGAGAAGGCAATAGCTGATAATTTAGAATGAGCTTCTGGATAAAGGGTCAAGTAAATTGCTCACTGAAAATGATGAAGTACACTATGGGGAAAAATCCAATAACTTCCCCACGGAAAAGGAGATTCAAGTTCTGGGTTGCACAAAACCCATTAAGTCATCGTAAGAGCTGGCTGATTTGGAGAAGGTGTTTGCTCCCCCCCAAGCGCAGTTCTGGTTCAACTTGAAATACTCCATTTGTGCTGAATTTTTATGTGCAGCTTAGGTTGGACTTTTTCCCTGGCAAGTCAGAAAGGTCAACTCTGACACACTCTGTAGGAAATGTTTATATGTTAGACATAGAAATACTTCTAAATGTAATAATAAAAAGTTCAAAAGCATCAAGCCAAGATGAACTATGTAGTCTGGTTTCAGACAAAACATGTTTGTTTACTTAAAGCCATTTTTTCCCAATTTTCTCCGTTATCTGAAGAATATGACAATATTATTTGTGGACAACCAAAACGAGGTTTTCTTGACTTTATTTCAACTGCCAAATTGAAAAGAAAATTTACAGAACTCTAAATAGAGTACTATCAAGTAGTAATACCAGCCAAGGATCTACATGGGTAAGTAAAACTACTTACAGGGGAAATTGGGTGCTACCTAAATAGAAGAATTAGAATCAAACCAAACTCAGCTCGGGTTTTGTGCTGAAGACACTGCTAATCTGTACTGTCTGTTCACATGTGATTTTTCAAAAAAAATAATAATAATATCTAAATTCAATTTAAGTGTTTCTCTCTTATTTGTGAAAGACCAAAAAAAGATTTTTTTCCTCAGCTGTGATCCCTTCACGGAGAACGTTGTTCTTTGCTTTATTGAAATAAAGGAAACAGGCTGAAAGCATTGCTTGTAGGAATATAACAATCCCCTAATCTAGAATAATATTATATTCTTACAGAAACAAATGTCCTTATTGTTATAAAACAGGTAGCTAATAAAATGAAAATTTTTAATAAAAGCCTTTAAGTCAGGCACATTTTTTCATAGGAAATGTAAAACTAGTTGAGAATTATAGAGAGCAGAAATAAATCTTTAAGTCTTCCTGTTCCTCCCATTTCCAGTAGAAGAATACCCCACATTTTTCACTATGCTTGTGAGTTAGAATTCTTTAACACTAGCCCCACTTAGCTTCCACTTTACCACACTAAAAGAGCTGTGCAATCTTAGGTACTGTTTTTTATACGCAGATTAGTTTACGTATGGGTAGTTTATCATTTAATTACTCATTAATAATTGGAAAAAGATCAAATGATTTCTCCCTTTATAGATCAGATAATTAATGGTTATTTCTATGGTAATTTGTCAAGGCACAGCTGGAAGAATTAGACAACTATTCAGCGAAAGTGCACATAATCATTTTAGCATTAACATAATCTGAGCGATACAACCATTTCTGCAATTATAGATAGCTCTAAAAAGTCCTTACCCCTGCCACTTACAAGGACCTAAGTGAGTATGTATTTTTTAAGATATCCCAGTGGATACCTGGAGGGAGGGGTTATCACTTTAGCAAAATAAAAAAAATAAGTAAAACTAATCCTGTTATTACGATATATCATTACATTTGAAAATTTACACTGCAGTTTTGCAAATGCCAGAAAGGGAGGGACAGAGCGCAGAACTGGTGAGCTATGCTGGCTTAAAGAATACCTTCGACTGCAATCTGTGATCAGTAGATCCTGTCCGTAAGAGGGTTCTTCTACCAGATATAGGTCTTGATAAGAAAGCTTTCTTACTATTTACGTTTGTAACAAATGTATTTGGCAGAAAGATAAACTCCCTTGGTTCTTTTTTATCTTCAATGGGTTGGTTTGTTGGGATTTTTTTAACTGCATTGTCTACTGAGCAGAATAGATTTAAAAAGAGAGGTGTATTAATTTTATATTCTGTGCTAAAGACAAACGTATTCAGATGCCAAAAAGTTACTTTTGGGTTAAAACTAAACTTTAATGATCTGCATATTGCATTATTTTTTTCCAATTTGATTCTCATATAAGTAAACCAAAAGTTCCTTTGTTTCAAAAAATGCCTTGAACAAGTTTGCTAAAATAGAGATAAAAAAAGAGAATATCAGAATAATGAAAAATATAAACACAAATCGAATTCATGGTTCCAACTTAGTCACATAGCTCCAGTAAACTAAGCTAAGTTCTGCCCAGGTCACAACCACACAGGTTAAAAACCATACTTCCAAATCTGCTGTTGCATTTCTCTGTACACATATGTTTAATATATGGCTTTTCTATAGAGATGTTCAATTCACTCTGAAACTACTTACTAGAAAGCTGAAGAATATTATTTATTTTTGTCGCGTGAGAAGATTTACACTGTTCTGTTATGAACAGAAGAAAAAGGCAGCATATTCAAATTGCATTTTACAGTATTGAATTTACAGCACCAAACCTGGGAACTTGCACTTGCAGAGATTCCAGTAAAGTCCTGCAAAAGATAAGTCTTTGGACTCTAATTTTGTCCTGAAACAAGAGGCCAGGTATGAGCATCACATAAAGTCGAGCTCTACCTAAATATACTATTGATGACCTTTTACTGCCAGTAAATTACTGCAGTGAGATGCAAGATTCACCAAGAATTTCACCTTCTTTGAATTGCATTTCAGTAATAAACTTTTTGTCTACCTTTCTTTGTTATTTATATTCATTCAGCTCTGTTTACTAAAAAGCATGCAAAAAATGCGATGAAGTTCTGGGTGTGAGCTAGACAGCGTACAAGAAAAATCTTGGTAGGACAATATATTGCTTTTTCACTTTTACAGAGACCCAGATAAATGGTTGTAATTTGATCTTCAAAATGAGCATCCTATTTTTAAAAAGGGAAGATATATAATAACACAATTTTTTCTGGGTTGAAGACACTTCATACTGGCACAATATTAATACAAATCTGGCATCAATATCTTAAATCCCTATATGCTCCTATATTTGTGTCTATTTATAATACTATTAATTTATAATGCAACAGGCCACTTATACTTCTAAAGTGTGTAAAAAACCAAACCAGCCATCAAGCAAAAACCGTCAAGCTAAAAACCAAAACCACTTACATTATGCAATTCCATAGGCCCTTAGCATTTGAAAACATCTTATCAAAATGACAATTATGACTATATTGCTTTTTCATGCCCATTTGTGGTGTAACTACGCATTAAAGATCGCCCGAGTGCTGAATGCCAGCTGCTGCATTCATGGGAATCCAGTGGCCAGTTGGGCCACCAGTTCCATCAGGAAAGAGACACAACTGCAGGCAGCAACGCCCCCGTCCAGTTTTCATTTAAACAGGATTCGAGGCAATCAGAACCATCCAGGTGGACTCTTATTTAAGTGAGCACAATTAAATACACAGCGAAAGTAAGGGTTTTATTAAACAACTGCAGGGTGCACTTGAATGCCACTCTGTGTAAGAAACTTAAGCCAGTGACTGCTAGTCAGAGAAATTTCAAAGGAACTGGACGAGAGAAGACAGACGCTGGGTTATACAAATCAGGCATCTTTTAAATGAAAAAGATCATCATAAGAATGTATTTTTCTTTCTTTCTTGAGCCCCATCTATATAAATTCTCATTCAGAGTGGAGTGTGGCCCATTAAAAGAAAGAAGGCTGAGGAAAAAGCTGTTCAACAGATTTGCATTCACTGTGGAATAATAAAACAACTGGAAAAGAAAAGGCAAGTCCATTAACTAGGATTTTAAATAACACGAACCTTGGCCCTATCTGCCTGGAAAACAGCAACTCGGAATAGCGGTACAAATAATGCCTGCAGCTGTAGTCAAGGCAGAGAAAGCAGCTGGGCCATTTTAAAACTTGATGTGATCTTGAAAGCATACAAAGCTTTAAAATGTTTTTTACTGAACTTACCGTTCTGAACTAATTCAGCAAGGTAGCCAGTGTTCAAGGCAAAGCTGGTCAAAGATCAGCCGAGGAGACAAGTAGTATTTAGCATTTCCATCTTCCAACAGGAAGATGAGACTGCACTGTAAGTACACAGGCAAACTGGAGTAATAAAACTGGGGATGAAAGCAAGAGAAACAGGATGTAGTCTGATACCACAAATCAAGAGATTATGCGACTTCCCACAATAATTTCTGCCAAGTTCTGGAGAGGCTAAGAGCTGGAAGCGAGCAACATACTTTATATGAAGAAAACTGCTTAATGTGGCCATCAAAAGGCTGCTACAGTCTTTGGCCATAATTTCATGAACAACTGAATCAAAATAACAGTTTGCCTTAACCCTGTTTCTACTTTCCATGATCCCCATTTTTCCCTCAGCTCCAGACCGTACAGTCCTGCGTTTTCCCTCTGCTAGGTGTCTGGGGTCCCAGGTCCATCTGTGACTCAATTCAAAACACTACTGCGGTAGATTTTTTATATTCTTTTTTAAATAATACCACAGAATGACCTTGCTTGAGGTTGGACAGGAACTTCTGGATGTCATCTGGTCGAATACCATGTCCAGATGGTTTTTGAAAATCTCGAAGGATGGAGGCTACACAATCTCTGTGGGCAACCTGTGCCACTGCTTGGTCACACTCACAATGAAAAAGCATTTCCTTAAGTGTTTATCCCTTATCCTGGGTTAACACGTTGAACAGTCTCACACAAACAGGATCCTAGAATCGTTTCGGTGGGAAAAGACCTTTAAGATCATCAAGCCCAACTGTTAACCTATCACTGCCAAGTTACCACTAAATCACAACCCTCAGCGTGACCTCTACACATCTTTTAAATACCTCCCCGGATGGTGACTCAACCACTTCCCTGGGCAGCCTGTTCCAATGCTTTTGGTAACACTTTGGTGACATTTTTTTCCTAATATCCAGTCTAAACCTCCCCTGGCACAACTTAAGCCATTTCCTCTTGTCCTGTCTCCTGTGACTTGGGAGCAGAGACCGTCCCCCACCTCCCTACACCCTCCTTTCAGGGAGTTGTAGAGAGCGAGAAGGTCTCCCCTCAGCCTTGTTTTCTCCAGGCTGAACAACCCCAGCTTCCTCAGCCTCTTAAGACTTGTTCTCCAGACACCTCACCAGCTTCATTGCCCTTCTCTAGACCCGCACCAGCATCTCAATGTCTTTCTTGTAGTGAGGGGCCCAAAACTGGACACAGTACTCAAGGTGGGGCCTCACCAGTGCTGAGGAGGACAATCACCTCCCGAGTCCTACTCACCACGCTGTTCCTGATACAGGCCAGGGTGCTGTTGGCCTTTTTGGCCACCTGGGCACACTGCTGGCTCACATTCAGCTGGCTGTAGACCAACACCCCAGGTCCTCTTCTGCCAGGCACCTCCAGCCTCGTACCATTGGTCTCAGCCCATCCATCCAGCCTGTCCAGATCCTTCTGCAACACCTTTCTACCCTCAAGCAGATCAATGGAAGTTCAGCAGAGAGAGAGAAGTAGGACCTTCCTCTTTCAGCAGCAGAGAACTACTAAACAGGCTCCTCCCATCTGTGAAAATAAAGCCTGGAAACGTATCAGATGAGAAGGGAAAATATCGTTAATAAAGCACCAAACCTCTTTGAAATGTATGTAAAATTCTGGTTACTTCAAGAATAAAGAACCCAAATTGGGAAGGGTACAAAGGGAAAAAATGGTAAAACGCACAATGAAATGGTCATCTCAAGTTATAAGAAGAAACTGACTTATTTCGTTTGATAAACCAAAGACAGAAGGAGACATGAATGCTTACAGCGTTATTTGGATTAAATTATAAAAGCAAGGCAACCACATTGTAAAATCTATAATGAGTATCTGTTATGAATAAACCCAAAATCTGAAAGATTAGCAAATAATTGACATGAAAGGTTTTAGAAATCAATTTGATTAAACAAATATAAATCCCTATTTTAAAAAAGAAATTAAATTTTTAAGATGCAACTTTAAGGTACCAAACTCTGTGGTTGCCTTTGGCAATACTGGAATGCAATACGAATTCCTCTCCTGTATTCCTGAACTTGCAGCGTACAGTGCTAATAAAACAAGACGCGTAAGGCTGTGTGAAGTTACAAACAGAACGTGAGCCATCTCACATGTCTTTACAACGGACATTTTCCAGGGACTGCTGTAATCTTGCAGAATATATTATAAAAGTTTCTGCTATTGAAGAATCTATTCATTCTCTACACACAAAGATCTGAACTGTCTGTTCATGACCCCAACAGTTGGGGGAGGTTTTCCCATCCCTTTCTGCTTTTTCTTTTGGTTTTGCTCCTTTCTCTGCTTCCACTGTTACTCACCATAAAGAGCGTTTTGAATCTGATTACCATTCCACAGTGAAGGCTGCAGTCCCCAATGCCTGAAAAGCCTACGTGAAACGTTCGGTTAGATACGCAGCTCTTTCTCTCCTTGCTGAACAATTCCTTCTTGATGCGCTCTGGGCAGATGAGATCAGATACCCCTTCCACAAAACTCAGCATCCAATTACCAAGAAGAACAAGGACCGGAGCTCAGGCTCCTCTCCAACATATTAATCTCCTCTCCAGACAACAGCAGCCATAGGAGAAGCAGCAAGGGAAAGCGTGGGGCTCTGAAGCAGCTTCTTTTCACAAAGGGAAAAGAGTTGGAATTTCCTTCAGGTTGTGAACTTCATAGCTCAGTTTATCTTTTGTAAATGGGTGTATTCTGCAGTAGAATTACAGACCCAACGTGCTGCAAAGCACGCTAAATTCTTAGGTGAACAGAGCTAGATAAATATAAAACTTTTCCATTACCACAGCAGGCCTGCATAGCGTTGGCATTTTTGGTTGAAGCCATCAGAAGACTAGGACATAGAAGTATAAACATAAGACTTTCCAGCTCAATCTATGCTAGTTTTCTTACATTTCTTTGGTGTGCAAGAGATAAATATGTGCAGCACATAAAATCAGCCCTTAAATTTCAGGGAACAGACTAGCGCTTGTTTGGAATACTGATCACTTGTCCACAGGCACTTAAAACTTCAAGCTGGCTGGTCTAAGAAGATAACATGATCGTGCCAGTTTTCTTTCTGGTTGTGATCCAGCTATTTTCAATAATTTAAGTAGCGTCATCACAGTGAATTTCTGAAAGTATTTTTATTATGTGCTTGTTTAGTTTTGGACATGCGCCGGAACATTTTTTTCCTTCTCAAATACGTCTGTTATTAAACCTTATATATATTACATTTATGCAACTTTTATATAGGATTATTCAGAAGGATATAAAAGGACTGTACCTTCTAACACAGAGAACAACCATTTTGTTTGCTGCTCATGGTTAAGCAAAGGCTGCAACCAAAGCAGTAGCAACGAAGCACAGTAAAATTAGTCCCATTAATCTATATAGTAGGACAACTTCCGCTGTCCTCAGTCCATGTGGAGCACAACAGGAAAGGAATAATGCTTCTGGAACAATCCCAGTTATCAGCTAGGTCACAAACTCTGCATTAGATGTGTTTTCAATCTGAAAGTTGGAGAAACCTCAGAGATATTTCTTTTTTCGTGGTGCACAAGCTACTTGAAACCAGGTATCTAACTAAAGTCACAAGCAGGGGGTAGTCGAGCCAGGGGCTGGACGGAACAGGCTGGTTGTCCAACATGATAAAGACAAGGTAGGGTTAGGGGTGTGAGGGTTTGGGTTTTTTTTTTTAAATACATTCTCTAATTTTTATTTTTAATGGGTCAGTAATTGTTCTGAACGCATCTTGGTAACTCTACCTGCATGCACAAAGAGCTGCAGGCATCAGAGATTTAAAGTGGTGCTGCTTCCCCATATTGCTTCAAGCAATAGTCTTAACACTGGGGTTTTTTTAAAAAAATAAATAAAATCCAATCAGCTTCAAGAATACAAATATTTGTACAAACACACGAATATTGAAAATTCACCACCACCACCATGTCCTAAAAAAAGCTTAACTAGTAGACATGGAAGTAACTCCCTAGCATCCTCTAAAATTTTCAAAATAAAAGAAAAATTACACAACTGACATTGATTCCAAGTTCATTTTATCTACTACTACTGAATATGAAGAAATTTATTCCCTTCATAAGTCACGCTGAGAAATACTGAACAGCTACTCTCACAAGTGTATACTTGTGTGTAAGGAATTCTTTAGAGGTTATTTAATCATTATATACAATATACACTTAATGAGGTAAGTTTTCTAGAGGAAACTTCTCACATTTCATTTAGCTTGCAAATTGCTGGGTTTTTGTTGGTTGGTTGTGTTTTTTTTTAAAGCAGGAGCCAACAAATTGAGAAATTTAGCACTCACTTGCAAACCTTCTGTTGTAGTTCCTTTCATTATAAAAGATGAGTGAAATCCTCGTGTTTAGATATCACCACCACAGTAATTTTTGTGCTGGTTAGAGACCTGTACCAACCAAGTTCTGCAAATCCCGGAGACGTTTTTATCAACACAGTAGAGGCATTCAGAAGAGCGCTCTCATCAAGCACACTGACTAGATAATGGACTTCCAAAGGCTGGTCAAGCAGAACAGATGCATCATGTAAGCCCTATTTAATCCTAACTCTATCAGGCGCTTAGACGTTCAACAGCTAAAATTGTGACTGGCTGATGCTCCGGTTTTGCATGGCTAGCTTTTATCTCATCTCATTCTTACCACTGCACATGAAATATGAAGTCCTGACAAACAAGAACTCCTTCAAGAAAACCTGACTCCATCCTTTTGGCAACATCCTGACAGAAGTTAGGTTCAACATGCTAGCACGTCTAAGTACGTGGATTTGCCTTCTGAAAAGAAGTCATATACTTTTGGAAGGTAAAATGCATCTATCACAAAGTTTATGGATGATGTGATAATCTGATCAGATGAAATTTTGATCTCAGACATGTTCTCCTCCCAAGGCTAAAAAAATAAAGAATATTACGCATTACTCAAGCAAAATGTTTCTGAAACTGTGGTATCTTGACAGGAAATGAGCATTTCCTATTCAGAAAAGAATGGCTTGATACCTCATTCTCAGTTTCTGACAACACGCCTTCATGGAAACATTAAATCACTCTTTGGATCCATTTAAAGTCCTAATCGATTTCTCTTGTATCATTTTTTGGTAAGCTGCAAAAGCTTATCTGTTTGTCCATGACTGAACTTGCTGAAAATGTCATGGGAAAGAACAGTTCTGGCTTTTACAGCAAGCCCTCCATATTTCGTTATTCTTTTTCAAAACCTTTCTTTGTCAGTAGTGACTAATTCTGTGGGACACAGCACTGAATTGCAGAATACCTCATTTCTCTGAATCTGAAGCAAAACTATCACCTGGGAACACCATCTGTGTAGCCAGTTAGCTGTCAAATTTCTTTTTCATTATAATAACCCATCATTAAAACAGAGATGGAATATTTCATATAGTACTTCATATCCAAAATGTATTTGCCGAGCTCACCATTTGCCTCCTCATCCTGCCTAAGTTAAATACCCATTTTTCTCCTTATTAAATCATAGCAACAAACTAGAAGATTGTCAAAGGTTTACCTTTTTCGTACTAACTGAAGGGAAAGAATCAGAGGCTTAATCCTGATAAAATGTTTGTTCATTAACTTCCACTTGCAGGATAACTTCTATTTAACTTAAAATAAAGCTGTTATTGCAAATAGCTTAATGACTTCACCTGCACAGTACTTGCAAAGCAAAAAAAATAAAATTAATGTCCCTCATTTTCTGCTCTTCCAAAAGAGAATTGCAGTTTGGGTATTTTAGGGTGAATGCTTTCCCTTAAAGTATTTTGTGAACCCTGTTTCTAGACATAGAAAGATTTCTTAATTTTATTTATTTCGTAACTATGAAAAATCAGGAAAATTACCAAGTTGGTTAAGCTTGCATACTTTCCATATATTAATTAGTTTTTCCGCTTGGTTTGAGGATTTAAAACATGAGTGTGTTCCACAGCAAAAGCAGAGTGTCAAATTAGTATGTTTAAGACTTGCAGTCAGTATCAATTATAGTATAGAAGAATTAAAAACATCTATATTAATGTATTAATGTACTTTGATGCATTAATGCATTTTGATAGAAAACTATCAAAGCCCTGAACAGAACTCATGTCATTTTCAAATACAGCCTCAAGCTCACTTTCAAATTGGAATAAAGATCTTGCAGAATTGCTTCTGCAATGAGTGAAGCTTTATGGTTGAGTTCGGGTGGACCTGGGGTTCACAGAATGATATATCTGAGGTTGGAAAGGAGCTCTGGAGATCGTCCAACCCAATCCTCTGCTAAAAGCAGAGTCATCTAGACCAGGTTGCTCAGGACCATTTCCAGTCAGATTTTTAATATCTCCAAAGTCCACAGGGACTCCATAGCCTCTGTGTGCAACCAGTTCCACCCTCAACATGAAAATGGTTTTTTTCTGGTATTTAAATTGAATGTCTTGCATTTCCATCTGCAGCCAGGTTTCCGAGTCTGACTTTAATCCAATTCACCCAGCTTTTTAAAAGGTTTTCTGCACAACTTTGGGTTGTGGGAATTAAAGTACCTCTCACTGTAATTTGAAAATTTGATATATAAAAAGTCATGGCAGTCAGGTGAAGTCCACCATAACCGGGAAAAGGAAAAAATTTCACTTGTTTTCTAACATGGTAGAAAGGAGAACCCCAGGAACTACTGACCTGTCAGCCTCACCTCTATGCCTGGGAAGATCATGGAACAGATCCTCCTAGCAGCTATGCTATGGCACATGGAGGACAGGGAGGCAATTCAAGACAGCCAGCACAGCTTCACCAAGGGCAAGTCCTGCCTGACCAATCTCGTGGCCTTCTGTGATGGACTGATTAGAGCAGTGGACAAGGGAAGAGCTACAGATGTCATCTGTCGGGACTTCTGTGAGGCCTTTGACATGGTCGCCCACAACATCTTTCTCTCTAAATTGGAGAGATAAGGATTTGATGGGTGGACTCTTTAATGGATGAAGAATTCGTTGGATGGTTGCATCCAGAAGGTAGTGGTCAAAAACTAAATGTCCAAGTGGAGACCAGTGATAAGTGGTGTTCCTCAGGGGTCAGTATTAGGACCAATGCTGTTCAACATCTTGGTCAGCAATATAGACAGTGGGATTGAGCACATGCTCAGCAGTCTGCCAACACCACCAAGCTGAGTGGGATGGTTGACATGCCAGAGGGACAGGATGCCATCCAGAGGGACCTGGACAAGCTCGAGAACTGGGCTCATGTGAACCTCATGAGGTTCAACATTGCCAAGTGCAGGGTCCTGCACATGGGTCAGGGCAACCCCCAGTATCAATACAGGCTGGGGGATGAAGGGATTGAGAACAGCCCTGAGGAGGAGGACTTGGGGGTGTTGGTCGATGTGAAGCTCAACATGACCTGACAATGTGCACTTGCAGGCCAGAAATCCAACCATATCCTGGGCCACATCAACAGAAGCATGGCCACCTGGTCGAGGGAGGTGATTCTCCCCCTCTGCTCTGCTCTCGTGAGACCCCACCTGGAGTAATGTATCCAGCTGTGGAGCCCCCAACAAAAGAAGGACCTGGACCTGTTGGAGCAAGTCCAGAGAAGAGCCACAAAAATGATGAGAGGGCTGGAGCACCTCTGCTCTGAAACAGTTGAGGTTGTTCAGCCTGGGGAAGAGAAAGCTCTGGGGAGACCTCATAGCAGCCTTCCAGTACCTGAAGGGGGCTTATAGGAAAGACGGACACAAACCTTTTATCATGGCCTGTTGCGATAGGACTACACGTAATGTCTTTAAACCAAAAGAGGGCAGATGTAGACAAGATAGAAGGAAGACAATTTTACAATGAGTGTGGTGAAACAATGGAACAGGTTGCCCAGAGGGGTAGTAGATGCTCCATCCCTGGAAACATTCAAGGTCAGGTTGGATGGGACTCTGAGTGACCTGATCTAGTTGAAGATGTCTTTGCTCATTGCAGGGGGAGGTTGGACTAGATGACCTTTAAAGGTCCCTTCCAACCCAAGCTATTCTGTGATTCTATGATGACTCTATGAACTTCTTTTATAGCCTATAACTGATTTTAAATGCAATGAGATAATCTTTGGTCAAAGCTTCTTCTACAGTACTTTTGAAATGAGAGTATTTGGGGATCATACTGATAAGTCTTACGTATATGCTCAGCCATAGACTGATGGTATTTATCATCAGTGATGGCCTAGAAACTTCCATATCTTGGAAGCACCAGTTAATTAGTAAAAAGATTTCAAGCTGTCATCATGAGCACTCGCAAACCCCACATCTCAGTGTAGCTGACAACCACATAGAAAGGTTTTAAACTGCCTACTGGCCTTATGAGCTCCCATTTTCCCCTCCTCAGTCTGAAAAACCCTAAAGATAGAGTTCTTTCACCCTTTCTTTTGCACCTCCACAGGGAAAATGAAGCAAAGAATACATGAACTTACATACACAAAATAAAAATAGTATCCATTAACTCTAAACCTGTCAATTAAAATGGCTACTCCAAGAGATTTTCTGCCTCTCCTCCAGCTCAGTGGGTTAGAGACCAAACCAAAAGCTTCAGAGAACTTATTTATGAATCACCTTTAAAAAAATAAGTCATCTCAAGATTTTGCTGTACCTATTATTACCATCTGGATCAAATATAAGTCCTCTTTCAGCTTCTGAACTGCAAAGTATTCAATGAAATCTCTTGGTTTCCCATTAAGTGTTCTTATACGTTTCCCTTGGGGACATCAAGTTTTGTAGTTCACATGTAATATTTCAATAGTCACTATAAAGCATAAGGAATTGGACAAGTAGCTCTAATTTTAATGAAAATTTAGACCATAATTTGGTGGTTACAGTTTCCAATGCAGTAATTAATAAAGAAGCCAGAAGCTAATTCCTAACATGCTTTCACTGCATATTAAAAAAGCCAATCTGTCAAACAAAACACTTTTCCTTATAAATCATACTTTCAAATATTCAGAATGTTTTATATAGCAATGCAAACATCCCACGATAATACTGTATTCCTGTACCAAGCTAAGTATTTCATCAATAAAAATCACAGAACTTTATCTCAAATTTCATTACACTTAAACGTCTCAACATATTGAATTTGTCTACAGAAATATTCTTCCAGTCTCCACTACTTTCAGTCAACTGGAAGCACTGTCCTTCAAATGCTGACTTAACTGCAATAAAAAGAAATTTTATTTCTCCTTTACTTTGTTTCTTCGCAGTACATCAGGCCGTGAGACAATAGTTACGCCGCTATAATTTGATTTTCATTTGATTCACAGCATACTTAGGTCAGATGTTGAAAGCTCGAAAGTAAGGACACATTAGAAGGTTGACAATCCTATTTTTAAACCTCTCCTGCTAGCTACGTACATCTCCCTAGACATACTGCAGTCAACGTTAACAATAAATGTCTTTGGATTACAAAGGCAACAACCCTGGCTCTGTCGAAAACTCCTCAGTGTGAGTCTTTTTCCCCGACAGGTAAATGCCTTCAAACTTTTGTAAGCAAACGAAACAAGGGCCCTGCAAAGTCACCTTTATTGCCCATTTATGCAGAGAGCAATTCAGCCCATACATTTTGCTTGCTCACATGTTCTGTGGAGGGATATATATTGCAGCTTAATAATAAACAGAATTTGTAACTCTTTCTGGAGAGAACTGTTTTTTATTATTTAGACACATAGTAATGGAAAGTAAAAAGACACTGTACTCCAGTTGCAATTAAGAACGCTCTGGGCTAATATCATCATGATAATATTCTTTCAGTAAAAAAAATTTTAAAAATCCTAATACCCCAAAAAAAGCCCAAACCAAACCACCCAAACCCCAACCACCAAACTACTACCAGTGACAGGGAAAAATAAAAACATGACAGCCAGTTAGAAGGCAGGATGATTGTTTTTATCTGCAAGCAAGTAAACTAAACAGCTTAAAATCAAAACAACTGTTATGCAACTGTATTTATGAGGCTTCCATATGAGGCAACACACCAACTGACACCAACTACTCTTACTTAAAGAATATTCAGGATTTGATACTGAAGTCTGGATCGTTATACATTGTTATTGTATCCACAGTACGATGTCGGACTCAATCTCACCAGCCAAAGGGAGAGATGCAGAGATTTACAAACCACATCTTGGCTTCAAGAAAAAGATAAACCAATCTTTCTTACACTGATTACTGCATTTAGATTGAGTTAATTTTATTAAGCAGTTTGTCTCAATGAATAAAGAAGAAACATCAGACCTTTATGCAGAACCAAAAAAACCTATTGCACAGACACGTGACAATTAACCAAGCAGCTCATAGGATACCTTCTCCAAAGTTCAAAAGGAGCCGTGTTTCAGAGATCCTTACAACCGCTTTGTAGCAAACACTTTGCATTAAAGCAAAGCAGTCCACGGGTTTTCTTAACTCTTACCTCCTAACTCTCAACCAAATAGGCTGTTTTTAAAATTACAAATTAAGAAAGGTGAAATATTAACATATTGAGAAAGGCAAGAGGTTTGCTATTCTGCATTCTTTTTTTGTGCAGTAGACATCAGGCATTATATGGAGGAGGAGAAGAGGAAATGAAGCAAGTGATGCAATAAAAAGTCCTGTGGCGATTCTTCTGGTTCTGCTGTCTAGAAGGTATTTTATCGACTCCTTAAGCACTCTGTGTTAAATGTAAAGGAACTCTCAGACCACTAAGGCCATTCAGACTTAAAAAATAAAATAAAACAAAAAACAAACAAAAAAAAAACCCCAAACCAAACCAAAACAAAAAATCAGTTTAAGAGTAATCAAGGTTGTTGCCTGAGTCCTTGTACATACGATAGATGAGTTTAGCCAACAATGACAATTTCTTCTTGCCTGGAGGCTTTCCGGCCTCACACCTCACTTATTTTGCAAGTTGTACTGGGAAATCAGGCCGTTTTGGGACAGTTGCTCCCTGCAGAGAGTTACTGAAACAGAACGGTGTTTGAGAGGCTTAGTTATAAAGTAACAACGGTTATATTTGCATTGCACATTGATGACTTTGCAAAACCAACCAACTTCAGCCGGTGAGCAGCACTGCCACTGAAGCCATACAAAATGATACAACAGTCTAAAATACTATACATTCTCCATCCTTACTACACAGAAGACCAAAGACTAGATACAAAATTATATAAAACGTAAAACCTGGACACAAAAAAAGTCCAGAAAATGAAAGCTTCAGAAAGCTGCTGAGAAAGTCTGTTCCATTCTTAAGTCACAGACACATAATTAGAGTTGAAAGAGCAGTGTCCTCATCATTAAGCCTTTTGATTTGTTGGGTTTTGGGGGGGTTAGTTTGTTCGTTTGTTTGTTATTGTTGGTGGTGGTTTGGGGTTTTTTTGTGGGTTTTTTTGGTGGTTTTTTTGTTTGGTTGGTTGATTTTTTTACTGGGGGTGGAGGGTGGGGAAGGGGTTGTACCCAAAGAGAGATCTGTAGTTTGTAACAGATTAAAATAACATTAAAATTTATGATCTTCAGTCGACAGAGAAGGAGAACAAAAATAAAAAATTTAAGAAAATGGAGAGAGAATTTCCTTACGCTAACATTTTGAAGAGATCCTACTCCTGCTGTAAGCACACTGGCATTTTCTTTCTTATTTAAAGAATGTAATTGACTCTAGGAATAAAAAAAACCCAAACAATAAACCAACAAACAAGCAAACAACAAAACGTCAGCAAGCTCATAAAGCAATAAAAACATCCTGCAGAAAGAGCAAGCTGTTTGCAAATGGACTGCAGTTCACATAGTTGGATAGATTATGGTTAATATTTCAAGTAAGTCGTATCAAGAATAACCAAAACTCTGTCTGGATATGTGTAGGTATGGGTGCATCCCCACCCTTCAGAGCTGCAATCCAGTCTTCTTCTACAAGAGCATCTGCACAGCTTTCTGTTCATTAGGGAGTCTGATTTCACATCAGAAAACAAGCACCTCTTTACCAATGAAAACAGTTACTTTCAATTTAATGAAATTAGTAACTTCCGTTTTTTTTTTTTCCAAGCTATCAAACATATGCAAGAACCTAGAATGTTCGACATAAACCTCACAGTGATTTTTCAATTTTCTTTCATAAGAATAACCATTTCCAGTTAAGAAGTCAAGGCTCAAACCTCCTCATTTCGGAACTTCCCAATTAAAATAATGTAAGTTTATGACTCTAAGTTCCCATTACAGTAAGGAGCTGCATGCAGTTATCGTTCTTGCACACAGTACACGCAGGTATTAATGCCAAAACTTGCCATTAAGTTAACTTTATACCAGCAGCCATGCAGAGCACTACTAAATGCACTAGGAAATTCATAATCACTTGCATTTTGCAGACATAAACAGCATAACAAATGATGTTTTAGCTGGAACTACCTTAACAGATAGGACTCTCAGCGGAAAGTTCAACTCAGTCAAAAGTACTGACTGATAAGAAAATTCTTGAAAGTACTAAGAAAAGTAAGTTTGTAATTTAAATGCCATTCCAGCAATGAAGTATGACTGGAATATTGGTTACAGGACAGCTACAGCACCGTGGCTATTCAATTTTATGCTCTCTATTCCAAAAATTATGAGATCCTCAACATCCCTTCGGTATTTCGTAATATGGCTTAAGTGCTCTCTTTCAAATTCGGCCCAGTATGATCATCTGCAGTTAAAAAGCAGTATGATCATCTGCAGTTAAAAAGCAATAAATGAATTAACTACAGAGAGGTGAATTTTGGACAAAGGGTTGAAAA
>JAOXNO010000078.1:41610730-41624538 GCA_028565335.1 Limnodromus scolopaceus
TAAACCATGTCTCCCAGCACCACATCAACCTGTCTTTTGAACACCTCCAGGGATGGTGCCTCAACCACCACCCTGGGCAGCCCATTCCAGTGTCTGATAACCCTTTCAGTGAAAAAAATTTTCCTAATATCCAGCCTGAACCCCCCCTGGTGTAACTTGAGGCCGCTTCCTCTTGTCCTGTCGCCTGTGACTTGGGAGAAGAGACCGACCCCCACCTCTCTACAGCCTCCTTTCAGGGAGTTGTAGAGAGCAAGAAGGTCTCCCCTTACCCTCCTTTTCTGTAGCCTGAATAACCCTAGTTCCCTCAGCCTCTCCTCATAAGACTTGTGCTCCAGACCCCATTTAATGCTATAATACTTGACAGAATGTATCAGATAAATCTGAAAGTTTAAAACACCACAAAAAACCCACCCTTGCTGCAAGTGTACAGACTGATCTGTGCAGAGTGACCCAAGTCATAAGTTGCTCTTCTTTCTCCCTTGTGTCAGGAAGATACACTGAGTGACTCTGGTGAATTCCACATTTAATGCTCTCCTGCATTAGCTCCTTCAAACATAGTCAAAGCTTATCAAAGTGGGGAGAGGGGAAATAAAGTAGAAGAAATAGGAATTTATTTGCAAAGAGATAAGGATCAACCCAAGCTTCAACTCCTATTTCTTCTACTTTTGAAAAAAAGGCAGAATTTGAATATTTCAAGAGGCAGAATTGAGTATTTGAATATTTCAGCACACACAAAAATGCAATCCTCCAACTACACTATCTACACTTATTCACCAGACATTAAAATTAATAGCACATACACCTAAAAGCATTATTAGATATATATAATTTATACATGTTTGCATATGCGTTTATGTGCATTTCTATATATAATTAAATTACAGAATGCTTGAGGTTGGAAAAGACCTCTGGAGGTCAGCTGGTCCAATCCTCCTGCTCAAGCTGGGCTCCGCAGAGCCAGTTGCCTAGGACTCTGTCCAGATAGCTCTTGAGTATCTCCAATGGTGGAAACTCCACAACCTCTCCGGTAAACCTGTGCCACTGCTCTGTCACCCACACAGTGAAAAAGCACTTCCTGACACTCAGATGGAACCTCCTGTGCTTCAGCGTGTGCCCATCGCCTCTGTTCCTGTCACTGAGCACTGCTGAAAAAAGCCTGGCACCCTCCCTTTAGATATTTGCACACATTGATTGATGAGATCCACCCCTGTGACACCTTTTCTCCAGGCTGAAGAGTCCCATCTCTCTCAGCCTTTCCTCACAGGAGGGATGCTCCAGTCTGCCATCATCATGGCCTTTTGCTAGACTCTTTTAGTATACCTCTCTTATACTAGGGAGTCCGGAACTGGACCCATCACCCCAGGAGTGGCTTCACAGTGCTAAGCAGAAGGGAAGGATCACCTCCCTTGGCCTGCTGGAAACACTCCTCCCAATGCAGCCCCAGATACCATTCACCTTCTTTGCTCTAAGGGCCCCCAGGTTCTTTTCTGACAAGCTGCTTTCCACCTGGATCGTGTCCAGCATATACTGGTGCCTGGGATTGTTCCTCCCCAGGTGCAGGACTTTACAATTCTCTTTGTTGAACTTCATGACATTCTTGTAGGCACATTTCTCCAGCCTGTTGAGATCCCTCTGGATGGCAGCATGACCCTCTGGTGTGTCACCCACTCCTCCCAGTCTGGTATCATCTGCAAACTTGCTGAGGGTACACTCTGCCCCATTGTCCAGATCATTATTAAGAGCTTAAGCAGGACTGTATCCTATAGGTCAGTGCTGGATCCAGTCCAGCGGGTGGCCTCCAACTGGACTTTGTGCCACTGATCACCACCCTCTGCACCTGGCCATTCAGCCAGTCTTCAATCCACCTCGCAGTCTGTAAATACAAGTCCTACCTGGACAGCAGGGGACTGAGCATTTTTATACACAGGTGAGACTCAGTTTTTTCATCTTTGACCTCTGTCTCATATATATAAGCTGAAGAAACAATTAAAGCTTTAGCTTTTGAAGAACAGTAATGGAAAAGGGATATCTGCAATTGCAATAAAAAAGCTAATTCCTCGCGTAATAAGTCTTTGAAAGGTTCAATATTATAAATTATATTCTTACAGAATTACAAGGACATGTATTAGTTTTAATGGTATGTCTAAGGTCTGAAAGCAACCGCCTTCTCTCCTAAAGATATTTTTAGAAAGTTGCTCTTTTGTCTTAGCCAAATTATAGAAATGTTTTGAAAGTGGTAACATGAAACATCACATGCTGGGATGGTTAGTCCCAGAGAAATACACATGCCTCAGGGTTCCAGAGCAGTTTGGTGAAGAAATAAATTCCATTCTGGAGCTAAATTTTAACTGTCAGAGATATAGCTTTGAAATCCACACTTTAAAAACCCCCAAAATTTTCTTTTAAAAAAAGTCATGGACTTGAGTGAAGCAAATAATGGAAAAGAGAATGAGCAAGATACAAATCAAAGTGAACAGAAAAAAACCAAACATGTGGTTTCTGAATCACAGAAGTTGGAAGGCAGAGAGCATCATACTGTCCCAGCAATCCATGGAAGACATGCTCCAAAAAGCTTCAAAAGCCGCTATGCTGATCAAAATGGCTACAGCCTGGGGTTGGGCTCTGCAATGGCCACCTTGTATGTCATATTCCTTTAACAACAGGTATAATTTCCGTGGGAAAATTAAGCAGCAGCTAATGTTGCTAATGCAAATCTCCAATTCACTGTGGCTACTCATGCAAGAAATCAGCACATGATGGCACAATTAAAAAGTTTTACTGTTATTTCAAAACTGCAGTTTAATAAAAATATATCTTTTCTAGTGCTCTAGGGAGGCAAGAAGAGGGTTTAAATAATTAATAAGGATTTTTCTACCTCCCTACATTTTTCTTCTTCAACGGGAAATTTCACCACATGAATTTTGAACTTTGAATCCTGTTTTCTAGGCTTCTTTTATACAAAGACACAATATGATTCATATGACTGATCACCTTTCGGTAGACGGACCCTATTTTGCTTGGCATCGTTCAGGTACAGAAGAAAATGACATTAGTTCACCATCTCTAAGACAACAGAGAGATGGAAACAAATGGGCAGGACACAGGAAAAAGGGAGACAACATTCGTCAGGATGACAGGCAGCAGTCTCAGCAAACCATCGGGCTAACCGTTGTCAGAACCGCACAGGCACCACAATAAAGAAGAATATCAAGGAGTGACAGGAAAGACTATGAGAAAGCTGCTTTGAGCTGTTGATACAGAGCTCTTTCCAAATAGGAGGAGCAACAGAGAAAAGCTACCAAGACATTGGCTTCGAAATAATCTGCACCGATTCTGTTAATTTGTTTATACGCAGCACGATCTTAACGGCCTGCTCTTCCTGCAAGCAACTCTATGAGAACAAAAATTTGAGAATGAAACCGAAACCCGGGAGGTATCTCTGAAAGGGACTAAAACAGAGTACAGCCCAGGCATCAAGGCTTGACCGACACAACAAAATGCATGGTTCTTCACACTGCTGCCAAATTCTCTCTTCCTCACTGCATAAATGGAAAACTTAAAACTCTAAAGAGACAACGCAGATCAGCATCACCTCATTTTATAGAAACTTTCAGGCTATAGGCTATTTCAAAATTTCCTCATGTCAACACTCACAAAGAATTCTCTTTCCTGCAAAGATTATTCCTCTCTGTGGATGTGTACGCGCATCTCTGTGTGTACGTATGTATTTCTATGTTGAGAAGGAGAAAAAGTAGTGGAGGGCAACTAAAGAGGGCAACAGTGCAGGGTTTTGCAATAATTTCTGTGGAGTTTTACCTCCGTAACTTTGCACGAGCAACTAGAAGACTGTAACTTTAATTTCAGTTTGTGTATAAGTCTCGTATAATCACCTACACAATTTTATGCCGCAAGTCAATTTGCATGGTTCCCAAGGAGATAAGTTTTTAAAAATCTTCTCTGGCATCCACTGATAAAAAATGGGGGAAAATAGTATAATAAGATAAATTGATGAGAAAAGTTATCTTTTACGGAGCCCATCAGGAAAGCCTAGATAATCACTAAACATTTTGTATTTGCTTTTCTTTACTATTATCTCCAGCTTCATATTTTTACTCTGCCGAGGCAGAGCATTTGCCATTCTCTATCTTTTTCTTTTACAAAATATTGAACAAGGATAAAGGATTTAGGAACATCAGGTTATATGTAAACAAGAATAATATACGATACATTTTCTAGTTATGCAGGTATACTTACTAGGTGAAGCATCCATTTAAAAAATTAGGTCATATACTTCACAAATTCTAGCCACAATCACAAGTGGCATTTTTACAGCAATTACTACACATGATAAATATCAAATAGACTTTGAATGGAGAATTGTGACCTCTGTGTGTGAGGCGTGGGAGGGAAGGAGGAGGACAAGATGACGACATCTTAAAAAACTTTAAAAAAGGGCACTTCACTTGTCATTCTGCTTGAGTTAAGAGGTATTCAAAAAGGTCGCAATTAAGCTGCAAATAGTATTTTCACAACACTAATTTTCTGATCTGAGATTTAAACAAGAGAAATAGAACTATTTTCTATCTACAAAATACATTAAATTATATGCTAAATTTAGCATTGCACTAATCTGAAACTCTCATGCCATTACTGCTAATTTTTCAGCTACATCTTAGATAAGCATCTCTCCAAAATAATACATGACATTTTCCTATTTTCCAACGCTGTGCTTACCATTAGAAAGGCACCGAATAATGTTTGCACAGGCATTTTTCTTTTCCCAAGTGAAGCCTATATAAACCATGACAGATGTAGTACTGCATATGGTGACTGTAGAAGTACCTTCCACAGAAAGCCATGCAACCCCTTGGGTTTACATGAAAGATGTAGACAGCAGGTGTATAGAATGGAAAGTGAATAGTAAGCGAGTAAGGTTGGGAAGATCATTTAGGCAGTATAGATCTTCCAGAGACTTTTTTAAGCAGAATAAGATTTACCAGGATATTTAAAAGGATACTACAGAAATAAGTGTAATGCAGAAGAGGAATGCCTACGTGATGATTTGAAGAGTGGGAAACATTCAAGCTTAGCAAGAAGCAAACACGGTTTCCCAAGGGGTCGGTCTTTCCCCTCCACAAATAAAAGTTTCAATGAATACTGATGAAGGTCTAAAGAACTAATCTACATCAGCTTTAAAGCATGTAAAAAACTGTGAATTTGGATTTTCAGGTGCTCCTATTTCTAGAGAAATATAAAGAAACCCAGTAATATGCATACACGAACCAGATTCTGTCCTGTATTTTTGATACACTGGTTCTGGTGAGAAAAACCTAAATCATAAAAAAAACAAATTTGGTCTCCTAAGTCAATAGAACATTTTCTATCTATCTCAGGAACTAGAAGAAAGAATTAGTTGTCATCTAGTGGATACTGATTTCCACCTTCTGTCTGTAAAATCAAATAGACTATAAATACCTTTACTGAAAGTTCAGAATTTTTTTAAATGGGCCATTTTAATCTAATTCCCTATACAGAGAATTTAATCTAAGTCTTTTTTTTCTGAAAAAAATCTTGATTTATGCATTTAACAATCTCTTGGTCTTCCAATGAAAGCCAGATTTGGGACTGAATCATTGCTGTGTCAAACAAAAAATGATAACCCTAACTGTGTGTCTTGAGATTGGGTTCCATAGCATCTAATAAGGTATGAGGTTCATTTGAAGCTCTTCCCCAAAAATAAGAGTATTCACAACTTCTCTCCCCTCTTTGAACTCTTAGCCACCTACAGCCAACAGGGTACTAAAAGTGACCCTTTCTTCAACACAGAAATCTGTTTTCTTGAAACACATGGGAACTTCTGTACTTCAGAGTCTGTTATTCCTCTGTCCAATTTGTTTGAAATTGGGCAGGGTGTTAAAAAAATACTGTAGGACTTGCTGTCAAAAAAAGGCCTACGTGTAGCAAACCAGGCTACAATACAGCCTTTAGCCATAACAAGAGAAACATGTAAATAGATTAATTTTAAGTAGTGGTATTCAGGTAGAAAAACCTCTCTGTTAACTGAAATTACTGTATCTTTTAAATGCTGTTTTTCAGACACTGTTCAACATGTGGAAACTACAATCCACCACACTCACAGATTTTTAATTGAAAAGTTAAATTACAGTGCTTATGTTTTTTCAAGAACATTTAAAATTCTTCTTTTGTCCTTTACAATGTTTTATTTTTTTACGTTTTTAAAATAAGCCTTTCAGTTAATTTTAGACCACTATCCCAGGCTCCTATTTTCTTCAGAGCATTATCACACATGACCATCAACATCATATTGCCAGTATATGAAATTAAATATACATTCTCCTAGGAAGTTCTAAAGTGTTTCCAAATAAGTTTAAAGACATCCAATTTGTTTTTATTCCGGTAAATTTCTCTCTCAAGTAGCATCATATCCTTAAGGTGTAATATCCAGTTACTGACTGTAGAAAATACTTGGAATTTCCCAATACATAAAGAGTATCTCTTCTAGCAATATCTAGAAGCACTGGATATAAGGATCTAGAATAATACTTTCAGTAAGATATAAAAATATAATTCAAGATAGATAAGGAATAGTCTTACATGACCATGTATGATATTTATCTGTTATTGTTCAAGTATAAGATAACAGAAAAATTTAGGCAGAGGTGTCCTTTCTTGAATATCCTATGAGCTTTTACTATTTTGAATTACATGTTATATATTTTAACATTCACAAGTAGTTTGCAACAACATTCAAAAGTAATTTGCAACTCAAACCTGTCTTCCTAATACAAGTAAAGGTATACTTTTAACACAGCAAACATTGACATGAAAATGATTACTTTACACTTGCCCCTCTGCCAGTCAATTGTCAAACTCTTAATCTGCATGACAATTACATTGTCCAAATTCTTGGACTTTTAAAACATAATTACATTGGATTATGCTTCTTGGATGCAACAAGAAATTAAGCTCTGAAATTAAGTGTAGGAACACAGTTCTTCTTCTTTAGGGAGATACCTTCAGAAGTAACCTACTTGCAGCCTGAGTGCAATAAGAACAGCATCAATCTATATAAAGTTTATCTGAATGATAAAAGTATTGATTATTTTTTAAATTAATTTTAAAAGATATTCGTCCCTAGACAACATGTCAGAATTGTCTGAACTTTGCCACTAGTTTTAACTTCTTTTTTTTCTTTTCTTTAAGATTTTTATGTTTATTCTTCCTCAGCCTGCAGCTAGCAAGCCCTGAGCGGCATTGCTTACAGGCTATTTGCACACCTAAGCTAATCTAAGTTTAAACTCTTCTGATTTTTTACCCAAGGGAATAAACCGCAATCAAATACAAATTGCAAAAATATTCAGCATTATAATTCAGTTTTCTGGAAACTGAATTTATAGTCATCTCTGGTTCTCATTTTTGTATGTACTAACCAAATCCCACCCTTCTTACAGAAAGATGAATCTCATAATCTGTAAACAGTTCTGCCCAGGTACTTTACTGTATTTACACTCCCACTACATTTCAGGATCATTTTTTCCACTTTCACATTCTTCAGAGAGAATGTCCCCCTGACTGCTTGCTGCCAGTAGGTTTTTTTGTAAATTTACTTAAAGCAAATGCTTCTTAATGACCTGTTGGAAAATAAAACTCAACACATATACAGCAATAAAATTAATGTACTGTTAATGGTTCCTACCAGCTCACTGCTAAGTCATGCACTTCTAAAATGTTGCTCAGTTTAGACTCTCCAGATTTCAGGGGCTGAGGATTTTCTTTGGCGTGTGCAAAGTATGGGTTCAGTTGATGCTCGACAGGGAACTCTTAGTCCTGGGGAAACAAATAAAGTTATTAATTCTCAGAAGCACTGCAGAAGTTCATACAATGTACTACTTATTATGTTACTATTTTGAAAACACAATTTTGTCTTATTTTTCCACTCTATGTTTGTCCTCTGTGTGTGCACATACCTGCACTGGAGCTGTCCCCCAGCAAGATGACCTACCTTACTTGGGTAAGAAGACAGAATCACAGAATAGAATCATAGAATCGTCTAGGTTGGAAGGGACCTTTAAGATCATCTAGTCTAACCATCAACGTAACTATGACAAAAAAAAAACCAAAAGAAAACCATACAAAAAAAGAAAAAACCCACAGTACTAAACTATGTCTCTAAGCACCATGTCAACCCGTCTTTTAAATACCTCCAGGGATGGTTCCTCAACCACTTCCCTGGGCAGCCCATTCCAAGGCTTAATAACCCTTTCAGTGTCAAAATTTTTCCTAATATCCAACCTGAACCTCCCCTGGCACAAATTGAGGCCACTTCCTCTTGTTCTATTGCCTGTGACTTGGGAGAAGAGACTGACCCCCACGTCTCTACAGCCTCCTTTCAGGTAGTTGTAGAGAGCAAGAAGGTCCCCCCTCAGCCTCCTCTTCTCCAGGCTGAACAACCCCAGCTCCCTCAGCCCTTCTTCATAAGGCTTACTCTCAAGACCCCTCACCAGTTTCATTGCCCTTCTCTGGACCTGCTCCAGCAAGATCCTTTTCTCTACTTGATTAAAGGCTGAAGGACCAGTTCCACGCGTGCCACCTAATCCCCAATAAAATTCACCGTCACAGTAACACTTGCTGAAGAGGGAACTGGAACTCCAGGCTGCAGTTTGGAGGAGACCTTTTCCAAGTTGGCTGCTGCTGCTGTTCAACAGCATTGACAAGGCCAGTGGGCAGTTCCAGATCTGCAGCCCTTTAACAGCCTCTCTGAAGCAGCAACCCAGGGAGACAGCATCTGCCCTCAATCTGCGCCTGAGGAAAAGTCCTTTCTTCCAGGCTCTTGTTTGCTCATCATAAAGGGACAAAAGACAGACCTAACTTTAAGGAGGTCTCAATCCTCGAAGTCTGTGGCTTCAAGAACAAACAGGAAAGCTAATTTTGTAATTCAGATGAAACTAATATGTTAGATACGAATTTACAATGAACTCTGAAGATAACTTTATCTACGCTGAATATGGCATCCTGAAAGTATGCTACACAGACTTCTCTCATTTGGTAGAAGTGACTATTGTGGAGAAAAATATCCTCATCATCAGACAACGGAAGGCAAAATCAGATGTTGATTGAAGCGGATTGCTCAGCAAAGATTCATGGATGGCATGCTTAAGATCCACTGCAGGAATGGATTCCCCAAAAGGTCGAAATCATTCAGGTATATATACTCAGCAGATGGAAGACAAAAGTACTGAACACCAACAGAATACTAAGACACCCTGAGCTGCTAGCCCAGTTTTCTTCAGCTCCAGCAGTCTGCCTAGAGGGATAACGAACCTCAGAATTAATGCTGGGCTGTACCAACTGAGGAGCAGAAAATCTGGTCCCCTGGACACAGCAGAGATGTTCTTGCTATTAACGAAGAACCTTACTGTCGGTATATACGGACTTGATACTCAGTGTGCATGCCATCAGATAGAGGGAGCTGATGTTTCCACAATAAACCTTCTCAAACTGACCGCCAGTCAGACATGAGCAGACTTGAGTTTTCAGGCCCCTCACCAAAAAAGAATGCAGACTTTCTGCAGCCAGGACTGGCTTTGTCAGGTAAGGGGCAAAAAGGATCGCAGCGTGAGAAGGATCCTGGATAGAAGGAAACACACATCATCTTTCCCAAACAGGAAACTAAGAAATTATTCAGCATGGGCCCCAGAAAGAAACAGTCCCTAAATTAGAGAGAACAGCCCTTCATTCAAGTCCAAGAAAAAGAATTCACAGTACTTTCAAATAGTTATTTGGACATCATAATCCACACCTATCATGAAATAACACAAAATAACTGCCTGGGATTTTAGGCAGGTAAATGGCATAAAATGGAATTCAAGACTCATAACATTACTTCAAAAAGATCAGCTCTGCTGAAAAGAGCTGGTATTACTGCTTAATACAGAATATTGTTAGAGGTGGGGTTTTTCGTATCAGTATCTGCACGCGAGGATACTAACTGCATTTGAGCATCGTTAACATTAATGGTTAACCATGTACTTTAAAATAACAAATGGACACACCAGACCAAAAGGAAAACCTGTTACTATGGAACTGGGTGAGAGAACTAACCTGGCAGGATCAGATGCATGTATTTTTAGCACTGGATGAAGAGAGACCTATCGCAGGTCACTGTACAGTCCCATCAGAAGCAGATCATAATCTGCGGTCACAACTATACAGCCGCTTGGTTTCACCTACGCACAGCTGGCATGTCCCAAAAAGGGGATTATACAAGTGTGATCAAGTAGTATTAAGTTGAGTGAGTGAGTGAGTCTGTGCTGGCTTTACAGTTTGCTCCAGTGATATTCTTTCAAAGGCTGAAAGAACTCTCCTGTAAATTCCACGAGTGAATCACGTTTGCTTAGTACAACGTAGTAGAACATACCAGTTTAGGTGGGATTAACAATGATCTACTTTGACCAGAGACTCCAGAAACTGAGGACAAGAACGAGAAAGCTTCCAGGTGCCCCAGACAGCTGTATCACAATATGGAGCTGAATTGTAGAGAGAGAAGCTTCAATGGTTGCAAGAAGCCTCAAGTTAAAAACTGGTTAAGATAAATGGCATATTGCTGACATAAAACACTGGACTAGAACTGGGAATGAAGGGTTATATCAGCCTCTCTCTTTGAGATTACTGGCACAGGCTATTCTCCATTTTTCCACAGCCTATTTTTCTTCTACTGCTATTTTCCATGAAGGTGAGCTCTATGACTTGCATCAAGAAGCTGATCTGTATTCTTAAAGGCTCTTCTTGCAAGTATAATGCTGATAAAAAGCCAAAATTACAAATATATGTATAGTTAATCTTGCAGCCTCATTTTCAACCAGTGTGGTCTAAGATATTTTCCAAGATTAGTCAGCAGACTAGGAGATTTATTACTTACTCTAATTAACCAAGCTAAATGGCTTTATTAAAAATAGATTGTCATTAAAGAATGTAAGGAGGGTAACCAGGCACAATATATTTTAAGGACTACACTAGTCATTACAAAACCACTTACAAAGACTGTGCACTTTTCTGAAGACTTTGCTGATCATTCACGTTCCAACATTTTCCGGACATCCTGCTGTGAGAAGCTTTAAAGGAAAGACTGAAATTACCATACTCTTTAAAATGCCCATCAAGTGCTAAGATTAAGAATGGAATAAAATCAATGTATTTTAATCTGAAAATGCACACACAGAGCAGGCGTAACCACTAGCTTTTTTTGTAGAATTTTTTTGCACTTAACTTGGTGGTAGCCATGGTCTTAATCTGTAGGAATGAGCGTAGAGCGTCTGAAATTTTCAGAACTACAGACTATCAAGGGAGTATCATTTTCCCTCCCATTTCAGAAGCTCTCTACTCTGCATGTTCTATAGAGATGCTATTAACCTGAGTCAAACTTTTTAAATTATTATGAAAACAATTAAGCTAACGACCTAATGATCAGTAAAAGTGCATCTCTTACAGACCCAAGACCTGGAAGATATTTTTCAGTGTACTGTGGCTTCAATCACATACACAGACTCATAAAACCACTCCAAAATGTAGTTTTTCATTTATTTATTTTTTTGTATTTTATTATTAAAAAAAATTAGACTGGGTCTGATAGAAGCTGTAGAAGTTCACTGCTAAGTTTTGTTCCATCTAAACCGTATTTGTTTCCTCTTTGAAGCTAAGAAGCTACATACAAAATTTTGCTTGCAGAAAAAACTCCTCAACATTATTATGCTATGCAATTATTTTGTAAGCTTTTATAGATATGCAAAACTTTAGCTTCCAACTGCCTTAACGATGCTCAGAAATTACATTCCCAGAACACTGGACTCAATTTCCACGCAATTGGGAACTTAGAATGGTGGCTGACATAGGACATCAGTCTTATCTCTCTTCTCTGACTGGAGAAGGCGACAGAATCTGAGTATCACGGAGAGCAGATGATCAAAACCATCCTTTGTTGTCTCAACTCGGGTATTAGGAAGATACCTACACTTTGGACTAAAGTGCTAACTAAATATCTATGTCTTGAGCTAGCTATTTCACATGGATTAGCTGTCTTTCTAGACACAGTTTTCCACTTACTTCTGTGTACTTCGAAGTGTACTACGAAGCAAAGAAAATCAACCTCAAATGAACACCTCAGTTCTTAAATTTCTATTTGAAAAATGCACAAGATAATTGTTAACAGAATTAAAAATCCTTCTTGTCTCACAGATAAGAACAGCTTTGGAGAGAAAGGTTAACTATGTGGGGAAAAAACTAAACAAAATCAGAAACATTGAGAATGAGGAAATGAATACGTAAAGTACAAATAAGTAAAGATTAAAGTAACCTTGCATTGCTCTTCCAGGAAGAAATCATAATACGTTTGTGGCTAAAGTTATACATTTTTACAGAAATACATGTAATGTTCTGATTATGTTTCAGCCACAATATTCCTGCAGATCTCTGAAGCCAGTTTCAAGAAGAATCCATGCATTTTCCAAACTTGGGAATAATTAACATGAGTCTGCAGTCTTGCATTTTTCAGTGAAAAAACCCAGATACTACCTCAGGAGATACTGTCGTGAAATTCACAAATACAGTAAGAAGAGGAGGATAAATAAAAATATTAGTATTTCTATCATTCCTTACTGAATTTCTGAAGTATTTCCGAAATTGTGGTTTTTACCTCCTTTGCTGCGATAATCCTTTATTTCACTAGAACTTGAGATTCAGCCTTAGATGCTGAGACAATTCATACCTATTGTTCATACTTCAGGGTGTGAACGGCATAAACACTGGTATCACTTGTCATGGCCAAGTGAAATGTTGATTTCAGTTGCTTCCCAGAACACAGCCGGTGGAAGCCACAGTTTAAACATATCGAGTCTGTTGTGAAGTCTATTTCCTGCCTGAGAAAGGTACCAAGGAGCTTAGAAGAAATACCAGCTTAAGGTGCTCTCTCACAGGATTTCCAAAATATATTATTTCTGTATTGATTTATCAAAGCTCATCGGAACTTCAATTTATGTGAGGTGTAGCTCAGTGTGTAGGTTCTGAACTCCTCAAAAGGAACACAAACAAGCCACCTATGAAATTACAAAGGTCACTGTCCTGGCTTAGCCTCAGCCACCCATGACTATCCAGTCTCGGAGTAGATCTCTGGGTGGTAGTCTTAAATAGTTGTTTGACTCAAAACAAGACCTGAAGCACAGGAAAAAAAAACAAAACGACCATGACCACCCAGTTTCACCATCCCAAGCGTATACAAAATTCTCAAAAGCTGTCACACCTGGCCCAAAGGAGAAAGGGGAGGTGGGAGAGCTGGGGAAAGCATCACCTCCTCTGATTCCCCCATAGTTTGGGTGTGATTATTAATAAATTCCAGAGAGACGGTGCCCAAGGTACAGGCAGGACAACAATACCACATAAACACCCCCCATAACCGTCTGACCAGTGATGCCATCACATCATAAATTGATATTACACAGAACAGCAAAATTATAATCCTGATCCCTCTCCCAGAGGTGATAAACAACATCGCGGGGAGTACATAAACCATATTGGAATTTACATAGCAGAGCCACAGAATCATCACAGAATCTTCATGGTTGGAAAGGACCTCTGAGATCACTGAGTCCAACCACACACACACAAAACACCCCCATAATCTCGGGCACTAGAGCATGCCCTGAAGTGCCACCTCTACATGTTTCTTAAATCCCTCCAGGGATGGTGACTCCACCACCTCCCTGGGCAGGCCCTTCCAGTGCCTGACCACCCTCTCA
>JAOXNO010000078.1:41624638-41652200 GCA_028565335.1 Limnodromus scolopaceus
GTCATTATTTAATCCTTATTCTATTATTTTCAATTGCTGAGTCCCAAGGGGTAACAGAGAATCCATTACGTGAGTTGAGGCTTTGCATAACGAGGCTTTGTGAAAGCTATTTATTACAAACATTGATTGCAAAGACTGACACTACTTCAGCATGAGCAAGGGTAATGTGCGTGCCAGGATCCAAGAAACGCGTGTATTGAGTGCTAGCGAGCCCAAGCAATATATTATGGTTTTGTTCACTCTTGTATCTGCAATGTGCTAGACATTTGTACTATGACGAACATGAAAAGCTATTAAGCTTTTCTCTTACATCGGTATAAAAGAGAAAGTAATGCATTCCCTGCCTGTGAAATTAAACATCCTATTACTTTATCATCAAAAGCAAGGAACATTACATTCAAAATAGCGTCCTAGAAGGAATCTCTGTGAACCATAACCATTCTGAATGCATGTCCTCCGTCACTGACAAGGGTAAAAGCAAACGGTGCGTTGTATCTGCCCAAACTGTCATTTAGAAACTACACTTTCACTGTTATCTAAAGTTACAGGTGTAACGGACCGCCAGCCACTCATAAAAAGTTAGCCACGACTCTTATTCCATTTACACATCGTATTTCCACAGCTCGCAAAAATATTAGCAGAAGGGAGTAAGCATCATTATCTTCATTTGTTTTATTGACACGGGGAAGACAGTCAAATGGTGGAGCCTTGGCAGAGGTAATAGTGCAAACCCATCTATGCCCCCACAGGTAATAAAAGGATCTGTTACTGATCCTTATGATTTACCTAGAGAGCCCTAGAGAAATCAGCATTGCAAGGACTTACAAAATTATTCCTTACAGATTCATATAAAAAACAAACCACAAGAGAAGAGAGAGAGCCTTTTTCTTTCCTTTTTTCCTTAAGTAAGAACCTGAACCATATGAGGATTTAGTGATTTACCTCAGATCAAGCTGAATTCTCTAGGACAGCTTGTAAACTGAAGTCATATTCAGAGTCTCAGACCATTACTTAATTCTCCTTAATAAGACACAAATCTTGTCTTGATAGAAATCATCATGCAATTAAGATAATTTACCCTTAAAAGCTCTTAGAAATCTTTCTTTTCTTTCCTGTCCTGAATTTTTACAGTAGACTGCTTTTTCACTTATGGTAGTGGGGCTCTTCAGATCAAGTCTACAGCTTTCATTTTCCTTGAGGAAGACGCAAAAGACTCATTTGTCAAAACATACAGAAGGCAATGAATAGATAAGTGTAACTGATCTAAACCATCCCGCAGCTGAGAAAAATGGAGTAGAGTTTAATACAAAACAGAAAGCATCCAAATCAGTTTATCTACATCACAGCTTGGCCTTGTCTATATCATCATTACACATAGTTCTAAGTTCCTGCTTACTCAGATGTTAAAAACTGAAGTCAAAAAGGACTAGCTTCACTATGCAATTGCAAGCAAGATCCAGCCTTGTTGCTTTATTTCTCAAAAACAAAAAAATAATGCAAGTTTAACTGAGGCAAAGATCATCAGACAGTAATTTGGTGATTCAAAGTCCTTTGGTGAGGGAGAAGGAGGAGCAATCTTCTATATTTTTTTCTTTTTGGTAAACATTGACAACTATCATCATCAGTAGTTCCAATCTGAAAATTATCAAGGTCACTCTAAGACACTCTAAGGGCACAATCGTAGTCACACGTGCTGCTGAACCCATACATTAAATTTAAAAGGCAAATACTAGATATTTTGTTCAGAAATGAGAACAGTCATGAAAATTAAATTCTTCTTAGGGCATAGCTACTATCTACGTAAAAAATTCAGCAAGATAGACTGACTTGTGTCACTCGATATTTTCAAGGAAATATTCTGTTCCCAGTTCCCACACAAAAATCAGGATTATCTCTGCTTTTCTGTATTGGAAAAGTACTGCACTAATCACCAATAGCTACATTTACATACCATTAAAATTATCTTTTCACTCAAAGTTAGAGGGGGGAAAATAATTTTAATTATTATTTGCTTAATTTCCCCCCAAAATCTGATATGCTTATATTATGGAGGATATATTTTGTATTTTTGCTTTTCTTTTAGATTAAGCAAATTTCAATATATTTCAATATATTGAAATTTCCATATTTTAGATCTTAATTACCAAAGCAGTCCTATGGAAATCAGTAATACTACCCAGAAACTCCATATTAAATACAGAGTTTTCACAATAAGACTTTAGTTTTACACTGTATCTCAGTTTTTAGCCAAAATATCACAGCTTCCAAAGCAATTTAAGGATTACTAAGAACCCATACTTTCAAATAGTGCAAGTAAACAAAATGCATTTTTAAAATATACGTACATAAATAAGAACGAAAATAATCTTCACTGGAATTGGTCACAATGAATGAATCCTAATCATCAGACTACCAAAAATAAAGTATGTCAAAAACCCTAAAAAATTTTAAAAAGCAAACTGCAGTACAAGATTTCCAAATCCTATTTTACTTTTCCTCAACTTTCAGTTTTTACACGAATCAAACAATTCCTGAGAAAAGATCTGAAGAATGATCGCTATTAGGATGATATAAGACACTACTTAAATTTATTTTAAGGTTGAAAGTAAGTTTTTAAGAGAGATGAAAATTGTGATACTCACCTCTGTTCACCGAGTTGCTCAGTTTTGTTGTGATGGAGATCAGTGGCTTCAAAAGGGACCAAATACTAAGCTGGAAACTACTCAATGAGTATTAAGTGCTTTGCTGCAAAAGTGGCAGAAAATTAATATAAAATACAGTAATCATGCATTATTTTACATTCTTTCTCATTTTCTCTGTAATTGAAGGAATAAGCTATCCTTTTAAAGCAGGGTACGGAAAAAAAAAGCAATGAAGATACTTAGTGCATCCACTGAACAGACTGCCATCAGCAAAATATTCAGCAGCCGATGTTACACGCTTCTTAATACTGAAACAACTCAATTTCAAAATGTTTATGGTAACTGCACTACAACACGTTTGCACTTTCTTTTACTGTTTTAATCATGACCACAATTATTTTACAAACATCCAAAATGTAAGGAAAGGAAGCTGAAAGCAGTAGCAGGAGTGCATAGTAAAACTTTCACTGCATACTACATCTTGCTTGGCTTGATAATAAAAACCATAAAAATCACCCACAAAGGTTGCAGCCACATAAATCCTCCTTATTCAGTTTATAACCCTGACAATTTTTGCTTTCTCCTTAATAAAATAAAAATGAAGATAATACGTACCAGGTAGTAAAAGTCAGATTAATTAAAAAAACAAGGGCAAAACTGTTTTGACTTCATATCCAGGGCTAGTGTGTTCATGCAGCTCTTCAGACAGTTTGTGAACTGGTGCCAACAGTAAATTTAAACTTGAAGCTGCTCCTGACAATGTCAGTTTTAAGGGTCTGCCAAATCAAGTCCTCCTAGAGCCATTGCCTATGCAATAAAGAAACTAGAAAGCAGTACTACTATAAATGTATAACTATATCACAGACACTTGGTATCTTTTTAACTGGAGTTCTTGTTAGTACTTATTGATAAATTTACAGAAATTATTTGTATGCAATAAAAAGGATAAATTTGAAGATCGAAAGATGCTGCACTTCACTAATGTTTTCTTTTATCGTGGCTATTAAAACCATATTTCTCAATAATTTATAATCTGAGAGACTTGAAGAATTAGAGGGAGTTAGCAATTATAAAAATAACCATCCCCAAACGCAGCATCTTCCATTTTTTAACACTACATCTTCTTTAATTTTTATTGCCACTATTTCAGAAAGTAAAGATATAAAAGGAAAAAACTCTCTGCAAAACATATTGCCCAATCCTACAGAAAAAAACCCAACCGTAACATTTTTCGCTTCTGCTAAAACTTAAAAACTTCTCAGCAAACGCCTAAATAAAGCATGTTTATAAGTTTAAAGCAACATCACTGTGGATGATGCTCTTGAGGATGAACATGAAACTCAGGGGTGGGCACTGTAACATAATTTGGACACTAATGCCCAATAAATTGCACAGTTGCTTAGAGGACTGAGAGCTTGGAGTCTTAGGGCCAAGAGCTGAGAACCAGAGAATGGCTCCTTGAGGTTGGTCACGATTGACCATAGAATGATTAGTAGGTTTTAAGGTGCTCTGCGCCTGCGCTGAAAGGAAAACAAATACTTAAGCTTTATGAAGATGGACAGATTATTTTTCCAGAGAAGGAACAGTCTTCAACATAAATTATTCATTGAAGACCTGTTCTGTCTTAGAGAGGATATCCATGCTGTGCAGAAATACTACATGCAGCTTCTTCCATCACGTCTGCCAAGCCAGCTACATGATCAAATGTATTTTAACCCCTCCTTTGGATTAATCTAGTCTGTTACAGGGTATATATAGCACGACCAACGATCTCTGTTGAGTCAATAAGGCGAGGAGTCACAGTGAAATTATTCTAGTACATAAATGCAGTAATAATTCTGAGTGATAAGTTCAGTTACAGTCTCAATAAAGTGATATAATGATCATCCAACTTTTAATTTACTACTCCTTGATGGTGGGAATTTAACTTAATACATGCAATTAAAATTAATTTCTGAATTTAAAATCATCCAATTCAATATTACAACTCTAAGATACAAAATCTATACTGGTACTGATATGCCAGGATTTTAAATATCTGCTTCTGATTACCATTAACAGGAATTATGAATGTAAAATCATGACATGAAAGATTAAATTCAGTATTACCTTGCTGGTAGGAATTCTGAATGTGTTGACCTGATCCTTGTCATCGTAGCATCACCTCATCATAATAATAGAACATGGTCCTGCTTGTTTTTCAAAATAGTATTAAATGTCATAATCAACATTTTACAAGGCACAAAACGACAACTATGTTCGTACAATATAGACGTACAGCACAACTACATATATAACTTAATCTTCCATAAACACGTGAAAACAGTTACAAAACTCAGCTTGATCATTTGCCAAGGAGAAGTAAAATAACATTGATGAAATTGCTGCAATAAATTATGATGATACAAGGCATGAATTTGGTTGCCTGTTTTTTTTATAGCAGTTTTGTAAGTCACAAATAACCACGTGCTGTTCCCAAAGATGTTCCCTATCCCTTCCTTTAAAAGGCCTGTGCTTGGGAAAGCTTCTGTATTTATGATAAATGTTAAAATAAACAATAGTGCAATAAAATATAGAAACATTTACCAATTATAATTTTATTTTGTAGATCTAAATTTTTATTATGGTGCAATTAAACTTCAGCAATATTTTAAGTTACAGCAGCACATGCTGCATATGCCATACAATTCAATTAGGCACGTTAAAGAGGTAATGCTGATTATAGGATAGACATCAAGTTTCTTCAGTTTTCTGACATACTCCAAAATATGTTGCAGTACTGTCTTTTTTTAGATATATTTAAAAATTTGTTCATAGTGATTAATACAAATTTTTCTCTATTACAGAAGCATTACAGAAGTAGAGTCAATTAGCAAATGCAGATGCTTTCTTCGATCACGTTCTCTAATTTCTATTTGCTTCCTTGAAACAGCCATATGAATTGAGAAATTAGTTATTAAACATCACATATTCAGATCTATATGTATAAAAAGTCCTCTAGATCATACGTATTGATGTAAGGTACGGGATCATGGATACCATGTTATCATTTTTATTAAATAACAACCTATCTCAAGTCCATGCTTCATGTATGGTTCTTCCCATCGCGGTACTCAAACTGATTTAAAGATCCTAGGGCTAGAGTTAGTAACAGCTAGGGTCACTACCCACTAGTGGGAGGGTTAGAAGAACAAATATATTTAACAAATGTGAATAAAGACACTTAAATTCAGTACATGTTATGCAATAAGTTACCGTGAGATATTTGCATGGCTAACCTGAGGTCAAAATGAAAAAGAAAACATACCTAACGAAAACAATTTTCTGCTTTGCTAATAAAATCATGTATCATCCAAGTTCTGTATTTGAAAAATACTTTGAAAAATACTTTCTTGCATGCCATTCTAGCACAGTGCAGTGTTGCTGTGAAAACAAAATGTGTTCAATGTCATCACCAAGACAAAGCATGCCCTTTACCTTTCCTGGAAACCGGTCAAGTTATAAGTCACATGGGCTGCTTCGTCCTGGATCATACAGTCCTGGGGTCAGCACCTGGCGGTGTAAGGTCTATGGTCGGACTCGATGACCTTAAAGGTCTTTTCCAAACTAAATGATTCTATGATTCTGTGATCACTGCATACCTGCCTCCTTGCTGATGCTGTTTAAGAGAACCCTTTGCCTGCTGCCCAGGGAAGTGGTTGAGGCACCATCTCTGGAGGTATTTAAAAGATGGGTAGACATAGTGCTTAGAGACATGGTTTAGCGATGGTTATCAGAGTTAGGTTGATAGTTTGACTTGATGATCTTAAAGTTCCCTTCCAACCTAGACAATTCTATGATGGCAAAGTAAGGAAGCTCCACGTATCTCCCATGCCACGGCGGGCAATGTTGCTGCTCAACCCTGAACACGGGTGCACTCACCCCTGGCCCCTCTCTCAGCAGCTGAGAGTGCTTCTTCCTCTTTTGTATCACAAGAAACTTGGGCTGTACCCTGGGCTGAAGCACGTACCAAGGGAAGGGTTTGGCTCTTTCAGAGCTGGGTAGAAGCTGCAAACTCCCTGCGGCCTGAATCGTGGCTATGGACTGCGACTGCACGTGGACCAGCCTGCACAAATAAACAACATTAAGTCAGCTGTTTTCTTCTTAAGGTATAGCATTAACAAGTAGCTATCACATCCAGAAACCATCTTCAGGGGAGAAATTTTGGCCTAAATTTTGCCTTAATGATTTTTAATTAAGCTAAGTGCTTTCAAACAGCTTTAATGGTTTAGCTTGCATCTACTTCTATTAGAAGTACTAACCAACAAAGTCATTTTAAACTTTAACAGCTTTAAGACATACAATTGCTATTTTTACACAGTATAGTATAAATGTCAGTATACAATTCTATGATTCTATGATTCTATTACATTTTTATGGAATTACCAGGTTATTTATCCCATGTTGTCTTTCCGCTCAAATATTTAATTGTGAAAAGTTCATCCTGACTGTTACCGGTTCTGTTTGTTTTGGGTTTTTTGTTCTTTTGGTTTGGGTTTGTTGTTTTGGGTTTGTTTTGGTTTTTTGGTTTGTTTTGGGGTTTTGGGATTTTTTTTTTGTGGGGGTATGGTGGGGGGTGAGGGGGCAGTCCCCTCTCTATTAATTGAGAAATATACAGCATCTCTGATTGTCTGATAATATAAAATCTACCTCCACATCTACAGAATCCCAATGAGCATTGGAAAAACAATCCTGTAATTGTACAGTGGGCTGGAAAGAGGAGAGATTTACACAAGAAAACACTGGTTCTTTAAACAGAGCAAGACTACAGTAAAATACCTCTGAATGCAGTTTATAGAAATATTTGTTGTAACAGCAGGACTAACGCATTGCTCTAACATATTTCAAACGTTTTAATTATAGCTATTATATATAAAGACGGTATGTATTGCATACGTACACAATATATATATAAATTTTATACACACACGTAGCTGTATGTCCATATATAAAACCAGCGTGCAAGATGTGAAGCAAGAGGAAAGAAGAACCTGAACTTACCAATTTTAAATATTGCTGCATGTAGTGGATGTTGTTTTCCTTCAAACTAGAAAACAAAAAAAATTATTCTTTGAAACAAATGTTTTTACTTGGCATAAGCACTGATTAAAAGAAATAGAAAATGGAAAGACTCCTACCTGTACAGGCCCTGTCATGCTTAAGGCTGGTATGTCAAATACTGATTTATAATTATTAAAATTAACTTATAATATTTTCCCAACATAGGCTTGTTAAGTCATTACGAGGTTTAGTCCAAAAGATCATCATTAAAACGAGCATCAGTTTTACCAGCTACCAAAATGTTTTGATGCTACAAAATACTGCCAAGTGTTTCTTCACTAATTCACTAATTCCTTCCTCCAGCACGTGCTGTGTCTTTTGTAAAAAGCATCTTCCCATCGATCAAGACAGCAAAATCACAAGCCTATGATTTCTGAAATAAGAGTAAGATCTTCATCAGAACAATTTTCCTGGCATGCAAGCTGTTGGACAGATTTGCCATGAAACTCAAACCCAGTGCAAACAAGAATTGCTACATTCTTCTACTTTACATGCAGTTTTCCCAGGGTTACCAGCAATTTTAGAGAAACCTTTTACATAAGTTGCCTGTTTAAGCTAAGCAGCAGCAGCAATTACACGTGGTCCCAGAACTATATGCGCTGTCCCTACAAATTCAATTGAAAAAGTGCAAGCTAAAGCCCCCAAAAACAACACGAGTGCAAGTGGAAAACCTGACAGAAACAGCAGTGCCAAAAGACAGGACAAAATTCCTTAGAAGCCAGTACAAGATCAAACATTCATTTACGGATACTCCCAAGTACAGTTTATCTGAATTCATTTTGATTTTATTTCTAACAAATGCACTGTAAAAAAATGTGGAAAAACTCTATTATTTTGGGGGTGAACACGATCCTATCTTGCACTCGTAATGAAAGAAATATCTATCTTCTCCCAAAGACTCTCCTACCACTAGCCATGTCCAAACATTGATGGACATAGAGGTTTAAAGGATTTTTAAATTTTGCCACTTTTATTAAATTTCCAAATATTAACAACTAAGTTTTATTTGTCCTCAAGTTAATATTCTACTCCTAAGGCATTTTCAGGAACCTCAAAATTGCATTTATATTCTTAGTATCTAGTGTCCATTAATTTTTCACATGACTAAAGTACATATTGTAATCATCTCAATAACTGTTATAAAGCACATAGGGTTTACAAAGGTCCACATATCACTACAACGAACTAGTAAACACATTCAGAGACCATTAGTTATTGATTTATTTGCAATTATCCTTTATTTGCAATATGCCCATATTACTCCCCTTTGCATTTAATCATACTGATTCAGTTTCAGGACAGGTAGTAACTGTCATTCCAAGCTCCACATAATGATAAATAATGAAAACAAAGCTGTAAAAATACCTTGATATGCAGGTACAAAGCACTCAACTTGCCAATACTGGAGAGTAATGGATCCTTTATAATAAAAAAAGCTAATTAATTGATTACAATAGTAGTTAGCAATAAGTACTATATCAAATATTGATACTAGTGATTATTTATCACTGTAAATCAATGTAAATATTTTCAGCACTGCAGGAAGGGGATCCTACAGAATATGCGAGTGAGGCACTGCCAGACTGACTTCACAAGTGTGCCAGCAGTGAAACTGAAACTGCTAAAAATTGCCTTAAGGTGCAAGGAAGTCAGCCTGTTCTAAATCCATCAAGACATATATAAGACAGATCACATAAAACCCATGGCATCGCATTTTCTTGAATTAATTTCTACTTGAGCTAGACATAGCTTAAAACAAGTCATTATTTAGAAATTGTCAAGTTTTTTCAAGACTGAAGAATATACTGTAACTGCTTCGCAAAACATCAGTGCCCTATCAAGAGTATTCCTGTCCCAAACCCAAAAGCACTACACCGGACGCTAGAAGAAAGTCAACTCCACCCCTACAACAAAGTTCTACTCCAATTGGCATTTATTTCAAAGTGTTCTTACAGCGGAAACAACAACATAAGGACTGGAGCAGTTTCCGAAAAATAGCATTTCCGGAAAACGGCTTTTGGATCTTGGTATAAAATCCATTTCTGCTGGCAGGTCTTCTTCAGTTTCTCATTTCTGATCTGGAGCGCACGGCTGCAAACTTCCACTTGTTGGTATTCAAGCAAGCATAGAATTGTTACAGCTCACTTCTCATCTGCAACACAAGATTCACAGACACCTGTTTGCCTCTATGCTTCCCCAAGTTTACATTAATTTCTGCATTACGTTGCAAATTGCCTTTTTATTTCAAACTCCCCAAAGAGCCAGTCATCTTACTCATACAGCTGCCTTTGTCTTCCTCATCTGTCATTTCATTCTTTTATCTTCCATTTCTACCCTCAGCTGTCACACCAACACCTTAAATTGTTTCATTTTTTTGTTGTGCTTCTGCCTTCAACCTGCATGCACTGAAGGCAATATTTGGCAAGAGCTTTCACACAGTAAAACTGGAAAAAAACCAACACAATTTTTTCTCAAAGGAACTGCAGTTACTGAAGGCATTTAATATGTTTTTAAAGATCTTTTCTATGTGATCACAGCCACTGCTACACATCAGATAAAAGGCCTGTAATGTTTCAGCCATAAACTCCATCTCTGGACCCCCTTTGTATTTGCCCTGAAGGAAATCCCAATAAAATCTCCAACTTCCAGCCCCTCACTGATGAAAAATTCTGTAATACTCTGCTTCTAGATCAGACTCAGAAATTTAGTGGAAAAACCACAAAAAGCAGCCTTCAAAGAAAGAGCCGAGAGCAGCAGTTCAAATATCTATGGGAAAGACACTGAGCAGAAGGTATCAATATATAACCTGTATGGTTTTTGCACTGATATATAAGGTCTCCATATTTGTAGCTTGCACACACACTTAAATAGAAAGGTAAAATGCAGGGATCCATACAGCAGTAAGTCTTTATCATCACATTAGAATTTCAGCTTTCTCAAACCAAAAATCCCCAAACAAGGCAGACCTTACTGTATTATTTGAATAGAAAGAGACAGAACTCTTAAACATATAAGAAAATTGTAAAAGAAACAGGTATAAAATCCTCTTTACAACTAAACACGCTCTCACCATTGGTTCAATCAGCTTATACATTCCTCAACTTCAGCAGAATTCTGTCCCAGACATAGAGCGACTTTTAGGATTCTGTAAGAATCATCACAAACTCGAAATTCCCCTCATAAACTGTCACCTACTGTCAGCAGTGAATAGGAAATGAAAATGAGATTTCATGAAACATACTAATCTAACAAGGAGCAGCCAGAGATGATCCTGTGCCATCACACGTGGTACGGCACCTTCACCTTCCCTTGCACTGAATAGCATTACTTCGATCCCACGGTGATCCTGTTCCCCTAACTGAACCGACAGAAAACAACTACCACCACCAGAAAAAACCCAAATTCTTCTTTGTAAAGAATGAAAAGAGAAGGGAGAAAAGAAAACAGGGACAGAAAATTGGAACCCCGTCGGTGGCACGAAGCCATTCGATCTGTTTGGCTGATTATTAAGGTACTAGATTACTAGAAAATTAAGCTCTGCAGTACAACGCTATATAACGAGAGCTGATTTTAAACAGAAGCTGGATATTTAACTCTATAGCATGCTTAGAAAAATTATTAGACAATAACATCAACCCAATCTCGGCATATAAGCCTTAAATTTTCAAAAGCATTTAGGCATTTACTCCTGTTAACTTCTATGCCAGGGAACTTAAACGCCTTTGCTGCTAAATGTACAGACACTATTTTGAGAAGAAAACCTCACCTTAAAACCCATTAGTAAATGGTTTATATGCATTGGGTGTGCAGCTAAAGTATATTAAGAGGATATAAACACAAGTAGATCAACCTCTCATTGCTAAAACACAGGCATGCACTTGTGTAGCTAAAAATAATAGCCAAATCAGGGTTGAAGCAGACTCATCAAAAAAGATAGCACTAATAAAATCAAATCTTAGCTGTGTCATTAATATACTGACTAGAACAATCCAATGACATACTTAAATGATATTCAAATACATTTGGCTGGGAAGAGAAACAAAAAGGTTATCCTTTTCTTGTTTCCTTTCATTACTTTTATTACAGTAACTTCTGACACCAAATTCATGATGACTGAATTCAATTAGTAAAAGGATTTTTAAAAAGTAATAAAAACAGGATTTGCAATATTAGGAACAGTATTTATAGCTCCAAAGCCTCCAATTTACAAGCTGTCCTGACTTTTCGTAAATTATTTAAGAAAACAAACTTCCTATTCCAAAGAAACAAAAAAAAAAAAAAAAAAAAAGGATTGTTTCAAAAGGTATAAAACTTAAGACAGCCCAAAGCATCGCTGGGTAGCTGATCTAGCTGAGTAAGAATAGTCTCCCACACAGGTGTTGGCATGTTCTAAGCTCCTTAACCACAGCTCCGGCACCTGCAGCCTGTTGTACGGCCACTGAGGCTGCCTGCTCATCCAGATTACCAGATGGTGGCTAGAAGCTTACTCTGGGCGCACCCTGATGAAAATGGACATAAACTACACACAGATTGCAAAGAGCTCCTTGCTATGATTCTCAGCCCAAAAATCGCACCAAGGTTAAGAAGGTATGCAAGTATATTAGCTTGTTTGGTTGCGTTTTCAGAAAGAATACAGGAGTACAACACAGGACGTATCCAATTAACCTTAAATGTGTTTCAAATAGTGTCAGCCCTCCCCTCTCATTCTTTTTATGTTTACGCAGTTTTAAAAATACTTAATTAGTACCTAATAGGCTGCCTTCCATTAAAATAAAACAAAACTCTATAAATAAACAATAGTGTCAACAAAGCCCTTTCAGCTCCTCTTTGTTATTTCCAAAACTAGTGCAGCCTGTGTAGGTATTTGAGATCAAAGTAAGTCTACATACATTGGTTGTTAAAACCAACTGTTGGGTGGCAGACAAAAATCAGCCATGAACTATTCGTTTGCAAAACAGAAGAGAAGCTGGAGACACAAGATCAGAACAGGCGAAGTTTAGTCGACAGCAGAGAACAGGAGCAGCAGAAGAAAAAGCCTCATATCGTGGAAATCAAGAGAACAGAGAATTTCCTTTCAAATCACTACTATGTTTGGATGAACCCAATAATTTAACAACTGACTGTATATCAAAAATTCCAAGTGCAGTACACTCAAAATGGGGATTCTTTTTCCCAAATGATAACATTTAAAAGCGAAGAAATTAAATAGGAGTTATATTTCTTCATTACTACTTCATTCTTACTTGTAATAATGCAAAACCAAGGACAGTATCTTGATGTTAACCAACCCTGTGATCTATGCTAAAATACATAATTGGGGTATTTTCCTTAACTATTATATTAACAGGGATGTGTGCTGCTCTTTCTGATTATTTCATCTGCTGGGTCCAAGCCAGGGTATGCACACCCTATAGCATAGCAACAATTCTTGCAAGAAGTGTGAAGAACGCTTGTGGATTTCTTTACTATTTCAAACATCCTTTTACAGACATTTTCTTCAGCTATGGGAACGAAAAATGTACATATAAACAGCTGAGATGGATGTCACAGCTACATGTGGTGTTCCTGAATGAGTTACAAGAGCTAAGTATTCTAAAGAAAATTAAAAAAAAAATATAATAATCGGTATACATCAAAAGTGTGGAAATACAGTGTACACAAAGAATTCTAACATTAACAAAAAACACTGGTACACATGACTAAACTAACAATATGAATAGTGATTATTTTTTTCTGGTTTATTTGTTCTTTTACTTTTTAACCTATAAAAGTTAGTGGAAATTTCTCTTGACAGACGTAAATCACAGCAAACAATCTCAGTTTTTGCTGTATTGCTTCAAGAGAACAATTTCTTTACAGGTACTACAGAAACATCGGGTAGGTTTGCTTTCTACCATGAGTGAAGCATTCCTGCAAAAATAAAAGCAGCTTCAGATGTGTAGTAAATTAAATGCTTGATTGGCTGACCTGCTTTGGATGATTTACAATATATAGCATATTACCTCAACTGTATATACACTAGATGATGAAAACTTGTAAACATAAATAAAGAAAAATGTTACAAAGCATACAAGAGACACTGGAACCCTCTGCTGAGCAATATGGTAATATTGCAGTCACTTCGTGGTTTGGTCTCTGTTTTGAGTCACAGAATTCTATACTAGACTTTCAAACTTGTGGAAATAACTGTCTATTTCAGCACCTTAGTTGAAAGGATTTGGAGTATTTACAAAGAGAGCAGAAGTAGGAAAGAGAAGGGTAGTTGTTAGGGAAAAGAAAGGAGGACTGAAAGGAAACAGCAAAAAAAAGCATTATTTTAGATGAGATGTAAAACCACTTAAAAAAAATACATTGTGCTTCTTTCCCCCTAAGACAAAGCTCTGAGTGATCATGGCCAAACTCCGCAGTAAGACATCAGAGCACACTAATATAAAACCAAATTCTTTTGCAATATAATATGAGAACATTCATAATGTGTCTACAAAATTGTTTCCTGTTGTAGAGTGCACACTGTTTAACAGTTGTGCTTTACACAAGCGGTTGCATTTAGCAGCAGCAGATTTGATCCACCTTTATTGTCTAAACATCACTCTGAAATTATTTCTGTTCCACTGTTATTACAACCCCACCTGTATATACATCATTACAGGTTAGTTTCCAGCAGAAGTCCTTCAGCGAGGAACAGGAAAGGAAAACCTTCACTTGACAGGAATGGAGGTGTCACCATTTGCCAATTGTTGAGTGATCTCTATAAAATGAGCTGGTGTTAAGGACAAAGAAGGTACAAATGGGGGTGGAGGGCAGCAACCTCAAGGGATCTTGGACAACACAGAAAGGCCAACAATAGCTTCTCTCTATCCCAGTCATGTTTCTCCTGAAAATTGAGGAGATTATGAATTTTCAGTACTCTGTGAGACCTCGGTCTCCCTGCTGACAGAGATTTCACTTTGGTTATTGCATGAAAGAGAAGATAAAAATCAACAAACCCATGATTCTACAACAACTAGTTCTAATCATGATCAAACCCATCAGGCCTAGATTTGAACTGGAAATCCAATTATGAAAAGTCCTGTGACCCATGAACATTATCTCCACAGTATGTGACACTCCAATGAAAAACAAATTTTCTGGAGGAAATATTCTGATTATTAATTCATAAACTGTTTGGAATAGAGCCTTAGCATTTTATTTCATGTCATTGAATTCAAACAAAAACAATTAAGACTTTATTTTCTACTCCCAGAAGTACTGTTTGAATATACAAGACAAACAACCCTGAACACAATGAGTAGCGCATGTTCCTGCCACTCTACTTATGGTATGTTAGAGAGATTTGTTACCATGAAAACTAAATGCTAATGTTGAATTTGATTTTCCTTAAAGTGATGTTTACATATGCAAAGGCTTTGTTTAAATATTGGGCGGGGAGGGGGAAGACTGAAACACCAAAATCCATAACTCAGTATAGAATAGTTAATTTAAAATATAAATACCACAGTTAGTGAGCACCTGAGCCCTTCCTTCCAGATTTTAGGGGTCTGAGTGCTTACTTCATATTTCAATCACATTTCAGTAATTGGAAAGGGATCCAGTTTTATGCATGAGTAATTTAAGATTAACTACACTAAAATGGAAAACCAAAAAACAATTAGTATTGTTAACTTTGCCCTCATTCAATTACTTATTTTGGAAGTACATCATGCAGCAGTTCACATCGCCCTTCCTTTTAACTGCATCCCTGAACACCAGTTTAAGTGAACTGCTAAATTTTATATTGCAAAAGTTTCTTCTGTAAGAATATTTCTTTAAAAATAAAGGGGTGATTATTCCCCCAGTTCAAGTACATTTACCATTCCAAACATTTTGACTTGCATTGTATATCAATTACAAGTAACTAATTAACATTTTATATTTCTTTTATCAATATCCAAAGATACCAAACCACATCATTGCTTTGTTGTATTAGAAACTAAAACTATATATCTAGTGTTCCAAAATTATTACATAACCCTTTCCACCTCTTGCACAATAAATTTTTTATTATGAAACTGACCTTAAATGACAGAAGAATTATCATTGGAAATAGACTCTATGGAATTTAGGTTTTTCCCCCCTCATACAAAAAAATCCCTTCTTAAAAATAATTGACAGTTTTCAAGTGTAATGAACATCGTGACCAAGGTACCCAAGCAAGGGTGGACTGCTGTATAAAAGGAAACAGGTTCTTTTTTACCTCAAACCAGGACAGTCTCGTGCAGTCCATTCCAATGCTACTTAGTCATTTCTCTTTCCTTTAGAAGAATAGACACCTTGGCAAGAGCTAAACATTCAAAAAAGCATTACAACTGCACCGCTAGAGAGAGAAGTTGGACTGGCAGAATCCCATTTGTTGGTATTTCACCTGAGCACGTTTAAAAAAAAAAATGTGCCGTAAGCGCTATATACATTTCTTAGTGAAGGAACAAGGACAACTGAACCATTACCCTCTTGACCCCTCCAAAATTCCCAGCTGATTTCCAAGACAAATTTGAAGGTCTTGACACTCTAATTAAAGAGAAACCAAAGCAGTAGTCCAGAGTTAATGAAATTACTCAATTATGGTCTCAAAGGCCAAGCAATGCTGATGTTACTGATAGTTGTACAAGCATCATTCCACCACCTGCTGTGCGTGCTTTGCAGGGAAGCTCTTGTTCTGTTGTCGTGTTGCCTCTTAAACCATGAAAAGTCAAATCCTATCATAAGTCCAAAGTGAATGAGTGAAAGCATTGCAGGAACTCCTGTGGGAAAAAGGAAACCCTTATGCACAGCACAATTCTTAGCTCTCCCGCTTGACAGGGCTGTCTGTCCTGAGGAGAGAGAGCAGCAGCTATCAATAAAGAAAACCAAAGTATTTATATTTTTTATATTTATAGAAATTTTTTTTTTTTTTACATTTTCTCAACAGCATTCAAAGGTTTTTTCTTAATTTAAATATAATTTCAGTAGGTCCTTTTTCCAGGAAACTGAAGCAGTTGCATATAAAAAATTAGCAATTTTATTATCAGCAGTTTTTGCAAATGATTATAGCAAGATTGAGATTCAGTCTCACAGAAGACAGGCTATTATTCTAAAATCTGTCACTATTTACACTCAATTACAGAAAGAAATCTATGAATATGCAAAGCATATCTACAATTAGAATTAGGATCAAATGCATCTTAGTTTCCAACATTCTTTTGTATTTGTTTTCGGTCTCAGGGGGGCATCTTATTTTATTATTCTTAGCAACATGTAATGACTCCAAATAAGCAATGTTCTTTAACACACAGAAACCCTTGGGATGCCCTGCAAGGTAATATTATCAAGGACTAATGCCTTCAAATATCAAACAATCTATTTCTAGAAATGCACAGGTTTGGGTGTCTCGATTTAACAAAGTGACGGATGGAAAATTATATGTGTGTTGTCTTTTATAAATTTTTTCTACCGATGTATGAATATTTTTTTCTATATAGCTTTATTTGTGGCCAATATTTTTAAACATTTTCTAATTTTCCCCATGCAGGTCTATCATTTAAAAATACATTTTTAGGCAAAGCCTAAAACTAAAGCCACATCACATGATATATTACATACAGAATATCACACACAAATTAAAACAAAAGCATGCATCTTGTCTAAAAAGTTTTTCCTTGTTACCATTTTCAAGTCTATAGTAGTTTTTAAAAAAGCATTGTCTAACAAAATGCAATCCTTTTAAAATAAATTGCATCAAAATCAACTAAAGAACTCTTTTTAGCTTACATCCATATTCTTATCATATTCTTAACATCTGAGTCGCAGAATACTACTTCCGTAAGTAGAAATAAAGAGGCATCATATTCTAAAGATATATAGAATTTGCTGCTTAATACCCACTATCACCACAATAACACCCAGCTCCCACTATGTTCCTGGTGACAGTCCCACTGGAGAAGCAGCTGCACATATTTGTTTTTGTTCTAGGGTTAAAGTCACGCTCATCAGCTCACAAATACACATTGGCTGCCTGGCATATCTTTGAAAGCTTTTCCAGGCACTTATGTGAGTCTTTTCCCTTTCCCCAATTTTCAAGTCTAATGGTAATTATAAAAACATATTTTGATATTACTATTCTTTAATGGAAAGTTAGAAGTGACCTGCTATTTTAGGGCAAGGCAGAAAGTCTTTTCCCTTAAGTACAACTTTTTGGGGGAAATCAAACTAATAATGACAGCTAAACAGATCCTCTGCTGGTCAATCACTACTTCTCCTTTCCCAAGGGGACAACTTGGGAATTATTCCTCAGAAAATTCTGTCTGTTCTATTCCAGAACACAAACTCCCTAAGCCATCTATTCCAGTGCTTCACCATATTTACTCTCATAAATTTTGTTTAATACAATCTGAATCTTACTGGATTTTTACTTTATTACTTCTTGTTTTAACAGGTTGTTTTCCTGTTTTGTTTTTTTTTTTTAAAACAGAGCTCTTTTAGCTTTTAAGGATGTAGCCTCTCTCCTCTCAGTGTTCTTTTCTGTAAACCATGCAATTTCATTTTTCACCTTTTCTTTCACAGTTACATTTCATAGCCTTCTTATCATTCTTATCCCTCTATTGTAGATGCCCCACTTGTCTCCTGAAGAGCTGTGATCAAACTGAACACAATACTGCAGCCAAAGCTACATGCCAACTGAACAAAGCAAGAAGAATATTCCACACCCTCCATACAATATTCCTGGTTTCCACTGCAGTATGGTGTTCAGCTATTCTGCAATACCACGGCCTTGTTGACTCAAGTTAAGCTTGTTTTATACAACAAACCCTCGAGCCTATTCTAAATAAAAGCTGTTTGAGGAACGGTTTTTTATCTTCTTGTTCTGTATTTGTACGTTTGATCATTTCTCAAAGGCAGAGTGTTGTACCTGTTCTTACATTGCATATTATTTCCTCAGATCAATTCTCCAATAGGTCAAGATTTGAATTGTACTCCTGTCCTCAACTGCGCTTGCAGTTCCACCCCCACCAAACCCAGTTCACTCGGTCTGCAAATTTAGTCAGCGTGTTTTCTGTTCCATTTTTCAGATCATGAATGACAACATATCCTAGCAAAACCCTATTCAATATATCTGTGAATTTCCAATCTGTTTCCCATTAATTTAGGAAAGTTTCCATCCGGCCAGGTTTCATCTCATTTGAAATACAGACATCGTATTTTCCTTTCCCTTCTCTAGACTGCAGTCTTATAGCTTTCTAATTGGTATTAGTTTTCTTCACTATCTGTATGAAGTTTTACCATGCCAGTGAAGGACTGTAGAAATAAGTATTCCCAGTACTATCTGTCAGTCATCTTCTCTTTACTGACTATCTAATCAGTGTTTTCTTAGTAACCTCACTACAAACACAGAATGATTGCCTATTTCATTTACGACCCTTCCTAACTATTTTGGGACCTCATCTTTCCAATTCTGTCCAAATACTTCTGTGCTCATTTATATTCAAGTTCAATAATCTGATTAAGTAATCATTTGATTTTAGCTTCCCTTCTGTTTGAGAGCGCAGAACCAGCAGCTCTTCTAAATTTGCACACTTCCTTCCATAGAACTGAGGGGAAACTTGGGGTTTATGCATGTATACATGTGATAACTCAAAGTCTTATCAACTACAAAAGCTATTAATGTTTGTATGATCGTTGGATTTTACTGTTGTATTTTTTTAATATACCATTCGTGATACTTTCAAAATCTGTTCCACAGAAATGTCAACTCCAGAAATGTCCAATGCACCTTCTGATAAAGTTTTACACCAAATAAAACTTTAGAAAATGAAATAGAGTTGTGATACATTTTATGTGGAAATAGAATTGACTGAATGTAAAGAAGCTGCAATTGTCCTGCTAATAACTAATAAAAGCAATCAAACATAGAATGTACTCTGTGAGGAACCTAAGAGAATAAAAATATAAAAATAGGAAAAGTATATTTCAACAGGATAATGAAAATCACATTATCAAAGGTTGTCTACAATTCTAATGACCTCTGTGTGCATTTTAATTAATTTAAACGTTTAAAGCAGTACTCTATGCACATTTTTAATCTAAGAATATTTAAGCTACTGATACTGGCTTATTAAGGACTAGATGTGTAAACAGTTTAGCCTAATTGCCTGCTACTGTATAATTTAATTGAGTCTTGTAACAAAGATTTAAAAATCAGGAGAATACGTTCTCTCTCAGAAAAATTCCAGTTGCTTTTTCACTGTTTCGGTGATAAACTTCAGATCAAAGGGACCTTAGGTTTTAAATTACGTGTCAGCTTTTACAGGATATTACAATAACACAATATATGTCTGTCCTTGAAGTAAATGTTCTAGCTCAGCTATGACTCATATTTGCACCTACTTAAAAGTAAGCACGGGCATTTGTTAGATCACTATTTAGCTACAAGACACAGAAAAGATTTTAAATCATTTTCATCACCATAGCTCACTCCTATGTAACATCACAGTTAATACAAACGTTTATAATTTGGTTTCAAGGATATAATTTCATGACAATATATTTGCTTCTTATTGAATGTGATGTAATCCAAATGCCTAAATTTTAAAACTAGAAAAACCGTTCACTCTGAACTTTTATAAGTTTCAAATGTTCATTTACATTTGCTGAAAAGAGCTAAACAATATTTGACAGTGAGTTTTACCCAGATTTCCCACATTTTCTGGTTTCTTTTTCTCTATTTTTTCATAAATGCACTCTTTGAATACAGGATTTTTATTTGCATTTATTTCTTCTATACATTCCTCACCTGAACTCCACAGAACTGACCAATTTATGCTCTGACTCTTACTTCTTTTGTAGTATAGAGAGAATTTAGAAAAGGTGTAATCTTAATCTGAATAATGTGTAAGTCACTTGTAAAAACCCCAAATAAAACATTAAAATTATTATTCCAATTATTGTAAATGAGAACAAGACCATTATTTATGGTTTGCTCTTCAATAAAGGCATTGCCATGTTGAATCATTATAAGAACCTAAATCCCTTAAGAGATGGCAGAACTTAAAAGATCTTTTGATACAGGTTAAAGGATATGAGGCACCACACAGAAGTTTGATTCCAAATATCACATAAAATGATCTAAAGAAAGCAAGGCAGTCATTTATACCTAATTCTTTTGACTAGAACAAATGCTCAGACAACTAAATTGTTCATAGAATCATAGAATGGTTAGAGTTGGAAGGGACCTTAAAGATCATCAAGTTCCAAGCCCCCTGCCATGGGCAGGGACACCTCCCACCAGACCCGGTTGCTCAAAGCCCCACCCAGCCCGGTCTTGAGTTAGCCCCATCCAGCCTGTTGAGCAAGAATGGACTATTTAAAAAAAAACAAATCAACAAACTTAGATTAGAACAATTTTAACACACCCCTTCGCCCTCTACAGACTCATCATTCCCTCAGCCATTTATTTCTAACAGCCTAAGAAATAAGACAATTTACATGCAGTATCCAAGGTAGTACCTTTTGTTAGGAGAAAGGAAATATTTGGAAAGAATAGATGCAGGAAATTTGAAGTGAAATAAAATGTATTGTTCCATTGTTGGAAAAGATGTTAGTCTCACACCTAAAGTTTTAGATCATTCCTTAGCCATAGTAAAATCTAGTGTATTCAAACATGCCCACATTTTCTGATGTCTTATTTTCTGGAGCTACTCCAGTTTTCTAATCCATTGATTAAATAAAGACATCAGGGCCGCTGGTAGGACTCATTTGGGAAACATAAGATCTGCAGAAATATAGATGCTTGCCAGAACCAGTCAACTAGCAGTGCTCATGAATTTCAAAGAACAAGGAAGAGCCAGACAGGCATACTACCTGCGTAGAGTTTATATATTCTGGGGGTGAAATGTGACTCCACTGAAGTTCACTATAAAAATCCTGATGACTTCAGTAGAAACAGGAACAAAAAAATAAGATTTCATAAGCCAAGAAATACTTACCTGCAAACGAGTCAAAATAAAAAGAGTCGTCTAAGATGGAAGTTTCTAACCACTGAATGAAGAACAGGGAAAGTGGATGGACCAACTGGTAGGTACCTCAATCGTAGGTCAGATACCAATAGGTGGGGAGACAGTACAGAAAATTATTTCCAGTATGTGGAGAGAAGTGTTTTAGAAAGCAACAAAATATATATATATATTTATTATTTATTTGGAGGTTCAGGAGAATGAGAAGGAATGAAAACAGCCAGCGTCAGACAGAAATGCCCTTGCAAAACCAGATAGAAACATACAAAAAAATAAATCACCATGGACATATTCTTGCCGAGAAGAAGCTGATTCTGTCTACATCAAGGCACACTAGAACTTTTTTTTCTTCTCAAAAAACACAGTTTAAACTCTAACTGTGGTTCTCAAACAAAAAATAGGCCAGTGTAAAGTTTTAAGAGCTTACGAAATTTTAAATATTAGAATGCTTACCTTTATTTGGAAAAATAAAAAGCACAAATGCAACCTTAATAAGTAAACCAAGTAGAATAAAGTAAAGAGAACAAGTTCCTTTCAACAATTAGAAACAAACAAAAAAAATCAATCAGGAATTCATTTTGATTTTGTACAACTTCCCAAGTGAAATAGCAACACACCTTTTGGCTGCTCAATTTTAGAAACTTCCATTGACTACTAAAAAATCTCCAATTTTTTGCCCTTAAGTCTCCCAGATGTTATACCTTTTAGACCCAGCTGAAACAGGTTGAAATTCTTGAGAAGTTTGCAAAAACTACAGAATATGTCAGGATTTCTCCAGTTGCAAAAGAAACATAACGGAGGAACCAGCATTTATAGCCGGTGCTCTTCCTCTGCAGGGTGATTACATCAGACTCTCAAAAGTAGCTTGCTAGCTTCAACTAATCAAAATTTCTGTTACTCCCTGAAAAATTAGTTGTGATAGAAAGTCATATTAAAAATGAAAAAACTTCTTACCGACCTGTCCTGTTTACTTTTACTAAGAATTTGTCACTACTTGACAAACTTCGTTCAGTCGTGTTAGACAAGTGGTTTTCACCACAGCTTAGTAAAAATTTAAAGAATACTTTGGATTAGATACTGAGGTACTGCAAAGAATGCTGCATACCTGATATCTCTTGCCTGTCTTCTTTGCATCTTTGACTGGATCACATGAAGAGCCTTCAGCATCAAGGATTTTTTGCTGCCTGGCTGCCTGAAGAGCTTTCTGGATGGGACCTTCCAATCCTTTCTTCCTTTGACATTCGTGGCCTGCTATAAAAGAAAACCAACAAAAATATCATCCAAATGCATTTTTTATTCTTCTGGAAGGTACCTCTTATATCTTATACATCTCTTGTATCTTTTATAATTAATATTAGCTAGATGTGTGATATTCTAAAAGAAACACCACTTTAAATAAAAAGATACTCAGGTTACTGTGCCATCTATATAAAATATTCCAAGACTACGTATAACTCTGCTCCACAAATTATTTCAGTGTGATCTATTTCAGCTCACCTAACCGTACCCTAAATATTGCCCCAAAAATGCAGCAATGATTTTGAATCTTGCAGGATAGGACAGACTCACAGTAAAATGGATGCAATTCTTCATTTCCCTCAGAGCCAGAAGAAACATCATTGCACTGCATCCTATCCAGTATCTACCACCAATGCATTAGTCAGATTTACAGCCCGCATTTGCTTTTCATAAAATGGTTTGGGTTCGAAGGGACCTTAAAGATCATCTAGTTCCAAGCTGCTGCCATGGGCAGGCACACCTCCCACTAGACCAGGTTACACAAAGCCCCATCCAACCCAGCCTTGAACACTTCCAGGAAAGGAGCATCCACAACTTCCCTGGGTAACCTGTTCCAGTGTCTCACCACTTTCAAAGTGCTTCCCTGCACGTTCTCCCAACCCGCCTTTCAAACTATGAATTACTTATGAATAGGCAACTCAGCAAAGAAATCCTAAAGCAGTAGCATAGCTGTAAGTCATCAGAATAGGCAGAAAGGAATCTGAGGAACAGTATAATGCACGTGGACTGTTGCACAAAGCATCTGCCGTGACCTGGCAGAAAGTATAGTGACAGCCTTTGTACTGGCAGCTCACACATATCTGAATACAGCCCCTTGTGATCCCTGTGTCTTGTTGCAGTGCTCTGTACTATGTACATGGGTCTACAGGAAAAAGAATGGAATGCCGAATTCCAACATGGTTTGGGCACTTAAATCCCTGCAGTTCTTTGAAAAAAATCTCCGATTGAAAAAACCCCACACATATACAGCTAAAAACCAGACTGAAATAAACGGACTTCACACTACGCATTTCTAAATGTTTGCTCGTGTAAAATACTTTTATTAAAACCTTGACACCAAAACGCAAACTTTCTGACTTGAAAAGGGAAAAAACCCACCCTCTCCACTCCTTGAGGCAAAAACAGTGGATCAAGTAAACACAAAGCCTTCCTGTGTACCCAACCTGACCAAAACTGTAACTGATAAAAAGAACTGCGTCTGGTGCAACAAAATGTCTGTGTTCTCACTGCTTTAAAAGTTAAAGCTACTGTCACAGATACCCTGAATAGTAACTTTCTCTGAGGAATGACATGCAGCAACATTGGTTTATGTGTCAAACACTTTCTACTCACTCAGTAACTGCTACCCACTAGCCTGTCGCTCACAGAGTATTTGCTTTGTTGGTGCTTTTGAAATACACATACTTAAAAACTAACAGTTATGACAACTGAAGGGCTTAAAAACTCAGTAACCATGATAAAAAAAATGGAAAAAAATTCTAGGGAACTGTTGCGATTGCACTATGATGTCAACAGCTTGTGTTTACAGATTTTTCTATTCTGATTGCATTGAAGGTGGAATAGGGGCAACCAGATTCAAGTACTTTAACTGGGGCATTTTAGATTTCTTTTTGCATGACCTTCTAACAGCAATTACATCAGATCAAGGAAAGGAAAAGCACAGTTAACAGTCTTAGCAATGAGTTAACTCAACCATGAGTATAAGAAACTCATTCAGTCCAACTTTTGAATATAATTGGGTAATAAATAAGCAGCTGTTGTTTTTAGAAAATACAAGAAATGTACTGAGCAAGTAACGGTTTTATAACATGTTTTTAGAACCAGCTGTTATAGCAGCATTCACTTCAGTTTATAAGCAAGCCACGATCAACATTGCTTAATTCCTTCAGGCAAAATGGTCTTTTTTCAGGGCACCACTTAACACTGTGCCTTGATCTGTTAAGTAAGGGTGCAAGTGCTCTGTAAATATTCACCAATAACCTAAATAAAAAAATCAGTTATTTCTCTCTGATAATTACACACCTCTATGTATGATCTTGCTACCACATCAGGGAGGACCAGTTTTAAAACAAAAAAAAACCCCCACAACCCAGTTTAAATGCAAATCCTGTACAACACATTGAATGCTTTTTAAAAATGATCTGAACTCAAAGTGCAACTTTTTTTTTTCAGAGCTGGCTTCTGAGAGAGCATAGCAGGGACACAGAAACAACCTACAAGAGGACTGAGTCCTAATTCTGTTAACTAGTTCCTCTCCAGCTATTAATGTCTTTCATACCAACGTTAAAGAAGCAAGGTAAGTAAATAGCAAATAAAAACTTAGACTTCTAATAATTTTTAGGACACCTGAAGAAAACTTCCTCTTGCAGGATTTGTGTACAAAGCACTGTTTGCAAAGCTAAACAGCAGCCTGGAAGTGGGACAGCTAAAAAAACCCTAATAAATAAATTACACTCCATCCTTTTCAATTTTTTGAAATGCACCAGGCTGAAAGCTGCTAAGGCTTAAGTAATAAGTCCAGAATAGTTGTCCTAAAGTTAACATTAACTATTATTATTTTTTTTCCTACCTAGCCACCACACACAAATTTAAAATGTTAACTCATTTTGAATACCATGAAGCTTCCCTTTATTCTTCACTATATGACACCCTCAGAAAAAAAAAAAATTTAAAAAAAAAACCAAACCAAAGCCAAAAGGAAAACAAAACCCATAATGAATTGGATGTGCAGGACCTCATTGCCACTATTAAAAACTCAAACTCTTCAGCAACCCCAAAACTAATTAAAAGCCGCTCTCTCAGTGCCCTCCAGCCAAAGCCAGCATTCCAGGTGTTCTGTGGTTAAGTCAAGCTGTGGGACAGAAGCAGCATCAGCAGCAGTGATGGGCAATCTCCTGCTGCTGGGACGAGCCATTCTCATTCCTTCATGCACTGCAGTGAAAGCAGACAGCTGGCCAGAAAAGGCATCTTAACTTGGCAAATGATAACTTGCCAATCTGAACATCTTATAATTACATTATTAATCTCAATATCTCATAATTACAATGTACTAATGTATAAAAGTCAGCCCTAAAGAGACGGCAACTGAAAAAATGCAGCTGTAGGCCTCCTTACAGGAGAGATTTGCAAGTCCAACAGCACTGGTTCCTTCCAAACTAAGAACTTAAGATTAGAAAGAAATGCAGCAAACATTTCTCCAGTATCCACACACTGCTGGCTTCTCAAGGTTGCATTTGTACAGGCACAGGAATAAGAATTCAAGAGGCAACAGAACGTGACTATCTTTCAAGAGGCAGCAGGCAGTATCTGAATGAGAATATCACCCAATAAGACATGAGTATGACCTACAGAGGGCAATAAAAATTATGTAGTATTAGAGGGCAAAGCACTGGAAAGAAATGAACTGAAATATCACTTAATTTATGATACACAGGGTATGAAGCAAATTAAGGCTTGTGCAAGCATGTGGGTGGCTGATGAGCTTAATAATTTGTGTTGGATACTAAGTGATTTTTTAAAAAATATTATTATTTATTTATAAGTGCTCCCCTGCTTGTGAATTGTTTGGTATTATAAATTGCTCTCAAGACTTTTTGAGAATAAACGAGTACTGTGAACAGCCAGAGAGTGTTTTTTAGAATCACTCAAACAACAAAAGAAAGTATGTGAAATACAAAGAGACATATGGGGCATCTATACTGTAAAACACTGTCACGGAGGAAGAATCTGTATATCTCCCCCAAGCTGGAGGATAATGAAAAGTTGAATGCTATATGCCCTAAACTAACATAAAATAAAACCCCTGTTCTCTACGTCCCTATCTGAAGTGGGATGAAATGAGTGCTATGCTCTTTAGTGGGGCAGAGGTTTATACTTGCAATTGTAAAAAGGTTTAAAGGCTACAGCAGAGCAGATCATAGAATCAGAGAATGGTTCGGGTTGGAAGGGACCTTAATGATCATCAAGTTCCAACCCCCCTGCCATGGGCAGGGACACCTCCCACCAGACTAGGTTGCTCAAAGCCCCATCTAGCCTGGCCTTGAACCCCTGGGCAACCTGTTCCAGTGCCTCACCACCCTCACAGGAAAGAATTTCTTCAGGGAGCTGAAACGTGCCTTGCTGAGGAGTATGATACTAATTCATACCAAAAAAAGGGCATCAGAATCCAAAACCAGAAAGACACTGTGAACACTGAAGAGGATGCTGCTAGTACTTCAGTATGCCACCATATTAACATCCTCCAACACCCCCAATTCCTTCTCCTCGGGGCTGCTCTCAATCCATTCTTCAATAAGTCTATATTTGTGCTTAGGATTCCCCTGACCCACATCCAGGACCTTGCTTTTGGCCTGGTTGAACTTAGAATCATAGAATGGTTTGGGATGGAAGGGACCTTAAAGATCATCAAGTTCCAACCCCCCTTCCATGGGCAGGGACAACTCCCACCAGACCAGGTTGCTCAAAGCCTCATCCAGCCTGGCCTTGAACACCTCCAGGGAT
>JAOXNO010000078.1:41652300-41674313 GCA_028565335.1 Limnodromus scolopaceus
TCTCCTGTAGCTCCCTTCAGATATTGGAAGGCTGCTATAAGGTCTCCCCAGAGCCTTCTCTTCTCCAGGCTGAACAATCCCAGCTCTCTCAGCTTCATGAGGTTTGCACAGGCCCATCTCTCAACCCTGTCCAGGGCCCTCTGGATGGCATCCCTTCCCTCCAGCCTGTCAAACACACCACACAACTTGGCATTGTCAGAAAACTTGCTGAGGGTGCACTCAATCCCGCTGTGTCTCCAACAACGATGTTAAATAGCATCAGTCCCAATACCAAACCCTGAGAAATGCCACTCGTCACTGGTCTCCACTTACCTTAATGTCCAAGTGGCGATCACTGCCAAGTGGCCATTCCTCAGGGGTCTGCAAATTCCTTCTACAATTGCTCACATATTCCGTATTGCCATGAGCAGTCTTGCTGCACTTAGTGGATACATTTTAGAATAAATATTCAAACGATAAAATTGCTGCTCTGTCACCATCACAGCTGATAAAATGTTTATAGTGTAATTTTTTTTTGATTTAGTCTTACACCAGATTTTGAAATGCATCACAACAACAAAAACCCATAACCAGTCTGAGCTGGGTGACAGGAATATTTTACCTTTCGTTGCAGGAATCCGAATAGCACGTCCAGACTCTAAATTTTGTAATGTGGCTTGCAAACCTGTGACCTAATTTTAAAAAGAGGAGAGAACAACAAGGGACAATATGAAAACATTGCTTTTGAACTGTCTGTTCACAACACACAGCATTTATATCTGCCTATTTATGTAATAAATTCCACCTATAATATTTTACTTTTCTGATTATTGCCTCTAAATTATAAACATTACTCCTAATTTGAGATTTTGGAAAGGCCCAGTGAAACAATGCAATAAAATACAAGCCATCCAGAGTATCTCAAAATATTTTTACAGCTCTCTTAAAACAACGCAGACATACAGAATACTAGGGATCTTACTGCATCATCAACTTTTAACCACTGCTATCACTTCACTAATCTTAACTTAATGGCACAATATGACATATAGATTTTTCATAAGAAAATGCCACAAAATATGGTGTTCAGTGTTACAAAAAAAGCCATCACTCCAGAATGCATAAAGTTCATAACCAGATAGGTCTTCTGTATGTTCCTGAAATTTCATAGCATCGGAACTGTTCTATGCTTTGTACTCCTGATTGAGCATAATTGTATATAGACATTAACCTTTCTTTTTCTTTAGGACATTTTCTTTTACTTATTGAAAATTCAAGCATATAATCCTCAAGTTCTTAAAAGTCAGCTCGCAGGTGATGTGAGAAAAACGGGAGGCAAAGGAATGGGGAAAACAAGAAATGAGGATTATTAGAAGACAGTGCATGCATGGTAAATTCCTTTCATGTTACCCACATATAATTGATGCTACTGCTGAAATGCAATGCATTTTGGGAGCCCCGTCTTCTTTTTTTTTTTCCCTTCCTCCTCTGTTTTGAACAAACAAATTGGTAAAACACATGCAAGATAATATTCTGTTCTTCATCCATCCTACCTATGCTTATAGCAGTTCCTGCTAAAAGGAAGAATATGATGTATACCAACCTATACATCAGATAAGATTATAGGAATAAAATACTACTCTATTATTCCAGTCACAAGACAGAAAAACTGTGTCTGATAATGTATTTTTTCCTACACTAGTAGGTCATTCCTGGATATATTTAGGAAAAAATAAAATAGTAAATAATAATAAACAAAGTTAAAATAAGAGATTTCTAAAGACATAGATGGAAGCATATGAATCTGTGGGAATACCACACCTTCCCTCAAGTTGTTGAGACTGAAAGCATAACAGGGTCTGCACTGCGCAAATACAGACTGAGAACTATTACTTTGTGGCATGAAGGTTCATATACTTTCAATATTAACATTTCACCAAAGAACATGAAACTCACTAAAACATTCTGCTCCAAACCGTTACATAAGTGAGTTGCTTTAACAGAAATATCCTATGTATTTACCAAAGTAAACACCAAAAGCATTCCTTATAGCTTTGCAAGTGATGTTCACCACAGTCTTACCTGCCCAACTGCTCTGTCTCTCTCCAAACTAGTTAACATTTTCTGTCTCAGTGTAGTCTGGTATTTTTCAGTCAACTGCTTCAGCACTGGTTCATATGATGCATAATGTGCCTTCAGCCTGCAAAAAAGAACAGGACAAATGATTCCTCAAAGATGAGTTTAATCAGAGATTTACGTCTCTGTAACTTCTTTCCTCTCCGAGTAAAAAAGTGCCAAAAGGTCAACATAAAGGAGGCAACTGGAATACCGCAAGAAAAACCATAAAAACAAGAAATCCGATCAATAAGAGGTTTCATAGTTTTTTCAGTCGTATCTTTTAAAACAATCCATCTAGTTTTGACCTGTTCTTAATCCTTGATACACATACTGCACATTAATTTTTGTTAATTTCTGTTTTCTTGCAGATGGATGATATTTCATTGGAAAAAAAAGAGAATTGCAGCTATTATCTACCTACCAACTATCTATCTACCAATTAACATCCTAATCTAGACAAAACAGTCATAATATGATTACTATTTCTTTCTTGACTGCACATTACATTTAGAATACTTAACCACTTTGATTCTTCATAACAACTGAAAGTCAGATATATAATCTCTCAAGAGAAACACAGGACACTAAGCTCCAAAAACACTGCAGTTTTCAAAAAGCTGACACATAGAGGATAACTCAGTGAGTAGTGCTCTCTTGCACTGGTATGTATGGATTTCAAGGTTAAAGATGTAGAACATGTAGTTGCTATTACATGAAGTTATTGCTAACACTATTGACAAGCCAAATTTCTGTCAGAATGACAAAATTACGGAATTAAATATTATAAAATAAACTATTACAACTCAGTACTGATGAACTAGTTAGGGCTTATTTGCAACCAAGACAACATAGCGAATTTCACATAGGAAGTCCAATATGTAAAAGGACAGAAAATACCAGCGATGGGAATCACAAATGCAAAGGTTCCAAACTCAGTTTGATGTGAGTTACCCTTAAAATGGATAGAGGATCTAAATCCAGAAATCACTACATGCTTACGGAAAAAGATTTGGGTAAAAGAAAATCTCATTTTTATTTTCAACTATCAGATATACTATGTATTATTAATGCCACATAACACAATGGAAAATATTTTTTAAAAAAATAAATTAGAAATTGTTTAAGACACGTGGCATAATGGTCAGATAGAATTTCCATTTATAAGAACACTAACTAAATGCAACTAGCTTTACTTCAGCACTTTAAATTTCACAATGTTACCTCATTACCAAGCAACAATCGAAGACATTACCTTTAGTGCTACATATACAGTAATTAAAATAATTTTTTACCTTTTAATGTCACAAATAAGCCTGTTTTTCTCCTGGATCACTCGCCTATGATGCATTCGATGGAAATCACGTTCTTTCTGCATTTTTAGGAAAGCCTCTTTTGCTTTGCTATATGTTAACAGAGAATGTAAGAGAGAAGTATTAGTCTCCTCCTAATTACTTGCTCATCAGAGTATGCTGAATACACATAAAATTAATTTTCAGATATGCACATGCCTACTCTATGCAAGTTGGAAACTTTTGGTAGTATGCCCTGTGGTGGAGAACGTGTACTTTTGAGGTCTTTTTGCTGCCAGCTGGTGTACAAAACCACAGGTACTCTTCAACATTACCTTTCCTCAGTTCCTTCAGATAGAATCCATATGAATTCTGTCATTACAGATCTCAGACGTCAACCTTACTTTATGAACAAGAGGTCTGGTGGTGGTACACATTCAAATTTCAGGTGATTAGAAAACAATAATTTTCTTATGGGTTTAAAATTCTACATGAAAATGTATTGCAATACTGATTTTCTTACATCTGGAGCCCAGCATAAAGGTACATGCTAGAAGGACACACACAGAAGGGTAACTGTATCGTTGCCTTGCAAATAGATTCATTTAGAGAGATTCTGGAAAAAATTGTGCTAGAAAAGTTCTAGGCTCTATTCAATCATGTTTGCAGCCCGTAACCAAGTGTCCCCTGTATGTGACAGCAGGAAAGAAAAGGCATCCACTTCAAAATTAATTGCAAACATACTGATAACCTGTTATTCTCTTTAAGCACATTCTATACACAGCCATAGGACACCCTGAGATATTCTGAGCCATAAACATAGAAGAAAATACTCTGTATATATTCCATACATTTTCTCCTTGCCTTTACCAACACAGGTTTGGCAGGAAAGATTAATAGATGAATTGTTTAATTGAAAAGGAAGCTTGAAATTGCCTTTTACAGAAATTAGGTATATGCTCTTTGCAAAAACAGAGTTCATTTTCCTCTTCAACAGGAGTTGAAGAGCTAGGAAAACCTCTATGACTGTGGAGTATACCAAAATCACAGGTCCAGGGAGAAAGCACATAACTGCCAGCACATTATATTTAATTGTACAAATAATTTATATATACTATATATGCATTTGCTATATTTATTACCTATGCAAGCTACCATTTTTATATGTGTACATTTATATGTGAATTGTTGCTTGTAGTGGGAACAGTTAGAAAGACCTGAAGAAGAGCACAATGAATTAATGCCACTGTGTATCAGTCAAAGCTGAGAAAAAGACGGCAGGGAAATGAAAACAGACAGGGCTGCCCCTGCAGTAATTCTGTGAAAAGCTCAAAGGAGCTGTAGGCATGCACATAGTTTTGTGTATGCATGTGCATCAGAAGCTGTGAAACAGAGTTAATTTAGGATATGGGTATTGGGATACAAAGTACAGATTGTAATTCTGCTCAAACTCCTATGAACAGCAAAAGATTTGAGAGGTAAATGAATCCGCGGCCTCAGGATAGTTCTGTGAAACAACTCCATCATGACACCATTCACAAATCTGACTTGCCGTAAGATCTTGAATACAAAACCTGCCCCTTCAGAGCTAAGCAGAAGGCTTATTCAAAGAGTAAAAGATGCTGCTACAGCCATAGCAAAGCCAATATCCATTTCTTTCAGTTAAGATACATGTCAAAGGCCGCAGGTCTCTCCACTTAAACTTTTCTCAAGCAAGCAGTTTTATAAAAGTAGCTGAAGGCGGCAAGGTTCAATAAAACCAAGAAGGGATTTTCGGAAGTGAGTTACATGCCCTGCTCCCACTGAATTTAGGTGGGACTTTATTCCCCAGCATGCTGCAAGTGGTAGCCCTAAAACTTGAACTGAAATAAAGACCGTTTTAGAAAACGTATACTCTCATCCTTTTACTCTAGATTATCTAGTTTATATAGTATTTAGCAGCAAGAATGGTAGATGTATCATGTAATTAAGCAGATGCGGTTAAATGTGGCACACAAAACAAAAAAAGTCTGCGGTTTATTTTTTTCCATTCTGTAAGTAGAGAAATACATGCAGGAATGGCTAGATTGTAGCAGAGAAATAGGAGATAAGCTGAGGATTTTATTGCTGGTGATAGCACTAACAGTAATAATAAACAGTATTTCCAGGATTGCTTTATATTTTGACTACTACTGTGGCCGTAAACTGGTTCTATATTTGTGAGCATGATTCCAAAAATCAGGACAGAAAGATACCTGCAAATATTTAAACTTCCTAACGGATGTTTGTGAACGCACTTACAAACGTCAGACAAAAGTTGTACACAGCTTTCATTCCATTTACCTAATAAATTCCTAAACGTTTAAAGACCTTACAAATATCACAGCCAGCAATCTCTGAGATTAACACAATCTTAAACCTGATATACAAAATACAAAGGCAATATAAAGAGTCTGGCTATAGGAAAACAGCAAAATATATGTGATTCCGGCCATCTTAAATCACCAAATAGGCAGAGTTTAATATTATTATAAAATTACAATCTATTATCCAACTCGCAAGCAAATATTACTAGAATATTAAATGCTTGAATGACACAAATCATCACTGAAGACACTGAATTACACTTAACTAATCTCCTATAAGAGTTTTCAGAGATGTTGTTTTTAAATTTTCCTTCCATATTGGAAAGAAAATCTATGCTTCCATTCAAAAAATATTGCCACAAATAACAACATCCCTTACCAATCAATCAGGGTTCAACTGTAGCCTTCAAGATAAAAGAAAAACAAAGGGAGCACATTTAAGATATACTTCAACTACTGTCACATGGCAAACTAACATAAAATTAGTTTTGATTTCTATCACAGCACAATGTCTGTTTTTAGAAATAATTCAAATAAAGCTCAGTAGTGTATTTAAACTTTAAGTTGATAACTATCACTAGCATTGGAGTAAAACAATTTCTTTAATACAAGCATTCAGGGAATTTTTTTACATCTCAAGATGCCTTCAGACGTTGGACAACCTAGTAAAAATACATACTGATTATATACAGCAAATCTTTAAATCGTAAATCTTTAAATCGTTTAAATCTTTAAATCATGAAATGTCATAGTGAAATGTAACCAATATCCTGAAGTCTACTCTATTTGCCCACATGCTTGCCATGCAATCATGTAAATACTATATTAAAATACCCAAAATAAAATTACAGTTATCATCTAGACACTGAATCTCTTCCGCCAATTGCTAAACAACATTAAAGCAGGAGCTAATTGGTTTACAGTCATTGAATATGGGCCCTCATACTGCCTAAGTCCCAAATAACATCTCTCTTCTGCAAGATGACTGTCAAGAGTACCAACCTCAGAAACACCGAATGTAATTAAAAGCTTTCTTCAAATACACTTCACAGCACAGTATCTCACAATTAAAGTTTTCTGACTAATCTACAGTGCAAAATACGCAACTTTCTTTGTTCACAAATCCCTAGTTTCTAACCAGTCAAATTAGCATTTCTTCAGTGCTCTTAGGCATTCTGTTTTCAGTGTAAGCTGGTGAATTCTTTCACAATACTTGAAAACTCAAATTGTCCTTCCAGTAATTTTGGCTCCTGCTGGGATATTTTCTATATCATAGCAAGGGTACTGACTACAGTTATTGAGTGTATGAACAAGGAAAAATGTCGTTAACAGTCACTACAGTAAAGGGATTTACTATAGAGTACTACGATCAGGCTTTACCCAAAAGACACAAAGGAATTCTGTAACTCATGGCCCATATAGCAGAAATGCTCAATTTCACCCATTATTCCAGAAACAGTACTAATTTAATTCGTAAATTCTTCAAAACAAGTCAAATGAATATCACAGATGTGCCAAACTTTTAATATCAGTATCAATGAAAACTTTCAATGTTATTTGAAATAAAAAGGTTGAAAAATTAAGTAGTGACTATAAGCGCAAACCGTTTATTATATCTACATATACTGCCTGTTCTAATATTAGGAAAAAGACTAAGAAAATAAAGCTCTCCCTACAAGTGGAGAGAGGAGGACTAATTTTAAGAGTATTTTAACAAGGTACATGCAGAATAAGTGTAGTATTTAACAGTGAATGCCAATGAACAGAATTTACCCACTTCTAATTTGTGTCATGTAGAATTGCCCTATATCTCACTGTCCTCTCTGGAATACTGAACAGGTGACGTGAGTCATTTGTTTACCACCAGAGAATTGTTATTTTAGGTTTCATCAAACATTAGAATGTGAAAAGGCAGGGCATGGCTTCAGTTCACGGATTTACTTATTTTTTTTTAGCACAGTTAACTTCAGTGACTAGTGGGAGTTTTATTTAATAGACAGCCTGTAGGAACCTAGCAAATTGGCAATGTCTTTTCCCTCTTCTGCTTTCTCCCTGTCGCACAATATTATGTTGTCTTCCAGCTTTTTAACTAGGCATCTGCTATAAAAAAAATTTTCTGGGACCCCACAGAGTATATAGACATTCCTATGGGAAAACCCCAATTCCTTCACGAGCACGGTGAAAACGGTTTTAACTTTGTGTTCTTAAACAATCACAAAGCAATGCAACAAACCCAGGAAAACCGTTAACCAGTCACAATCCACTCAGATTATCTTTCTATAGCATGTTCTGCTTCATACAGGGAGAAAAAAATGGAAAGAAAAAAGGTGGGGGGAAAAAAAAAAAAAGCCTGTAAAAATTACTACTGACAATAATAAATTTCAGAAGGGCCAGATTTTGTCTTTCCTTCTTTTACTATGCCTTACTGCTTCTTACTCTCCCACTCAAATGACACAATCCCTAACCATCCATTGTCCAAAGAAACTTCAGATTAAAAGAAAGGAATGTTTTCTATATGGCCCATCTTCCAGTGCAACAGCATATTTAGACTACACAATATTTGACTTGATCATTAAGCTGTTTACTTAACTATTAAGAGTATGGGCAATTAATTTATTAATTTAAAATGTGATAAATCATTATCATTGGAAAATAATTTGATTATCACTATTATCAGCAGCAACGATTATGATCCGAGTAGCTATTTTTCATAGAAAGGAACAATCTAAATGAAAATTAATAGCTTGAGCGATCTTGAGGAAAATCAAAGAGATGGAGTTAACATTTTACTACAGCTCCATATTTTAAAACTGTGCACTGGCAGAATCCAAGTGAGTGGATTATTAGGTCTCAGGGTAAATTCTCAATAAACACATACATATGCAGATGTACCATTCTTCAGAAAAGTGTACGTTACATGTAGTTCATTACTGCATCTCTCCATTATAGAGCCTAAATATTTGAACTCCCTTACGACAAAAGTACGACTGACTTGTAAAATCAGCTACTACAATGTACACACAAGTATAATCAATTATGGTCATTTACACTGAAATACCACTTACCAGTAAGGCCAAAGTGACAGATTTTTTGCAATTAAAAAAAATGAAGAATAAATATATACTGATTTTGTTCCTATAGTGATGTTTTGTGGTAGCTGTAATTTATAGTACTGTATTTTAATAAAAAATGCACATAACCATTTATTTTCTAGTTCTACATATTATACTCTCATGATTCTTCATAGTAATTTGTTGTGATTACTGGGTATTGAAAATTACTTTCTATAACCCAGTAAATACAAATAAAAGAAATTAAGATTTAGGTTTCTAATAGAGCTCAGAGAAAATTGAACTTTAATTACAAATGTCACCTAGAAATAAAAATATGCACAGCTAGCATAACAAACAGGAAGTTCTCATTTCCATTAAGTACTTGGGTTTACTTTATCTGGCCATTTACTACCGTATATCAAAGTTTCATTAAAACCAAATAACATACTTCGCAGCAAGTTTATAATTTTCCAAATCTTTCCTCAAACGCATATTCTCAGCTTCAAGTTGCTGGTTGCAGGTATACGCAGTCGGAACCAATCCAGCGTCTTTGGGTGTGAACACACCTCTCTCTATGAATTCATACCTAGTAGAAAACAAATGGAGAGAGATTTTATTCCAACTTTCCTTTTTCTCACTTCAGTGATGTTTCCCTTCTCATGTTAACATTTACCTAAACTAGAATCACAAAGATATTTATAATCTCGTTAACAATTAGCAACAAGTACTATTCCACCACACTGTGTTCTATTTTACTGCTTTTCATTCTAAAATGTATTATTATTCATGAGTCAAAAGACATGTCCTGTATAACACAGTACTTCAGTTTAAACAATTGTTCTTTTCCTTCCTTTCTTCTAAATAGCCTAAATAAAAGCTTAAGTAAAAGACACACGAAAATACTCTTGTTCAAATGATGTTCGTATATATTCACAGTCCTTTTTATCTTATGTGCTCAAATATATGCAAGATTTTTTTTTGAGGACTCAAATAAGATGACAAAGCTCTGGATAACCTGGATGAATAATTCTATGAGCTGTCTTCAGCATGGAATACAGAGCTCACCTAGGGAAATGTCTGCATTCCTTCCTGTTTACTTATGTTGCCCTCTCCTTATTTAATTATATTAACCAATATTTACTTATTTTACCAGCCTCCAAGAAAACAGGATTCCATGATATAGAAGCCTGAAGGGTGCTTTAGGTAAATTGGCGCACAGACTAACGTGTATTTTGTGAAGTAAAAGGGAATCTGGAGCAGCATGTAATGCTGCGTAACAACCTAGGCATCTCAATAGCCCCAAGCAATAAAGTCTACTCAGTCAGTCTCATATCTTTTAGGACTATCCACCTTTTGGTAGGTCGTCAGCGAAGGCTGAGAACACTCTAACAGGCAGTAAAAAGACATAGGTATCGACACTATTCATTTTAGGCTTAATTTAAAGGCATTTCAATACAGAGCAACTTAAAGTACCTAATACTCTATATTGAAAAAAAAAAAAAAAAAGTGGTGATATTAGAATTAGAACAGCTTCAGAAAAACTAAATTTGATCAAAAAGAAGTGACCAGAAGATAAATGCTTTTGCAGAATCATACTTGCTCAAGGAATAAGCTATCAGCGTTTTCTAAACTATTTCAAGAGACATCAGGATTCAAGTCTACATATATGAGTGCAAGATACTTCCGCGCAAGCAGACATCCTAGAGGTGATTCCAGAATCCAGTATATGTATGCACAAACACCTATTTATCCCAGAAGACCTCGAGTTGGTATGAACTTTTATAGACCTACTACAGACATCGTGCACAATTGCAGCCACGATACCAGTTCAGCAGAGGTTCAACGGAGCTGTAAGTAACTTCTATCAGACAAAGACTACAGGCTCACATTCTTCCCTGCTGATCTTGACTGCAGCTGGAAGATGTTCCGGATGGGAACACACCAGAAGGAACAATATGAACATTATTTGCCTTTTCAAGGGAGAAATATATTGAATCTGTGCTCTTTTTTTTTCTTTCCCAATTAATGAAGTATGAAAAGAACAGAAGTAACTAGAGATAAAAATTATACTAAATGCTATCTATCTCCTGCGTTTGGACACAAGCAGCAGATTTGAAACTTGAAGACAGTAAGCACAGCATTCCTAGGTCAATAAAGCATGTTGCAGAAACAAAAAGTGTTTATAGAATAAGGTATTCTTGCTTGACAAGCAACTTTTACTTAACACCCTCCAAAAAATTGAAGGGAATGTTCGAAACCTATGTCCAAATGACTTCCTAAGCTCAGCTACTTAACCTGCAGTCTGCGGATACTTCTCGGAATGCTCATACCTATGAATTAAGCTGTCACTCACATTCACCACCAGTAAATGAAAGGTTTTCGAAAAGTTTAATGAACACATCCAAAGCAAAATTAATTCTATCATCACTTGATTTTCTTAAGCAAATTACAGCAGCAACAGGCTTTAATAGTAAGGAAGAAGCTTAGTCTTTTTTTCCTTTTTTTTTTTTTTTAACTTCAAATAAACACTGACTGATGATCAGGTCCAATTCCTATTGGAAATATGGAAAATAAGGGCACTTCTCCTTGCAAGTGATCACAATTCTACGTGCTTCTCTATTTGCCAGAAAACATTCTCCACTGAATGCCCTAACTGCACCTCATGAAACCCATCACATTTCTGCACGAAGACACATCAAACATGGATAATTGATGAAATTAGCCTCCAGCAGAGCTAAGAACTCTGAAAGGCAATTTTAATGAAATACAATTAATACCAATAAATTCACTATGCCCTTGTCTAAGAAAACTACTAAAAATGAAGGCTTTTGTGCACGTAGGAGAAATGGAATAGAAAACCACACAAGAAAATTGCATTGTGAACTTTCATTATCTCTCACCACCCTAGTCCTGTAAAACTTACAGCACTTCTACATACCTAACCAACTGCCAAATAGCTTTTGTTCTCACTTCTTTCCATCAGAGAACTGTGATGCAAATTAGTTAGTTCTGTGCACACACAAGCTAAGCTTTTCAGAAGAATTGAGTTACTATTCTTGAATCACTATTTAAAATTAACCAAGAACCTGGAAACCTAAGGAACAGATGGTCAACTATGATTTTATGATCAAAGCCCAGTGCAGACTGACTAAAAAGAATACATAATTACTATATTCATCACATGGAAATCAACTTTCTAAGACTTCTAAAGGAATCAGCTGCGGAGAGGCCCTGGAATAAACTACTATGTTGCTCAGGATAATCCTTTACCAAGCTGTAACTCACCTAGAGATGCATTCAGGGACTAAAATATCAACTTTTAGCTTTTACAAGAACTTCTTACTGAAAATTATAATTCCAATTGATAACCTCTTAAACAGTTTCAACAGAAGGCTAAAAAAGAAGTGAGCACAGAGAAATAAACCACCTTTTCTCCCTAGCATACTCCTCCTCTGTTACGGCATATAAGTAGAAAATTTATATTATCACATTATGCTTGTTCTGTAGGCAAGAAAGTAGGTATATCCATGTGGCTTTTTGCAAATCAAACTTGAGGTTACTTCACTTGTGTTCTGAGCTAGTTCTAATACATCAACTGTATCTGGTTTTGTGTTATGCTGCCCTGGAACTGATAACCCTTGTTTCTCTCAGGATTTATGAACTTAGAGCACAACAGACGTTAACGTGACCACATGATTTCCAGGCCAAAGAGAACAGAGAGCAGAGGAAACAGGTCTGTGTGAAATAAACAGATTGTTTCCACTGTCTTCAGGGAATTGTGGCATGGAGGATTACCACCTATATCCATTTTCTCCACTCTGCAAAAAAAGGATTTTTTTGCAATGATTCTACATTTGTGGTCAAAGAAAATATAGTAGTTTTGTTGCATGTGCTCTGTTACGCATAACCCAAGCAATCTTTTCAAGGCATACACAAGACAGATATATAGCTTTTAACCTTGTTTCATCGTGTAAGTTTATTCATAGTTTTAACCACATCAAAAAGAAAAGACTTTTCAATTCATGTTTCCATAATTAGTCTGCAGCTCTTCTTTTACTCACATGCTGAACCACTGCCAGGTCTCTAGGAACATTTAGTCAGAGATTACCAGTCCAATGAGTGTACTAATCACAGCGATAGCTCCGTGCATATATGTGAACAGCAAATGATTCATCTGCTCATCAGACTGGCAACATGCTGCCAGAAGCGGCGAGCTCTTTGGGATTAGGAGGTATAGACTGTCAGATGCGTGAATTTACAGTTGATCAGCCCTTGCACTTCACGCTCTAAAGCGGTCAATCCAATATCTTCAATAAGCGACAAGAGAACTATAAAGTCCTTTATATCAAAGGAATAGAAAATTTAATGGGTAAATAAGATATTCTAAAAATCATTTAAATCCAATTTTAAGTTCCTTAAAGTATAATTGAAGGAAAAAAGTCTATGTACAAAATCACTACAAGTGTGGTAAAATTATTCCTTACATCAAAGAAAAAGAGGGGGTTTGGCTTAAAATAAAACGTAATCACATCATGATATTTTATACAGCTGGATAGAGTAACAGAATGTTTTCTCAAACTCTGAAATAAACACAGATAATTTGGTCCAAATTAAGTGACCTTTAGATCTCAGACAGACAATTATTTCAAAGCAAGCCTTTTGATAAATTTTCTCTACGTTAATTAATTTTTCATTTTAAATTCCATTAGTACTTGATCACCACAGCATGAGAGTGAGAGCGCCATCCCAATACATAATGAGGAACCTGAGTACACTAATCTGCTCTCACTGTCATTAATATTGTAAATTATCTATTTCAAACCAACATGAAACATTTTGAAATAAGGTATTAATGCAGAAAAAGTCTCAATACAGTAAAATTAGATCCTGATATGCTGAGCTCATTTGTAATGCTACTGGAATTAAAATTATTACTTAGGAAAAAAACTATATGTACAGCTAAGGATTTACAAGATAAGGCCTGCTAAGACCTGCTCTAGCTCTGTTAAAAAGCAATCTGAATTTTGCCACTGATATAAATTTGAACTCTAAGTGCTTCAAAGAAAGCTGTAGTTTCATAAAAAGGTCACTATTTATATCTGTCCAGCATTAATTATCTTTTTCCATAAAAACCGTTAAACTTCTTCAAATTTAATCCTATTCGTATCAGTTCTTTTGTTCAAAAAGAATACAGAACTATAGCGCTCCTTCTCTAAGGAACCATTTAAGTTACAGTTACGCTACCAAAAACCAGATCATTATTAATTCCAAAGGCAATGCCTGATTAGTGAGCTCTACACTAGTAAGACCACAGCCTTGCAAACGACAGCAATGATCCCCCATTAATGAATATTTCTGAGAAGATTTAAAAGCTTCAAGGCTTTTGTAGGAAAAAATAAGATGTTTCTAACTTTCCAAATTTACTCCTTTTCAGATTAAACAATTTCAAAAGACCTTATTATAAAAAAAACTCTGAACGGCTCACGTTTAAAGACTGTCTACAAGGTAATTCAAAGAGAGGTGTTTCCACCTCTCAGAATCTTTCCAATGTAATTTGTAGATTCAAAGTAAGCTTGTAACTGAAAGTGTTTCAATAGAACTTCATGACAAGTGTCATCTTTTGCTGCAAAATAATTCGGCTCTCCTCTCAAGCTTTGCAGCATTCCTAGCACAGCATTCTTATTAATACTAAACAAAAGTATATATCCTGTGGGATTCCATATATGAAGAGAGTGGTTGAGGAAGCGGAGCATTTAGACAAAGCTGCATGTTTAAACTTCTGCACAAAGCGTGGACAAAATCCTTGCAACCTATAAAAGCCGTGAAAAAGAAGGGAGCAACAGCTCAAGAGTTTACTCTTCTGATTACTATATGAATTAAATTTTAAAAAGAAAAAACCAAACCAATCATATTATTTTGACTGCTGTACCAAAAATCAGCAAGTATCAAAAATTTTGATTAGTCTATTTAAAATACAAGGCAGCTATGAAGAACACCCAAACCTACCCATACAATCAAGGTGCAAATACTATAGCATACTACAAAATATTCCATTTTTACGCAGGCATCCACATTCTAGAAAGGAAAAAAGATAACAAAACCACATGATTTCTAAGCACTGCACTGCTGAAATGAAATGCTGATCATTTTTCATTGGACTCATTTGATCCATTGACGACTTCTTCAGCGTAGCTGGTTTCTACTTTTCATTGGTAGTCAGTGGAGAGAGGAATATACTTGAAAAAAAACCTAATTGAGTTCATTTTGTTAAAGGAGATGGCTTAAACAACTGAGGTGAGCTGCATCCTGAAAATGAGCGTTTCTCTTCACTGGTCACAGAAGAGGCCTAACGTGATCACTTCAGATTCGTAAATGTTTAGAGTCAGGTGAAACGCATACAGTGCTTCAAAGGTACCCATTTAGGAGCTCCCCAGAGTCAGCTTTCTTGAAAGTCTGTCCTTAAAACAATAGTTTGTGTCCTCATTCTCAACATGAATATATTTATCTGGTAAAACACCATGTACTTAAGAACAACTTGTACTCAGAAGAGTTTTCTGGAAATATATCCTCAAATACTGGAAATATTTGAATCCTGAGTATCTACTTCCTAATTCTCAAAGTAACACGGTCACTTAAAATATTTTACCATTCAGTTTGGAAGCAGTCAAGGGTTCTGGACATTCCCAATCTGACCAGGAAATTGCAGAAGAAGTCATTCATCGCTTCAGGTATTTCAGACACTGATTTCTCAGAAGTCAGAACTGATTGCAAAGCCTGAAATTAAAATTTGATAATTGTTATTAAACCTATGAGAGAAATGTAATTATGTTACCTTCTATTTCTGAAGTCATCTGAAGTCACACATCTACTGGAGTACATCGGAATGTTTCCCTTATGTTTATAAGTATCTAAAGGGTGGTTTGAAGGATGTTGGAGCCGGACTCTTTTCAGTGGTTTCCAGCGATAGGACAAGGGACAACGGGCTCAAGCTGGAACATCAGAAGTTCCACTCAAATAGGAGGAAAAACTTCTTTATGGTGAGGGTGACAGAGCACTGGAACAGGCTGCGCAGGGAGGTCGTGGAGCCCCCTTCTCTGGAGATCTTCAAGCCCCACCTGGATGCAGTCCTGAGTGATGTGCTCTAGGTGTTCCTGCTTTAGCAGGAGAGTTGGACTAGATGATCTCTAGAGGTCCCTTCCAACTCTGACAATTCCGTGATTCTGTGATTGATCACATCTGTAAGCACTGGTCCTTCTTACGTCAAGGTCTGTGAAAGGTTACAGAGAAGTAACTCAAAAATCACCTGATTGAAGCAAGTATTCTGAACCTGACATACTCTCATGTGGACTTGAAACTACTTCAACTGATTGACTGTCTTGTATCTCCAACCAGAGAGAAAACATTAGTTCTCATGCTCCTGCACCCTTCAGCAACCTTCAGAACTACTGATGAGAAAAATCAGTACTTCATCTAATGAGAAATGCTAACGTCCCAGGTGATAGAAAAATGCCTTATATTCTTTTTGTAATGATGCATGCAATGGAGAGACTGAAAGAACTGCACCTCCATCATTACATCTCTTAGGAAGTTTCACAAAGATCAATTCTACCTCTTCTTCTCAACATCCATATGCAGACACTGAACGAAGCTGCCAGACAACATTGCTACAAGTGTTAGCACAATGCAGATGGTGCAACGAGGCTTCATATGCAGCTCCTCCAGTGCCATCAAGATAGACAGCTATTCAGATAAGATCAGCTCATGGGTCAAGCACAGTTGCCAAAAGCAGAATCAAAACAAAACAGAGCAATCATACTACAGAGAGAGAGAAAAAAAAAATCCCTTTCACAGCTTTTTGTGGCAATGCAATTTTTTTTCCTTCACCCAATCCCATCCAGCCCACTCGGAGCATAGCTTGATATTAAGCTCCCCTAGAGAGATATCAAGATGCAGGGAGTATGAAAAAAGTAAAATATAACCCAGTCTGTGACTACCCACCCCTCCCCTGGCAAAATACATTTAAAGATAACCAGATGAGAGAGACTACTGCAACTTGGCAGCCAAAGAGATGGCCTTAATTCATTCAGACTTCAAATGGATTACAGTGACTTGACATATCTAAATGTGAAGCTCTCAGCATCTGGAAACTCCACACAGGGCACAATGCTACAATATACTTCACAACACAGGCTACTAAGACAGATACTGCACTACACACGTCTGCCTCCTGGTGAAAGGATGACAGTAAAAATCTGGGCTTGACAACTATCACTTAAAGCGCTCCAGAAAGAAACTCAGATTCTATGATAACATGCGCAACATATTGAAAAATAAAATAAAATACCAGTGTAGTGAACTGATGAGAAGTAGAAACAGCTTCCACAGATGCCTACCTTCTTTTCATTTCAATACTAAGGAAACTGAAAAAAATTCCAGTGAGATATTCATCAAGACATGCTAAAGGCTGTGACTGCAAATTATTTCTTCTATCCATTTAAAAAAAGAATCTCTAGGCCAGGGATTTTTGATAACTCCATCCATTTATGGCTTATTCGTGTCCTTACTGGAAGCTCTATTAACATGACTGCATACATTACCTGGACACAAAGGCATTTCTCTTGATAAAATAAAAACACTGGGAAAATCTCATAGCCATTTTGTATAATACAGAAAATGTTGCGTTCAATCCAAGCAACCTACTTAATATAAACAGAAAGAAATGTACATGTACCATCAAGACCATGTAACGCTGTATTATGAATAATACAGTATACCAAATGCAATGTAATATTTAGCATATTTTCATTACTAGAGATACAGTGCATCAGACGGGTCTATTTTCTAATTGTGGTAAGACAAGAGCCAAAGAAAGCACATCTGTAAACACACAGCTGCATCCCTTTTCTTGCTTCTTTTCTTTCTTTATTCTAAGTAAGGCAAATGTCTAATATTGTTGCTTGTAGTTTCCCAAACACATCTATAAAGGCAGTCTTCAGAAGAAATGACACTGTTTGATTCCCTTAATGTATGGAAATATGATAGGAATTCATGTCATCCGTGCAGAGGAGAATTTATTAGCTAGATACTAGCACTGAGAATCATTTCAGGAACTGACGCTCGAGCAGGGAACAATATAGGGAAAAATGAATTCAGTCTAACAGGCAAGGTACTGGAACACGGCCTCAGGAAACCAGAATTAAATTCCTATCTCTTCTGAAGACTTTGTGAGTCTTTAGGCTGACCCCTTTCTTTAATTTAATCTTAACCTTGGGTGACTATCCATAGAATGGCATAACAGTATTTTTTTTGTATATAGTTACCTAATTAGAAATAAGGAAAACACAATCTACTAATTGATGTGGTACCTATAGTAGCTATAGTAGCTATATAGACATCATCTTATTAAAGGATTCTGACCATTAAGTCAAAATAAACAAACTACATAATTGCTTTGTTAAATACATCCTGGTTAAGTTTTTCGAATTAAAATATTCAAAACATTTTAAGTCTAAGGATTGCAGATGTGGTCAGGGAAGTAAGTTAATTGCTACGAACATAAATTTAAGGACTTCTTTCTTCATTGCACAGTGATTTTTGTGATATTGTAAATTAACATCAATTAAATTAATAATTTCTCTGGAAAACAAAATGAGATGTTCTTGGAAAACTTATTAAACTAACAAAAAATAAAAAGGTAATTCAAAGATTTTTAATATAGTCAAACAAATCAGATCTACATAAAATATAAGGTTAATAAAGGGCAATGTGACTTCAGATTATCATTTGGGATATTAAGAAAATTAAGATCTTGAAATTGAAGCGTAATAACTGTAACTACTAAAGAAAGTAATTCAGGCAGCTTTCTTTTGCGCATGGTTTTCCAGAAGTTCTGTATCCTTTTCCTAGGATCCCTATCAGCTGAATATTTTATTTTAAATGCAAAATGTTCTATTGTTTGTGTTTTAAAATACTTTATATTACTTTACACTGTCTCAAAACAAGGACAACAGAAAAAAAAAAAAAAAAATCATGTCCACAAAAGGAGAAATGATGACTAGAATGGGAACAGCTGGCAGAATCACTGCTATCCAAAGCACATGTTGCCCAGCACAGCTGTATTTTGAATCAGCTGCCATTTCATCACCAGACTACGGGAAACATTATTTAGAAATTAGAGCTCCATCACCCTCATTTACCTGTTGGGATCCAAACAAAAACATGAACTGTAACTGTTGAAGGAGCCTCACCCAGCTCCTTAAAGACCAGTAGTTTCACTGTGTGCATGCAGAGGTCCAGAAGGAAAGCAAACATGTCTCAATATCCCCTGAAGAAACATAGCCTTAATTCCTACACATCTTTTTTATTTATTTATTTTTTTAAGGTGCATAGCACCACATCTCTTTTGCTTATGTTTGCTCTTCTTCATTTAGTTAATTAGTGCTAATTACCTTGGAAGGAAGTTTGAAAATAAGTATTTTTCTTAGATTTTCCTCGTTATACTTGACCTTTTTAACAGAGTGTAAAACACACTGTAGTTACTCATTTTAGGAACTGTGGATATTTGTAGTATCTGCATTTGGTGAATCACTTAAATATTTTTGGACGCTCACTTTATACTTGCCTTCTCTAAATAATTTCTTTTCTTTAACACAAAGATTTGCATCTTGTATTGAAATGCAATCTTTAATACGGGATTAGGTATATAAATTACTATAACCAGCAAATACCCCAAATCACTTACAACTCTTTATCACAGATTAGCTATTCCAGGATATGGCTGTTACCTAATTTAACCAAGATTAGAAGCTAAAAATCGAAAAAGTGTACCAATTATTTTTCATGTGAAGACAGCCTTTTACTGTGCTTCCTACCTCAGAGTTCGGATACTGATTCAATATTAATTCACATGAAACAATGCTTCTAACTTGGGTCACTCAAAGCATCCACTGCAGCACGTGGTTTTTCCAGTGAATTAGCATCAAACAATCTAGTCAACTGAGCCTCACAAAATATACAGCAAATCATTACGAAAGCTGTCAAGGAACTATCAAGTGTATTAAAATATTTTCTATTCATGTCTTTCTGTCTAAAGGCTGAAAATATTATTTCCACTTCAAAATTATGGAAACATATGAAGCCTCCAAATAATGAGTCAAGAAGCAAGAAGGCAGATACCTATTAACATAAGAACAAAATCCAAGAGAATCTGAGTTTAAGCACACATGTTCTTCTTTTGTTTTAAGGTAACACTTTTTTCAGTTTGATTAAATGGGATAGATATTAGCATATTGTTTCCTACCACTCAAAGTTCAATCAACAAAGAGGCAAAAGGTTACTTAATTACATCACTGTCAAAAGATCAATAGATTAAAAATATCCTTCTTTGTTTCACTTTTTATTTGAATGTCAAGTCACACAGTAAAACAGACATAACTTGGTTATCCCTAAAGAACGTTCAGAATTTCCACTACTTGGTTAGCATCAAGTATGTTGTATGTATGTATGTACCCTATGGTGCAGGGGAGAACTTTGTAGAGTAGGGTAGATGGTTGGACTCGATGATCCCAAGGGTCTCTTCCAACCTAGACGATTCTATGATTCTATGTTCAGTCTTAAAATCTTATGCTGTCTTTCTCTTCATTTTCAGGTATATTCAGTTTCTAAACACATAAGACTCCAGTATTGTCAGTTTTCATTCAAACTTTGATCTAAAATACAAACCTGATCTGTTGATATGAACTAGTGCAGAATAAAAATGCACATTTTTCCTCCATTTTGATGTTAAGAATTATTCACAGAATTATATCTTCTCATTCTTAATCATTTGCTTTTGCAAAACAAAGACTATGATGATAGCTTACTGATGAGGCTATAAGATAGTGGTGATATTAGAAACACAGCAGGAAAAAATACTTTTCCATTAGATTGTTATAAGCAAGTAAATTCAGGTAAATCATATTTTGGAAAATGCGACATAACAATCCTATTGTGTAACTCTATTACATGGCAGTTTTGAAATCAAACTGTAAGAAGTGTCAAAAACTAATGGTGTGAAATTATTGATAATTTCATTAATATTTTGATTTAACATAGCATAACAGCCCATTCTTGATTTTCAATACATCTGTCCTGGTTTGGGCCAGACCATCCACTGAAATGAACAGCAAATGGTCTCCCCCACCTCTCTCTCCAAGTACAGGAGGGAGTGAGAGAAAGAGACTTATGAGTTTAGAAGAAACTAAACTACTTTAATGAAATATCAATAATAAAAATAAAAAGACCATAATTAAATATATACAATATATAGAAAATCAGTATCGAGCTCCGAGGATGACCATCACGTCACCAACAGACACTGGGAAAGCCCCAGACTGGACTCAGTGGCCAGCGGGAGCTGGATCTGGATTCAGGAATGCACGGATTGGGATCAAAGGCAGACAAACAGACAGAGTCCTCCTTAGATGCCCACCACTAAAGAAAGAGAGGTGGACGCTTTGATCCCTCAGCTTTTATACTGAGCATGATGCAGATGGGATGGAATACCCTGTTGGTTCGTTTTGGGTCACTTCTCCTGTCCCCTCCTCCCTGCAGGTGACCCTCCTCTATGCTTTTCCACTTCCAACCCTCCAATGGGGCACATAACAAAGTTAGCTGACCTTGGCTGTTACAGCAATAAGTATAAGCAAGAGCTTCTCTGCATACCATTCCTTGGTATAATTATAAATAATCAGGTCCTAGCTCTCAGAGAGAGAACAGTGTCTCCACAGTATGCTGTTAATTTCAGAGAGTTCAGTTAGTTAGAAGAGCCTTAGCTGAAAATTAATATTATTGAACAGAAAATTGGTTCTGTTTTCCCTCAAACCAAGACAATATCAGTAATATTTTTTAGCAGAGTACAAGCTTCTGGGGGGCCTTAAGCATACGCAGTTTCTTTCCTGTGTCAGGGATCACACTCTCATTCAATCTACTCAGATAAAGAAACAAACCCTAAAATACTGATGTGTTTTCATAACATTAATATGTTTTAAATAATCTATCTATATATTTCTTACATGTATGTGCAATATCAGGTTGTTTATGGAACATAAAACAAAGAAAAGTTAAAGGAAGATGAAACCCAGGAAACATAAGCTGCCTTTTCCACTGTCGCATATCATAGAATCATCTAGGTTGGAAGAGACCCTTGGGATCATTGAGTCCAACCATCTACCCTACTCTACAAAGTTCTC
>JAOXNO010000078.1:41679262-41694213 GCA_028565335.1 Limnodromus scolopaceus
GGGGAGTGTCGGTCTGGCTTTCCCCCCCTGCCTTGCTGTGTCAAGTAACTTGGCAAACCGCGGGTCTCCTCTCCTCTCGGGACGGTCCTGTCCCGGCTCCCCGCCGGCAGCCGGCGCCACAGGCAGGGCCTCCTCGCCTCAGGCTGCCGCCGAGGCAGGCCCCGGGGTTCCCGGAGAGCTGGGCCCGCCCGCCCGCGCCGCTCGCCCCCCTGAGGCGGGGGAACCGGCGGGACCCTGAGGGTGCCCCGCAGACGAGGAGGAGGAAGAGGAGAACACTCCAGAGGAGGAAGGATACTCTGCAGGCAGAAGGACGCCTCAGAGACCGCCGCCTCCGCCATGGCCGTTGCCGCGTGCGGCCGTTGCCGGGGGCGACGTCTCGCGAGAGGAGGCGCCCGCCCCATGAGGAGGAGGCACCGCCGCGGGGCGGGGCAGGGGCGGTGGCGGGAACAACGACCCCCGCGGCGATTTAATTAAAAACGAGCCTCATTTAGAGTTACTCACGCTTCACTTTTCTTGCCCCCCAGAGGTCCTGTCTTTAAGTCGAAGCGAAGTCTCTCTCAGGCGTTTTAGCAGCGCGGGAGCGGGCCCAGCCATGAGGGGATGACCTGAGGAGATCTCTTGAGATCTCCAGGGTGGTCGCTGGTGAGGGCGGGAGCGGCCTCGGCGTCCCCTCAGGGGCCTTCCCACTGGCTTCTGCACCGTTCCTGACTAGGAAAGGCTATATTTTCTTAAAGAGAAGGAAAAACAACAGAAGGGAGCAGGAAATGGCCCCAGTCTCATAAGAAGGGGCAAATTTCTTCTCCAGAGAAAACATTTTTGTAGCTAAAACAGGTGCTTGCTGTTTCACTTGAGCTCAGTGCTGTGGGACTGATAGCTTAAATTAAGTTCATAGAATGGTTAGAGTTGGAAGGGACCTCTGGAGACCATCAAGTTCCAACCCACCTGCCATGGGGAGGGACACCTCCCACCAGACCAGGTTGCTCAAAGCCCCATCCAGCCTGGCCTTGGACCTCTCCAGGGATGGGGCATCCACAACTTCCCTGGGCAACCTGTTCCAGGGTCTCACCACCCTCACAGGAACGAATTTCTTTCTGGTATCTAATCTAAATCTCCCCTCTTTTAGTTCAAAACTGTTAGCCCTCATCCTATCGCTCCACTCACTGATAAAGAGTCCCTTCCCATCTCTCCTGTAGCTCCCTTCAGATATTGGAAGGCTGCTATAAGGTCTTCCCAGAGCCTTCTCTTCTCCAGGCTGAACAACCCCAGTTCTCTCAGCCTGTCTTCATAGGAGAGGTGCTCCAGCCTTCTCATCATCTACATGGCCCTCCTCTGGACTCTCTCCAACAGGTCCATGTCCTGCTTATGTTGGGGGCCCCAGAGATGGACACAGTACTCCAGGTGGGGTCTCATGAGGGTAGAGGGGCAGAATCATCTCCCTCAGCCTGCTGGCCACACTTCTTTTGATGCAGCCCAGCCAGTATGTTCTAGTTTAATTAAGAACAGGATTTTTCCAGGCAAAAGCTTGGGAAAGAAGCATACCATATCCTACACATTTGTGGAGAGTACATATTATGGCTCTTAGGAGTTTAAGATAAGGTTGCAGGATTTTCAGAAAACAGGATTTGCAGGAAAACAGAAAATTTTCAGTTCCTTTTTTTCTTTTAAAATTAAGCTTAGAGGTTCCAGACCTAAATTTCCATTGACTTTACGGGCTTTGCATGTGGTAGGAACTCAGAATCAGGCCTTGAATTCATGTAAAGTAACTGAAAATAAGTGCCCAAAGTCTCTTTAAAAAAAAAAAGAGAAGTATTAGTAGTTGGTCTGAAAAGAGGGGCACCAGTTTTGCTTGAAGCTTTAAAAATAATCTAACAATTGAAATACAGTCTGAAGATCAGAGAAGATGGAAGCAGATGAAATTGAATTGCAACATTAAATCCAGTCTTTAGCCTGAAAAAACCAAAATGCAATCCTGCAAGAGGGCCTGTTACCTATTAAACTATTATTTTAGCATTTTTTTTTCCAGAGACTGTCACACAGGGAAGATTAAGATTGGAAAACAATTAATAGTGAAGGACAAAGGGATCCGTGTCTTCTTGGTTTATTAAAGGAGTAATTAAACAGCTTGATCAAAGCACATGGGTAATAGATTCTTTAAGAAAGGCTACACAAAGATAGAAACATATCCAACCATATCAAGAATTAAAATAAATTACAACTAAAAACAAAGAGCAAATTTTAAACAAATAACTATTTGACTGATTTTCAAGTATAATGGAAACTTTCTGGTGGATTTTAGCAATGACAGTTCTTCATAAAAGTTATATTCTACATTCAGACAGCAGCAAGTTCAGGATATCTTGGGGCTCACATTTTCAGAAAGGTCAGATATGGTCATTGCAATGGTACTTTCTATGAAAAAAGGTTGAAATGAGAAGATAACCAGTTCTACCATATGTGGAGATTTGCCAGTGTCCTAACGGACCCATAGAGTTTATTTGTTTGGGAAATAACAATTGGTGACCAACTGATTCTTCTATAAAAGCAAAGGTTTCAACCTCCATTTGGAAACCGTGTTTGGTTGGCAACTTCCAAACTATTTACGTCATCCCATTGTGACTACATAAATGGCCTGATAGCACAATAATTTGCCTTCAAAAGGCATAACAAGGCAACTTGTTTCTCTCTACCTTGTTGAGAGCCACCTACCATAAATACATTATATTTTGTTATTGCTAAGCTGAATTCCAAGCACCCGATTCACCCTGCTTTATAGTCTCATAACAGTCTGAGTTATAAATGATTATCATCTCCCAAATGGCAATAACCGATGTTGTTATTGTATCCCATAACTTCTCATGAGAAAGACACAGAGACAGCATCTGCTGCAGCTTGAGCGTTTCGTTAGACAGACCGTTTACTTTTCTCACACAGCAAAGACTAAGCCATGCAACTTGGCCAGATACATCAGCCAGACGAGTTACGGTATCTGAAAAAACATAATTCATGAAAACCGGACTGCTCCAGAACTGTCACACACGCTCCCCACCCTTAAGGGCCAGGTGCTTTTCCAGCTTTGTACCACCAACTGAAGGACTGTGAGACTCTCCTCTCGTTCAGAGCAAAAATATCCCCTCTTACTAAATTCAACAAGCAAACTGACTACAATTCTGACAAGTTGAGTTAAAAAAACCACAATGTCCATCCAAGCCACCTTTCAGTGACTTTCCCTCCCCTGCAGGGAGATACCCAAAAGGTCCAGTTTATGCACTTCATCACAAGAGAGAAGCAGCCCAGCAAAGGATTATCTGCCCCACTGACTCTTACACACCCATTTCTGATTGTTCTTCAGGGCAGCTTTTGGGAAGAGGGGACAAGGCAATGTCATCGATTCAGCTTTTTGAGTGAGCACATCGCGTGGCCAGGAACACTGTACAGACAGTATCGTGGTGACAGTCAAGAGGCCGTTGTCCTCATGGTCGTGGTGGAGGCATGGGACCACAGCTGGAAGCAAGAACGAGTTGGCAAACATCTTGTTCCGACTTCTGCTGTGCCATCTGGCTTCCAGTTAGGTGACTGACGTTGAATGTATTTTCTCCATATAACCATCTGGCAGCGGCTTGTACAACAACGGAGTAACATGCAGAATTTGGCTAACAGTTATCCTTAGAATCGCATCAAGGATACACGCAACACGGAGATTCTGAAATTAAAAAAAGGCTTACAAAGAAAGTTTCTTTGACTGCTGGCGTTCATGCACAGAGTATTTCAGGTGGGTTACAGGGACTGGGAAGTTATACATCCTTATATTTCGCATTTATCTATTTTACAGAGGTCCAGTAAAATTTCCAGGGAGGAGAGGGGGCCCATACAGTTTTCGACAGGGAGTGAACATTATATCTGGTGAAACGTTTCTTCCTGAAAAGTATCAACATTTTTGCCATGCTAGGGAAGTATGTCCACTTTTCCAAAATTAGAGGAGCAGGGCCTTTTTTTTTTATTGTTAAACAAATGTAATGAAACAAATGGAGTTGATTAGTACAAACGACACAGTCTCAAAAAGATGAAACTTCAACAAAAATTTCATCTAACAACGTAAATATTGCCAAATGCAATGTAACTGTAGTATGAAGTACAGTGCAATAGCTGTAATGCCAGGTCTTCATATTTATAAAGGTCACATTTGCAAAGCTTAGGAGCCATAGTAACCTCGCTGGGCTTTAAATATGACAGAATGGGGTGCTTTTAAAAAAAAAAAAAAAAAAGTGGGATTTTCATTAAATACAATCCCATGATGGCTTAAATCAATAAATCTTATACTCTACCTCCTGCTGTGCTCCTGTTCAAGCGTAAAGTTCCTTCTACTCATCGTGCCACCGTGCTACCTGGGGTAATTGGGTTGCCTTAATCACACAGTGCGCTCAAATAGGAAGCCTGAGTCATTCAAGAATCGTAGAAGCTATCCAAAGGCAAAGACTCCGGAATGCCACCAGAGGCAGGTGCTCATATGTTCTCAAATAATTTAAACCTAAAAAAGCTAATCCAGAAGAAACATTAGGGCATTAGTAAAAAATTCTTCACAGAAGGAGTGGTCAGACACTGGAACAGGCTGCCCAGGGAGGTGGTTGAGTCACCATCTTTGGATGAGTTGAAGAGTCTTTAGATGTGGTGTTGGGGGATATGGTGTAGGGAAGAACTTTGTAGAGTAGGGTAGACGGTTGGACTCGATGATCCCGACGTCCTTTTCCAGCCTGGATGATTCTATGAAAAAAGAAAGAGGAGGGTTTTTTGAATGCTAGGAAAAGCAATACAAAAATGCTAGAGGTTTAGGATTCAGAGTTAAGCTGAAGTTATTAAATGTAGTACTCTTTTGTCTCTAGCCTGCAGAAGAACATTCAGCATATAAGCTTCTACTGTGTTTCTAGATATTGCTATAGATTAGATCTAGGATATACTAAATCTCTGAAAAGAAGGGTTTGAGTTGAGATTGTATGGAAACAAGACTGCTGTTTTCCCAATACATCGGCACTTCTGTTGATGTTCATTCTCCTAAACATTTTATTAATAGCATAACTAGTATTGGTTGGAATACTAGTTATACTACTTAATCACCTCATCCAAAAAGCTGGTTTTCTTTGGTAAATTTCTAAAATTTATTCCGGTTTCAATTTCACACATCTTTTTTTCCACAGGACAGAAAGTGTAAGATAAAACTCCACTCAAAACCCAGCAACAGGTGTGCAAACAGATGTATGAAGAGATTTGACTCCACTTACAGGAAAAATTGGGATTGAACAGTCAAGCATTTTATCAATAATAGAGAGTGACGTCGGTGAGGTGTGATCACACGGCAGAGGTTTTACAGGGCACCGTACTGAGGAGTGCAGGTGTCCCACTGCGGGCACTGGAGCTGTAACGTATACACTCTAGTCTGCACACTGCCATGTATAATAAAAGAGTTATTCTATCCACACTGATGCTGCTGTTTCCAAGAACTACAGCCTCCACATCTTCTGCTGTTGTTGCCTTTGGAAATTCTCAGGAGCAGTGGACAGATGGTACGTTTTGGCTTTCCATGTACTAAATTTGGGAGTATTTCTGCATCACAGACAAGAATAAATTGTACTAAGAGAGAGAAGAGAGGTGGCATATAGTCATTTTTTTATTTTAGAAGTGTAAGTGACCCACGTTCTCTCTAAACTCCAGCTTTATGAACACAAAGTTATTTATGCAGCTTATAGGAACTAATGATCATCTGTTCCTGATAATTAGAGGGTTTTCATTTCATATTCATATTCATTTCATTTCATATGTTCTTCTCCTCTTGCAAACTAAATTTCGTTAATATGCTTTTCACATTTAGGTAACTGACCACAAAGCAGCTAACAACCTCCTACTACAAGCTAAAAAAAATAATTTATAACTATATATGACAGTTGTAAAAAGGCAAGCCACCATCCTTAACACAAAAGGGCAGAGAAAACGAAGTGCTGTATTCCCCTAATCTGTGCTTAGCAACAGAGGCAAGAACTGAGATGCCACCATGTCAAAGAACACAAAAGCTAAAGCATAAGCAACAGAAAAAGCTAGCAGAAGCTATTACCTTTTTAATTTTACATCCTTCGAAGTCATCTGCTACTTGTTACCCAGGTAATGCATCTTCCCATTGGAAGCCTGAGTCTCACACTAATGAGCACATGCCAGAATCATTTTAGCTTGTTTCTGGCACAATTTTATTGTGAGAGAATGTATGTATGTGTCCACATTAAGACCTGACATGACCAAGACCTTATAGGAGCCTTCCAGTATCTGTAGGGCCCTACAGGAAAAATGAGGGACACTTTATCAGGGAGTCTGGTGAACAGGATGAGGGGTTACGGTTTTAAACTGAAAGATGGTAGATTTAGGTTAGATATTAGGAAGATATTCTTTACTGAGACACTAGAACAGGTTGCCCAAAGAGGTTGTGGATGCCCCATCCCTGGAAGTGTTCAAGACCAGGTTGGATGGAGCTTTGAGCAACCTGGTCGAGCGGGGGGTGTTGGAACTCAGTGATCTTTAAGGTCCTTTTCAACCTAAATCATTCTATGAAATTATCAAAGTCAGATTAAAAATATACATAAAGAAACATCTCTAGCAAAACCAAATTATTCAAAGCTGTTAGATGTTTTGAGAACATTAACTTTTCTCTCTGCACCCAGTCCTCTGTTATCTGTATCTTTATCAGCTCAGCATGGAAGACTTCACTTCTTTTTGCCCTTGTTTCCCCAAAACACATTTGCCTGTTCTTTGCTGCTTTCCTTTCTTGGACTCATTGCTTCCTTTTTGCTTTGGTTTTCCCTCTTCTGACCAACCTCCTTTGAAAACTGATCATTTCATGTGTCTTTTTAGCAGGTTTCTTCAACACACATCTTTTCAGAGATACACCTGGAAGATACTGTGTACTCCTGTTCCAAGAAAGCAACCAGGAAATTAAAAAAAATTAATTAAAAAAAAAGGTCTGAGTGGTCACAGAATTTGATGCAAGATGGGCAAGGACTAGCAGGAGATTTGTAGCCAGAAGCAACATTTGCTACCAGAGTATTTAGCCAAGCCTTCCCTAACTGCTTAAAGCCGGCTGCGTTGATTGAGACCAAGCATGGACTTTTAACTTCCTCTGTCTTCTTTTGTTTGTTCTTAGTGCAGCAGCATTTTCTCACATGCATAATATGAAGCTATAAATAATTAGAAGTCAAGTCATCCCCCTCTAATCCGTCTTAACTCAGCTGAGGGTGGCAGTGTACACTAGTTTCTGTATATTAATGCACAACGGATAATACACAGTCTTTATGTCCATCTTTTTACTTTGTTAGTGTTAACAGAGATATAGGACTTTGGGCAACAATTCTGTAAAAATCCAGTATTTTGTATAAAAGATCATTTTTTTGGATAAAATGATTTTTTTTTTAAAGTCTTTTATATGCAATAGTGATTGCAATTTGTGATGTGAATGAAGCATTTTTGGTTTTCATTTTCATGTATCTCTGCTGAAAGCAATAGTACAATATTGACACCTTATACCTAAATGTCAAAGCTTTGCTTCCTGGGTTTTGTAATATTTTGTTTAAATATTGAAGTGCCACAAAAGTGAAGTCTGAAAATGCTATGTTTAAGTTCTTTGCTTTTACCTTCATGTTGCTTATAGCACAGCCGTTAACTTTTGCTATCTAGCCATTTGTTCATTTTTGGTATAGAACAGAATGAGCAGATATGGGTAATTCAGCTTCTCTTAAAACACTAGCTAGATCTTGGGCACCCTGCATTGCTTTTGAAGGTGCCCAAAGTAGTTTAAAACATTCTAGCTCACATGCTAGAAGCTTAACTTAATATAAACTCTTACTATAAATTCACGCTACTTTATACTTCGGGTACATTCCCAGCAATTTAGAGTCAAACCCCTAAAATAATCTGCGAATCTAGAGAGACCTAAAGGCATCCAGGAACCTGAAACCAAGAGGTTTAAAACTGGCTCTGCCAGCCTCATCCCCTTTCTGAGAAGGGCCATTGCAGTCCCAGTGTCTAGAAGAGCCTTGGTCTATATGGGCCCCTCCTACTCTCCAGTCCACTCCCTGAAGTCAGGGCTGAGGTACCCAAGCCCTCGAGAGAAGGATGTCGTTTCAGATAGGACTCTTTCCAGTGCTGTGTTTTGACCAGATGAGACAGTTCTTTGCTCCGTGTGTTGATTGCAGCCGTCCCCAGGCAGCTAGCTGTCCAAAATAGGCATTTAACAAGGCAGTCTGGGGACTGCGGGTCCCTCTCCACTGGTCAGGAAGAGAGAAATGGTAGCCTTACTTCTAATAGTAGTTTATTCCACTGGAAGTGGAATATTGAGGAGTGGAATATTTGAGGAGTACAAAACTGATGGTTAAATTAACCAGATTTTTTAACAAATACTTCCCCTGTAAAGGCATTTCTGACCCTTCAACATATCTGTATCAGAAGAGAAGAATGAGAATTATGAGGATTCCCTCAACTAAATTCACCTCTAATAATTTCTGAAAACGTATTTGTACTTCACTGGGACATAATACAAGTATCTTTATAGAAAGAACAGGAGCGCCCGTCTGACCATCTTCTCCCTTACGGAAGATCCACGACTCACCTTGCTCTGCTTTGTAGAGTTGATCACTCTTTAAATGGTTCTGTTCAGAAATGACTGTTCGACACCAGCTTGGCAGCGTTCCGTTCCATACCTGCTGTAGGTAGATATGGTATGCAGAGAGGCTCTTGCTTATACTTATTGCCGTAACAACCGAGGTCAGCTAACTTTGTTATGTGCCCCGTTGGAGGGTTGGAAGCAGAAAAGTGTAGAGGGGTGGCACCCCTGGGGAGGAGTGGACGGGAAAGGTGACCCTTCCATCCCATCCGCATCATGCTGGTTCCCAAACCAGCAGTCGAACCCAGACCACCTGGGTTTTAGCGTCATTTGTTTTATTGGCCAGCCCAGGCCGCAACAGTAGCCTATACATTTCCATCACAGATGTGCAATTTTTCACTTTCTACACTTTTTATGAAGTTTTTGAAAGCAGAAGGAGACATTACAGTTTGCACAAGCTAGCGGGTGCAAACCAGAATTTTGAACACGACAAGTGACTACAGTTGTAATTCCCACTCTTGCAGAAGGTAAGATCTTGCTTTAAAGAAAAAAACAAAAAAACCCCACACCCCAAACTTCGTGGACAAACCCCATCCTTACAGATGAAGTTGGGTTCTGAGCTCTGTCAACGAGCACCCACTGAAACTGGTGAAACGTGTTGACTGCAGAGTTAACAATCCAAAAATCTTTGCGTACAGCATGCCTGTAGGCATCAGCCACTGGTTTTACTTACTGCTGAAGGCAAAAACCCATCTGTTGGCCCAACCCTCAGCAAAATCAGATGAGGTTTTCCCACCAACTTAGGATGGAGCCAGACTGGATCTAAAATACCTGAACCAATAACCTCCATCAGTCACGGGCTTTCATCGTCACAGGTTAAATGGCTGGCTTTTTGGAAGCTACTTGTTATGTTCCTTTCAACAGCCACAGGGCACGTTGAGTTACACGAAGCTTATAGGAAGAGCAAGAGCTACAATACGATGCTGCCTAGCGAATCTAAGGCTAAGGAAGGCAAACTCGATGGCAGCAATGTTTTTCTTCATCCCTCCATTTTTTAAATGAGGCTCGCCATACTTCATGAACACGTGGCTAAGTCTGTTTCCTCCTAATTTGTGCATGAATCTATTATAAGTATATTAAGACAGTGTAGAGAACCTATTTCTTACAGCTGTATAATATCCCATGGGTTGCCTTACTTGGTGCAAATGAAGCAGATGACATTTTGGCAATTAGATTACACAAGAAAAAGGCGATTTGTGTTAAATAGCAACTCTAATGAAAAAGTGTAAAAGCATAACCTTTCCCCTCCCATCTTTTTCATGCTGAGCATGGCCAGCAAGATCAGTGTAATTGTGATGTCCAGCCCAAATCCTCTTATATCTGAAGGAGGACAGGTAGGACCAAACAAAAGTAAGTTTTTTTCTCACTACATCAGCAAGTCTAATTAAAAAATATTATCATTCCTCTCAAGGGTTCCTAAAGAACAGCACTTTGAAACACAGGAGGAATGCAGGAATAATGTCTACACTTTGGACACTAAATTACCAAACAGGCAAAATAGCCTTTTTATGATTTTTTTTTTTGGAAACTTGCCTTCTTCATGGCAAGTGGCATAACGCTTGGTTTTCTATACAACCCTAAGCTGCCTAATTGGACATTTTCAGATTTGACATCTCGTTTGCCTCACTTTCCAGAACCCATCACGAATGAGAACTCCCTGTATGACACTGGGCTCACAGCACAATAGGACTTGAACAGAACAGAAAGAGCTGGTATCTCCAGCCTTGCTCTCATTGCCCAGCTCTAAAATGGAAGTCAATGTCCTCTAGCCCACTTCAGCCCTTCCCCGTCACCCTCAAGTGAAGACTTCAGTCCATATATGAAAAGAATTGCGACCATTAAAGCACTTTTGCCTGCTCCATCATCGCACAGAACCCAGTGTCTTAATTAGCATTTAACACTACCATCGGTGTAAATTAATACTGACAAGTAACAATGACTCTTAACATTGATGAAGTTGGTCCCCATGCCCAGGTATGACGGCAGTACTGAAATAAACAGACCAAAAGCTTCACTCTGAAAATCCAGTCTGAACTGGCTCTGAAAGCTGGAAACCAGCTCTGGACCCACATTTCACAGATGGAATTTATCAAGTCAGCCAAAGCCTCCGTGCCTGAACATTTATTCTTGCACACGTGTGCAAATCTAGATCTCAGCTTTGCAGCTTAGCCCTCCTTGGAGTTACCAAGCAAGATGACATTTCATTGCAAATGTAGTTTCATGTGGTTGTTAGGATACAGCTTTGTTCACCACAGTTAACCAAACCACCTCAATTCATCACCCACCCTCCGTACCATAATTTGTTAATTAGAGCGACTCATCCTCTCTTACAGTATTTTTGTAACAGCCTTCCTCCTAGGCACATATTCCACTATCTTTCTGTCACTGTACTGTATCAACTTTATGTTTCCACTCGTCATAGCTAATTAGGACTGAGTGAGCTATGCTAGCGTGGATCTAAAGTGTTGATGTTCTAAGCAGCTCATAGCCATCTCCCGCCTATCTCCCCAACATGAGAGGGCGAGAGGAACCCTCTGAAGAACCAGGACCCTCCATAGCAGCCTCCCTGCTCTCCCAGCCATAGCCACGGCTTCCTGTGACCCCCTTAAAACTGCCCAGGAGGAGAGACTAAGCAAAACTTGGACCAGGCTCAGCTGGTTTCAACACCAAAGCTTGTACCACAGCCCATATCCAGTGGATCAGACATGAAAAAGCAGCTCAGCAGAGGGTCTCCACACCTGAACGCTTAGAGAAGGTACCATTTGACTTGGTCACCATTAAGCTGTGGGCCATTACCAATGCTGAAAGCCTGCACGAGGAGTGTTGGCTTTGCCCATAAGAGTTCCCTGCTTTTTCTGTAATTATATCAGTGAAAATGAGGGCCCTTAATGAGGATATTTATAATCTTTGTCTGAACCATCCTCTTTACGCTTCAGCCATTATTGTATAAAAATCTTTACCTCCACAGGGAATTTATACTCCACCTGTGTCAACTCCTCTCACAGTGTATTGGCTGTTCCTTTATTAGAGGGAAAATTCAAGATCTGTTAAAAGAAAAGAAAAGATCCCATGTGGTTGAATGGTTGTTGGGGTAGCTCCTCATGGAAACTCCTGACAAAGCAAATTTCCACAGACTGAGCATTTTTGAGGCAACCCATTAACAGCAAAAAGATCAAATATTTGTAAATTTCTTCCCTTCTCATCTTCTCAGGTGTTGTCGGATCAGCTTGTCTCCTGTGGCAGTGATAAACCACGGCCACTGAGGACACAGGTATGTTGTCCACAACTAAAGCAGAGACAGTGAACCTGTGACAAAAAGGGGTTTTTTTTTTCCTCCAAAGCAGATAAGCAGTGCACGTAGCAAAGACGTACATAGAATAGAACCACAGAATATGGTCGGAAGGGATCTTTCACGGTGGTTAAATTGTGCATCGAGGCAGGTGGTACACCCTCCTTCCTATGGCACTTCATCCTCTATGGAAAGAGGGCATCGCTGGCAGAGCCGGGATCCCGGCCAGGCAGAACCACACACTCCTGTTACTTTCTGCGAGCACAGACAGACCCCAAAATCCCTTTTCCTTACCTCAGCTTTCAGTGCACTGACTCCCATAGGCGGATCTTCTCAAATCATCTCCATGCATCACAAATTGCCCTGTTATTTAACAAGGGAAAAAATTTTTTTTTTTTTTTTTGATGTTTAGAAAAAGCAAGGCACTTCTAAATTATCAGATATTTGGGTCTTAAGTGCGAGGCCATTTTGTAGCTCACGCCTTGGATTAGTCACGGTATTTCCCCAAGGATGTTGCGCTACCCAGTTTCTCCTCCAACCAGCAACTTCACAAATTGACAAACTATAAGAAGGGCTTCTGCTACAGCATGAAGAATCAATAGCTGTCTACTCGGATAGCCTCAAAAAGTGCTTAACTTTTAATTGAACGCTGGAAAAGAAATGGCAACGCACAAGAGCTCAAAACAGCATGAAGCCTGAATAATTATCTTCCTCCTCGCAGTTCCTATGCAGGCTGGAGACTAATTAAACACATGTGCAGGCTAGGAAATGATTTGCGAAGATGTATCTGGTGTCAGTTTGCAAGTCCAGGAACCAGACGGAAAGTACTAGCAAGGAACAGGAGCCACTGCCAGCTGCCTTGCACTGTCATTTTCACTAGTACCTTGGCTTTTCATTTCACTCATGTAGAGCAAAGACAAATTAGATTTTTTTAATCTGCTTTGCAATGAGATGAACCAAGTTGGGGACAATGGTGAACTCAGGCCCCAGGCTTCACACCATAAACACATACACAGGGGTTTTAAAGCATTTTAGTGCTAGCTTCATGCGCTATACAAATGTATCTTTCATTATAAAGCTACCTGTCCTAACATGACCCATTCATAACATTGAAGCAAATGAAAATAAGCTTTTTTTCCTTCCCTCAGTTGCAGAAAGGCAAAACCAAGTAAAGCTTTCAATCTTAAAACCCATTCTTTGGTATTTATCATGCTAATAAAACGGCCTAAAATATCCATTAACAAAAAAACCCCCTGTATTTAGCAAGGCATTTCTCCAGCATACAACCACTACGTACCTCTCCTCCCTTCTTTCCAGGAGAAAAAAAAAAAAAACCTCAGCCTGCTCACCAGAGCCTTAAATCATGTCTCTTTTCACGTCCAAAGTGAAAGCACCTGCTCAGGCTGGCTCTCAGCTGGTAGGATTGAATTAGAGCCCAGCAACCATTGCCCTAATAGGAGGCAATATTATTAACTTTAATTTATTCACATCAGCATTGATCAGAAGCAGTTACCGAGTATCAGGAGGACATTGGGATGTCAGTACATGGCGTTCAAGGCCAATGTAATTACCACAGAAACGAAGGGTGCTGTGATCAGTCCAAATAATCGCGTGTAATTATGATGGAAAATTCTGATCTTTTGTTGTTTTCATCCCGCATGCACCATCTGAAGATCCATGTTGTCGGGAATCCAAAAAAGCAAAGTGTCAGCTCTAAAACCTGTAGCTGGTGAGCACATTTGTAAGGCGATGACGACAGTCTTCAAATGCTGTTTCCCACCAGTGAACCACTGTAGGGCAAGAGGAAGGAGACCACGCTGCTCGTAGGTGGTGCTGCTCCAGGCTTTCAAATGCCTGCGCCAATGAAAATGAAATTTTGAGTATGTTATGGCTCTGCCCAGCCCTGGCAGCGCAGTTCGATGCCGCTTTCGGATCCCAAGAGGGCTGGTGGAGCATGACTGCAAGGCTTTGGATGGGTCGGTCTCTCCAATACAGCGTTAGTTCGAGGTATCCGAAAGCTGAAATCCCACAGGCAGAGGGATGCCTTCCTGAACACACGTTTGCTGTGAGAGGGGCTGCGGTACAAGTCGGGAGGGGGAGAAATCTTCCAAGATGAATGATCCTTTCTCATCTTTACCAGCGGTTGCACTCCAGCGTCATTTTAAAGCTTTCCAGGTAAATAAATTAACACTATATCCTGTCCCTGGTTCTCCTCCATTTCCCTAGCTCCTCTCCTCCTGCCAGACACCCCCTTTCTCCCTCCATGCCTGGGGAAGCACAGGAAGGGTTGGGGGGACACGGCTGTTGGCAAATGGCTGGTCTCTTTTGCTCTCACCCAAGTGCCCTCCAGAGGGAAGTCCCTTTCATTAGCATCACTGCCCCCCACCCCAGCGGGAACTTTCTGTCCCCAAACTCCATCCGTCCCCTTTTCAATATCCTGAAATCAGGAGGTGACAGGGAGGACAGGCAGGCTGGTGGCTCACATGTGTCCTCGCTGTGGCAGATACCACACTCAGATTCAGCTTGATGAGTACCAGCTGGCCATATGTGGGCCACTTCATGCCATAAAATATCCCAGAGCTGTCAGAGAGTAACACTTCTCATCTCAGCGTGGTGAGACATCAGCTCTGAGGGAGCTTTGCAGGGCCTGGTGGTACATGCTCTATTGGACTGCTTCGTGTCCGAGAGCCAGCAATGTGCCCTTGTGGCCAGGAGGGCCAATGGGATCCTGGGCTGCCTAGGGAAGAGTGTGGCCAGTAAGTCGAGGGAGGTCATTCTCTACTCTGCACTGGTGAGGCCACAACTGGAATACAGCATCCAGTTCTGGGCTCTCCAGTTCAAGAGAGACAGGGAACTACTGGAGAGAGTCCAACGTAGGGCAGCAAAGATGATGAAGGGATTGGAGCATCTCCCTGATGAGGAAAGGCTGAGAGAGCTGGGACTCTTTAGCCTGGAGAAGAGAAGGCTGAG
>JAOXNO010000078.1:41711363-41733875 GCA_028565335.1 Limnodromus scolopaceus
CCCGCCCGGCAGGGGGGGGGGGGGGGGGGGGGAGAGGGTGGTGGAGGTGGGCGGGAGAGAGGAGGGTGAGGTACCAGCTGCGTTATTAAGCCTGATCCCAAACCCTTTGAAGTCAATAGAAAAATTATCTTCGGCTTTGATACACTTTGGATTGGGCCTTTTAAGTCATGTGAAAGACATTCGTGTTATTAAAACGGCAGCAGAAGAACACTGTCGGTTACATCTGCTTTTATTTTTTAATGGCAATGGTAGGTTTAGCCTTGGGCACTATCTGAGACTCATAAATAACCCATGTCAAGTGTAACACACCTACTGAACAGCCACAGAAGACAGAGGACTTGGCTGTTTATCTCCCTGCATTTTTCAGTAACGAGCCACTTGTACGTTAGGAGGGGTAGATGTCCTCTAGCATTCATTAATAAAGCATCCTTAAACAGCCAGGCTTCTCCTTGATCATGCAGGGCTAATGCGATAAATATCTTCTTTCCACACTCTCCTGACAACTGAAAGACAGGAATGCAGTCTAACTTACGATGTTAGTTGTGCAAGAATATTACAGGACTTATTTCTAGTACACGTGTGTCACAGCTAGGGACGGCACCCACTCACTGCCGGGCTAACGAAGGCAGAGCGGGGAGGCTTTCTGAAAAAGCGTTCCCAGTACAGCACTGGGATCATCCCCCATGGTTATGGGATAGCGTGAAACCCCATGGGAAATCCCAGATCGCACCTAAACATTAGTCCCTACGTGCCCAGAAGGGATGTGCTCTGCAAGCCCCAGCCCGCTGGGTCAGTGAGGTGCAGCTGATGATGGATTGATGAAGGTCATAAGCCACCGTCACGACGCCTTGGGGACCACCAATTACTCTCAGGAGTCAAAGCGGGCTTTAACTATCTCAATCTGTTCATCACTGCTTTCATCCAGTGTTTGGGTTTCTTTTTCTGGATGGTTCATTCCAGCAGGAAGGCCTTACGTAAATATATATTATAATGCATAGACACCAGCCGTGCAGCCGTTGACCTATGGCACCGGCGTGTCCCGCAGCAGCCACAGAGGAGAGCCGGTTTCATTCAGGCAGCGCAGAATCGCACCCGAGATTCAATTTAGACCATTGCATCGCTTGCAACAAACCAGTCCTTGAAAATCCTACATTTGTGTGAGCTTTCGTTTGGTTTTTTGCTTAACTAGTGTATATTTATTACTTCCACCTCTTTCCAAGCATGTGGGCATCTTGTCTGAGCCCTCCTGCTTTCAGAGAGAAGGGGACATAGACACATTTTTGGTTTTTTCCCTCCTTTTTTCCCCCCTCCCCGTGTTGATACTCATCCTCTCTTTTCCCACCTCCACCACCTGCTAATGACCAAGGGGAGCTGCACCATTCCTGACCTTGCTGGGTAGTGTCATCTCTCCCCCATTTTATTGATTTAACAGTGAGGCAAAGCCAGGGCTTCCCACTTAGAAAGTTTGAGATGTTTGGTGGGGAACAGGTCTGCAAGGAGCTGTGTTTGCAGTTCAAACAGCAGGATCCCCAGCAGGATCACTGGGGACCCCTGGTCTAGAGTAACCTGAAACGCTGCTCCACAGAAGGTTTGTTTTTAAGCTGTTTAACCCCTTAAAAGAAGAAAAAATTAGGTCAACCATGAAAGGGAATTTAATAATTGCAGCTCATACATAAATGTTTGCTTCTTCTCCCAAGTGCCTGATTCCTCCAGTTGCTCTCATTAGAGAGGAATACCCACGGGACGCTCAAGTTTAAAAATGTTTCCGTTTCCAAAGCTTTTTGAGGACCTTATGTCCACACAGCCTGTATCGCTCTGGGGCAGGGAGGGGTGGCCAGAAGGGACCTGCATATGCAGAAGCAGCTCTTGGGTATCTCCCCTCCTCCTGGGTAGGGGTGCAGGGCAGACCCCCCATTCCTTCCTAAAAGTTGTTGCCTATTTTCTTCCCCTCCCTGGTAGCAAGTCGAGGGCTGTAAGACTTTCCCCGAGGCTTTGTGAGCAGACCCACCCTATCCTCAGGGTAGAAAAATTCACGGAGGGGCAGAGTGAAATAGCATCCTTGGAGCTGTGAGCCTATTTCCAGGCTTCCCTGCCACAGAAAGGGCAAGCTGAAGGACGGAGCCGGGGCTACAGGCCTTTGCGTGTGTATGAACTGAGTTGCAACACGATGGAGCAGGCAGGGCTCCAGGCACGAGGCTGCTTTAGGGGAGCATGAATTTATCCCCTGTTTAAATGGTGCCAGGCTGGAGGGTATTTTAAAAGAAGCTAAAAGGCAGGCACTTCACTGCCTTCTCCCTATGGCTTTGGATTGTCAAAGGAATCTGAGTATCCAGAAAGATTTTCACTCCATGGAGGCCATGCGTTCTCAGAGAACTCTTTTTCTTATGCTGTGTTTTCAGCTCCCTGATCCCTTTCTCCCCAGTGCTGAGCCGTATCTGTCCTACCTGAAACCAAAGCCTCCATAAAAGAGACAGTTCAACCATTCAACCTGTCTTTTCCTCACTGAGGCTCAGATGTGCAATGACAGTCCTTCTCAGCAGAAAACCTGAGAGAAAAAGTGTGAATTGTTGAAGATTTGGGGTTTGGTTTTGCTAACCACAAATGCAAGTGGAAACAGCCTCATAGGATACGGTTGCGCTGAAGGCTGGCAGGTGTTAAGTAGCACACCCAGGGCTCCAGCATCCTCCGGCTCTGCAGCTTTGTGGTGGTTTCTGACTAATAGGCACCAACTACTTCAATTTTACCTTTGAGGAGCCTTGGCAGATACTCACTAAATTCTCCCCCTCTCCACCTCCCCAGGGCTCAAGCCACACTGAGTTAAAACCTTAGTTAAACCCTCGGAGGCATAGTCCATCCCACAAACCAACGCATCAAATGGGGCTTCTCCAACAATGTCTTAAAAGCAGCTTTCCACTCTCTTGCATGTGGGCAGAAACCCCGAATCCTAATGACATGTATATGAAACTGCTTCTTTCATGTCAAGCAGCTTCCATCCAAGATATTGAACTGAAATTTTATTTTACCGTACAAAGCGTACCTGAGGTTACTTTCTTATAGGGCAGGAGATAGTTGCTGCCAACCATCAAGAAGCAACCACAAGATGGTTGCTTCCACTCTCAGAAAGTGTGAGTCTCAGAAGTCTCAGAAAGTCTCAGAAAGACCATTTAAACATCTCTCTTCTCCCTCAAACCTCCTCTTTTCACCTCCTCATCTTTTTCACAGGTAGGAACAAAATTTTGTTTGCTGATTTTGCTGTATTTCTAGCACCAGATGCCCCAGCGGAACATCTGCACATGTGCCAGCTGGGAGAGGCAAAGCTTGGACCTACTTGAGTTTTACAATATGAGGCTGTTGGCTCTAGCACACACACCTGATCATGTGTCTAGACTTTACACATTTATGATCCCGTGTGTGCAACAGGGTTTCTTTGGTACAAGAAGTTGGTTATTGGGCCTTTCAGGATCAGGAAGGTTCTAAATTTCCCTTTTAACTTCTACAAAAAATGGGACAGCCAAGAAACTTCTGATTTTGCCAAATCTCACAGCGTTTCTGCAGATACATAGAGGGTTTTAAATGAGAGTTGTTTCTAGCCCTCACACTTCCAGCCAAGAGGCTGAGTGCGGGACCTGCCTGCATGCCAAAAGCCCAAATTGGAGCAGTGGCAAGGACCAGGACCACAACCTGAAGATGCATTTTCAAGTGGATGAAGGGAGAAACAGGTCTCCCCGATGCCGTTGATGCAGAGTGTTGCTAGGCCAAATGCAATCAAACCAGCATTTAACCTAGGACTACTGTATTGGGTAGAGGTCACCTCATCATCCCCAGCACACTGTAGGCGAGACATGACCAAGGCTCTCCACGCAGAGGCAATACCAGCACATAGCCCACCATGTACCATGGCTGTGCACTCCTTCTGCCCCTCTCAGATAAAAAAAAAATATCTCCTTAAATGCAGCTTTTCGCATCCAGTGCCTCATCCTGCCCTAGATCTCTCATCTCCTCACCCTTCGCCTTGCACACCTGCCTCTTTCTTTTGTTGGTGGACTTCCTTCCTCTGCCCCTGGGAAGATGCCCGCATGCTGTGCTGGGGGCCAAGGGACACCCCAACCGCATGGCATCTCCCTTTCCCTCTCTCCACCAGCCCCCCAACCCCCTGGGTACCCCTGGCAGGGTTTTGGCTAGGTTTGACAGAGGGGTAACCACTGTCAGAACGAGCAGCACCCTCCGTTTTCATGACTGGAAGCAGGTGGGGAGAGATGAGGCACCCAGGTGGGCACCCCCTCTTCACCAGCACATCTGGAGCCCACAGCTGGCAAGTGGGGCTGCGGCTTGCCTTGCCCTCAAATGGGGGTGGCTCTTCTGTGCAGAAATGACTTTTTGGAGGGAAAGGGCAAGAAATGAAGGAAGGACAAGAAACACATGAGAGGCTCAGAAGGGTCAATAAGGGGGTGATGTCACCAGAGCAGGGCAGCTGGGGAAGCCACTATCTCCTGTTTCTTTTCAACTCTTTAAGTCAGGCTGGTTGCCCCCCGAGCTCAGGGGTAACTGGTAGCTCATCCAGCCCTCTGCTTTCAAAGGACCCTTTGAGGCCAGTTTTTCATGCCACGACCAATGTGCTCCTCTGAGACTGGTCTTGGTCAGACCTTCTGCAGGAGCCTGGACAACAGGTTCCCCTGAAGAAGCCTTTGCCAAACTCTGACCACACGATTCCCGCCCGCTCCCTGCCTGCCTTCAGTTGTGTCCCTTCAATGCCAAAGCACTCGATCCCCACCTCAGGGGGTGTCAGAGCCCAAACCCCAAAGGCATTTTGGGCTGTGCATCTTGGACCCCCCGTGGCCTCCCCCAGGCCATGGGGACTTGTGGTACCTCTCAGGGCTGCCTGTATCTGAGTCCAGCAGTAGGCGATTAAGCATCAATACTGCATGGCCCAGCCAAATCCATCCTCTAAACACAACAGACCCTTATAATGTCACGGGAGGGAAAGAGGTGAGTGTTTTGCAGGGGGTATTAGTACGGCATTTTTGCATTGATATATTTTTTTCTTTTTTAATAAACCTTGAAACTGAGGACTGGATTTTATCAAAATGTCCCTTCTTGCACACCTGGCAAGAGGGAGGAAAAGAGATTTATTTTTTTTACCTGCAGAACGTGAAGGAATTAAAACATCTCTGCAGATCTTAAAATCCTTATTACTCCTGCATTCACTCAGAATCGAAGATGAGCAGAGTTTAATTTTAAAGCCCTCGTTCCGTACCTTTGAAACAAACATTCTCTTCCTTCTGATAAATGATTGAAGTGCCACCACTTTATTTTTTAAAGGAAAAGATCATAGGAATTTCCAAGCTCCACATCCTGACTTGAGTATAAATTTGTCCTTGCTGGGGTGATACTCCTGTACTTTAACCATTGTATACTTCCCACCATAGTAACAGAGGGAACAAAAAGGTGTTGTCCCAAAGTGATATACGCAGTGACAAAGAAATAGTGGCTTTAGTAAAGTTTTCCTTATATTCTTGATACACAATTTCCAATGGTGACTTTGTGACATTGAATCCAGTGACAGTGAATTTGGCTTTTCTGGGGTTTTTTGTGTGCTTTTGCTTTTAAAAAAGTTATTACAACCAATGTTATGGAAAAACTGGAAGGTAAGATTTTATTCTTCCTCTACCACCACAGATAATGAAGTTTTATCAACTCCCTTTTATTATAGTAATCTAAAACTGTATCCTGTAATAGGGTCATAAACATTTAATGAAACTCAACGCTGTACGAATAAAAAAATTTTTAAAGAGAGGGTTTAGGGTGGACAAAGGGAGAACAAAAGGGAATCCAAATAGCTCAGGTGTCTCTAGTCCAGAGCCTCAGCAAATGATGCTTCTCTGTCCTCAACTCCGTGTCGGTGTGTAACCCGGGCACTCTTGCTTAATTACCATTACTGGAATTTTACCCTGGATTTAAACTTTACCATACCCAAAGTGAGGTGCAGAAATGCAGTCCTGATCTCTATGATATTTTTTTTCCTACTGTTTAAACCCTTTCTGCGGGGTATGTTCTGCGGGGACTTTTAATGTATTGTTTCATCACATACTTAAAAAGAAGGGAGTGTTAATTACTCTGACACCATGAAAAGCATAAATACTGCCTAACTGACATTCACCGGTGCATTTCAAAGAGCAGATGTATATTACTATAGCATGGCAGTTACATTAACTCTGTGCAATGACAATAGGAAAAACTGATAATAAACATCAAACTCATCTGCCTTTTACCACAGAAGAAAGAAAGTTCAAGTGTAGTGGAAAGTTTTGGGGGGTTGTTTTGTAAATTACCCCTCACTTTCCTGCTCTAAAACCTTTCACCGGGGAAAGTTTTCAGTTTGGAGAAGACAGCACGTGCTCCCTAACTCTGGTTTTGAAAGACGTGCTTGTGAACCTGCTTTCCTCTTGCACGGGGCTTTTATCAGGATACGCTCATGAGGGTGATGAAGAGTTTGGGAGGGAGGGGAATGAGGGATTTATAACACCCTTCACAGATGGACCTGGAGAGCACTAGGAGCTAAATTGGTGGAAAGAGGCAGAGCCTGTTTTGCTCTGGACGGGATGTTCAAAGAGATTCTCTGCAAACGCTCGCAACTGCAAAGGCAACCTCTGCGGTGCAATGTTTTATCATCTGCTTTCAGTCCTTCAAAATGTACACCTAAAAATATCTGGCATAAATTTCGGGTAGCCAGCCTACTGTAAATGATAAAGTATATTCCCTCACTGAGATATTAGACAAAATATGATACTATGGCCTTTGCCATGCCAAAATTGGCTTATAGTGCCCTAAAACAAATAGGCATACATAGGGGTAGGAGATTATATATCACTTTGGTTTTCTTACTGTCAGACATAAAAATGGCCAGAAATATTATAGTTCCTTTTGTGTATGGGCTGGTTGATGGGAACTGCTCACACTCGGCAATGTGAACCTCAGGGGGTTTGCAGGTTTACCCCCTGTGTGCAGGGGGTAAAATAGAGAAAAACCTTCTGGAACGTCCTGATATTTGTGACTATGGCCTTGGTTTCATTTGTTAAATATGGTGGTATGAAATCATTAAATATTGGAAACTTGATCAGAATAAGGCAAATGACATTATTCCTTAGTTATTATCCATGTGTCTTCCTTTCACAGAGCCTTCACTAGGGACTTCTAGTTTCTCTCCTCTTTTCAGGCTATTGCCATGCCTGCTGCTATGGACCAAAAGCAAAAATAAAGATTAAATCTAAGTGAAAATTTTTAATCAAACAAATTTAAAAGAAAATCTGAATTTTAACTAAAAAAACCTGACAATTAAATAATTTCTGTTCACTGGGCTGGTTTTTTTTTTTTCTTGAGAAACCTGAAGACCACAAATGCAGAAATATGTTTCCAAAAGTAGAAAACGTAACTTTAGGGTGGACATTTTTCAAGTTTGACTGGCAGAAATGAAAATGGAGGGAAAAACTCAACAGTTCAGGTTTTTGATGGAAAGCATTCCACCAGATTGCACATTCTTATGGCTGGTGAGGTAAATCGTAGGGGACAAGTATTCAGGTGCAATAAATTTGCATGGCTTTTTTTTTTTTTATCTCCTATTCTGAACTAGTGATCTTGACAAGTTTATAGTAATTTCTACTAAATTCTGGCTTTCCCCAATTTTTTTTATCTTAGTATGCATGGTGTGGATTGTGGCCCAAAAGGACTAATGTGATATTGAAAGCAATGTGATGGAAATTTTATTCTTCACCTGCATAGGTTTCCCTTTAGGTGGGCTTTTTGCTTCCCCCTTTGTTTCAGTGAAAATGCGGAGCATCATTGTGAGAAGGGAAGCTTTAAAGATAACGTGTGATCTGGAAGTGTGAGTGCATAAATTATCAGAGCCAACTTTCAAAATGTGCGTTTGCAAGTGTTACAATCAGACACGTTTCGGAAAGTAAACTGCAGTAGTTGTAAGATAAATGGCTCCCCAGAGGAAAATAATAGTACAGCCACATGCTTACTACGCCTCAGCTGTGTATTTCCATTATTTATGAAAAGGTAGAAAGCAAGCTACAGTTCCAGAAAACCCTTTGATCAGTGTATTTATTTTTCAAATACCTTTAAAAATAATTAAAAAAAGCCCAAACAAAAGAGTCTCCAAAAGACTGGAGATCGTCTATGGATTTTAAACATGTGTCAAGGGCAAAAAAAAATGGGATGCGTACACAATTTCCCTTGAAAACTCTCCCTGATATCCATGATACTGCAAAAAATTATTAGACAACCGGAAACTGACTCTTTTTCTGCTCTTGATGTTGCCCTTTCTTTCTCTGTCTTTGCTTCTTGCAAATGTGGATTATAACATCTTTGAGCCTTTTTGTTCTGTGATGGCCATGGCAGAGCCTTACAGAAAATATTAAGTACTGTTACTATTAATGTGTGCGTGGGAGGATAATTTAGGTTGGAAGGGATATGTCTGGAGCTCATCTAATTCGACCTCCTGATGACAAAAAAAAAAAAGGGGCTAATTTCAAATGAAGATATTGGTTTAAATGCTTTGTTGGATTGTGATCTAAACCTGAAAATTGAAACGAAAAAGTCTACAAGTTTGATGCGGCTGAAAAGAAGGCTGAAAGACCGGGGATGGGGGAAACACATCTGCAGTTTTTAGTGATCAAAGTGAAAAACAAGCAGTTGTCTCACAACAGAAACATAGCTGGTAAAATCATGGAAATACTGGTTGTGAGTCTATAAACAAGTTGCATTTAAAACACTGTTAAAATTGGCTCTTGGGATTTCCTCCCTGAATTCTCATCGTTTATAGAAAGTATCTGGATTGCACGTGTAGACTGGATTTCTGGTTCTCTGTATAGATTTTGAGACACCTTGCTGAAGGTATGGGAAGTCAGAAGGCTATTAGCCCTTGACTTTTTTCAGGGTTTCAGTGTCTTGAAGTTCTTCTCATTTCATACTGAACCCTCAGCTAACAAGTAAACTTACATGTCAATGAGGCAATGTCACTCCAGTCTTCAAAAAAGGCAAAAAGGAGGACCCAGGAAACTACAGGCCAGTCAGCCTCACCTCCATCCCTGGAAAGGTGATGGAACAGATCATCCTGGGTGTCATCTCTGAGCATGTAGAGGAAAAGAGGGTTATCGGGAGTGGTTAACATGGACTCACCAAGGAAAACTCATGCTTGACAAACCTGATAGCCTTCTATGACGGCATGACTGTCTGGCAAGATGAGGGGAGGGCAGTGGATGTTGTCTACCTTGACTTTAGCAAGGCTTTTGACACTATCTCCCATAATATCCTCACAGGTAAGCTTAGGAAGTATGGGTTAGATGAGTGGAAAGTGAGGTGGACAGAGAACTGGCTGAAAGGCAGAGCTCAGAGGGTTGTGATCAGCGGCACAGAGTCTAGTTAGAGGCCTGTAACTAGCGATGTTCCCTGGGAATTAGTACTGGGTCCGGCCTTGCTCAACACATTCATCAATGACCTGGATGAAGAGATGGAGGGTGCCCTCAGCAAGTTTGCTGATGACACAAAGCTGGGGAGAGTGGCTGACATACCAGAAGGCTGTGCTGCCATACAGTGAGACCTGGACAGGCTAGAAAGTTGGGCGGAGAGGAACCTAATGAAGTTCAACAAAGGCAAGTGTAGGGTCCCGCACTTAAGGAAGAATAACCCCATACACCAGTACAAGCTGGGGGCTGACCTGCTGGAGAGCAGCTCTGCGGAGAAGGACCTGGAATTCCTGGTGGACAACGAGTTGACCATGAGCCAGCAATATGTCCTTGCAGCCAAGAAGGCCAATGGTATTAGCGTGGCCAGGAGGTCAAGGGAGGTAATCCTCCCCCTCTACTCTGCCCTGGTGAGGCCACATCTGGAGTGCTATGTCCAGTTCTGGGCTCCTCAGTTCAAGAATTACAAGGAACTACTGGAGCAAGTCCAGTGGAGGGCTACGAAGATGATCAGGGGACTGGAGCACCTCTTTGATGAGGAAAATCTGGGTCTGTTTAGTCTGGAGAAGAGAAGACTGAGAGGGCATCTTATCAATGCTCATCTATATCTAAGCGGCGGGTGTCAAGAGGATGGGGACAGACTCTTTTTAGTGGTGTCTGGCAACAGGACAAAGGGTAATGGGCACAAAATGGAATACAGGAAGTTCCATCTGAACATGCAGAAAAACTTCTTTACTTTGAAGGTGACAAAGGACAAAGGAACAGGCTGCCCAGAGAGGTTATGGAGTCTCTGTCTCTGTAGATATTCAAAAACCACCTGGACACTATCCTGTGCAACGTGTTCTAGCTGAACCTTCCTTAACAGGGGCTTTGGACCAGATGATCTCTAGAAGTCCCTTCCAACCCCTGCCATTCTGTGATTCTGTGATATATAAACATACGGTAACATATAGGGTATGTGATTAATCTTTACCCAGCAGCACAAACTTGCTAGGTATCATTTCCAACTGTGTATGATCCAGTCATATATATTCATAGATGACTTTGAAGGGTGTCCAGCTTGTCTCTCTCTGAAGGATTTCTCAGCATCCAAACCTTCAAAAGTGTCAGTGTCAGTTTGCAAAGGGCTCCTGTATGTGTTTCAGAAGCGTCCTCAAATAATTTGTTGCTATGTAGGAAAGACTACTGTTTCCATTGTTGTAGATATATCACTTAGTATTAATATGAGAAGATGGAAACATGGGTAGTAAGATACTAACATCACAGTTTATGGCACAGTGAAAAGGTCTCAACAGGATGCAGTAGAGTGGATGTGATGTCTAGTTTTAAAAAGTCAAGCATTAATAAGCTCAGGATTGTACATCAACACCATATGCTTAATATGGACTTGGGAATTTGCAAAGCAGAGACACCCCAATATAACTTGCCTCTAAACAGGGCTGGGCTTTCAGAACAATGACCTGATAGCATGGGAGAGTGCAGGGACTCTGTTCAAACACATCCACAAAAGATAAGCAAAATGGGTCCTGTGCCTCTGCAAACATACAACCTCTTCCTGTGCCCCCAACACTGAGAGCTGGAGCAAATTATCCCTGTTTGGAGATCTTGAATAAGCAAATACTCAGTAGGGCAATGGGGTAGGTCCTTTTTTAAAAAATAGCTTTGAAAAATGAAATTTGAAACATAAACAACGTAACGTTTGTCAATATAAACAACTCTCTCCCCCAGGAACCCCACTATATAGAGACATATCTAGTCTGAATAAAGAATATTCAAACAGAAGCCAGCAGAGAAAGCATATCATTTGTGTGGGCATGAATCGAGCTAGGGACTTACCCATATTCTCACAACCCCACCAACACCTCAGGCATAGCCTGAAATCCCAGAACTCTTCATTGAACATCTTTTTTTCCCCTCTCTTTTTAACATAAAAAGCAATTTACTGACAAATCATTCTGATGTAACGGATTTTTGCATGCCTGAAATCATGGCTAAGCTTTAAACAAGGAAAATCAATAAATGATGTGTAGCCGTCAGCCATATGTATGGCAGCTTAGTATTATTTTAATAATGTTATCGTTGCAGAAGGAAAGCCAGGGAGAGGTATCTGCTGCTTCAATCCAGCATTGAGTGTGACCCCCTCCTCTCTGCAGAGGGAGCTCAGGGAGCCCAGACCCCGCAGTGAGGTAGCAGGGTGTACCCTCTGTCCTACCAGCAGCCACCACCTCTGGGAAACGGTGACATATGGGGATGAATGGTCTCCGTATTCTCCAAGTAACCACCTCATCCTCTGGCCATAAGGCTGCGCATTTTAGTTTGGGAGAAACTGCAATTCAGGCAAGACTAGAAACTAAAGTGAGATGCAATAAAGAATATCCGTACTTCAGGTTCATGGTTTGCACTTTCCACAATAACTGCTGAAGCTGTTGACCCTTCCCGGTATGTCTGTGGTCAGATAGGACCTTCCCCACTGCTCCCAAATGCTTGGGCAGACAGGGCATCTCTGCATGCTCACAAATAACATGGTACAGCCATGGGCCAAGTAGTTTTGTCTTGTTAACCCAGCTCCACAACTTGTCCCTCATGGATCCCTGTGAAAGGCTTAATGCTTCAGAGCTGGGTCTGGACTAACAATCAGGCTAAGTCAAAGAAGTTGGACCCTGGACTTGGGCAGTCGAGGTGGGATCTTCCTCCCTTGTAATATTGATGCTGGGTATGTGGCAATGAGTGGCCCTAAAATCTTTGGCCAGTTCCCCCTGACGGCACTGACAGAGGTGTTTGTGATGACCTAGCCAAGGGTGCAGCCTGTCCTGAAGTCAGCCCATGGATGAGAGGAATTTGTTGAGGCTGAAGCGGATATAAATAGCATTAGGGAAATACAAAAGCAACACTGTGGCCTCTATTCATCTTAGAGAGGTTGCTATCACATGTTGCCTTCAACTTATTAATTAACCATCTATTAAACATCATCACGTAATTTTGCAACTTCATCAAGTTCCTCTAAAGCAATGCAAGGTGATGCTTTGCTCAGCTGGGGAAGTTAAAAGCTAAAAGGGGACCTTTAAAATGAAGTCAAAGTATTAATTTCTGTTGGGAGTCTCAAAAAAATAAATATTTAAAATATTAGAGTGCCTTGCTGATTCTTGAAAACCCTCGTGAGATGAATTGAATGTATGAGTGTTCAGAAAGGGAGAGCAGAGTTTACCCTGGTTTCCTTTTTCCCTTGAGGCTGAGGCATCTCAGGCAGTGGCACCGTCAGGGAGAGCGGGTATGGATGATGATGCTCAGTGTTAGAAGACATTCTTCCCCGTTTAACAGAAGTTACTCTACGCTGCCTGGAAACTGTGATAAGGAACAGGACAGTGCTTTAGCGATACCATGCTTTAAATTTTGAATAATGTAGTACCAGCATGTTTAAAATAGCTACAGTTCAAACTGATCAGGCAGGCATAAAAGGGCACACTGGTTACATAAAATATAATAATGTACCCTTCAACAGAGTGGCATGTTCCATGTAGAATATAATGTACTATATGAAATCAGTAACATATAAGAGAGTGGAGAACAGTTTCAAGGACTGGACCGGAGCAAGGAATAAAACCAGAGAGTAGCACATGATGATATATGACATGTGGAGGAAAAAAGAGAATTAGATTGAATCTCGGGGAAGACTGAAGTTCTTCATGAGGAGATAAATACAATCTAAAACAAAGATATTTGGTAGGAAGGAGCTACTTACAAGGCAATCATGTTGGAAGTGCCTAAGTGGATAGCAAATCACATATGAGCATGCAATGCCATTGAAAAATAAATGTATAAATGCCAATGAAAACCTGGCCTGTGCTGTGACAGGGAGGCAGAAATGGACACTTTTTCACACAACACACAGGCGACAGTACTTGGTAGGAAACATTATCTTTGGGAATCTTGATAATAAAGCCCCAGTGATTGGAAATGACAGCGTGACGAGGAATGAGGGAGAAATGTGGGATGCAGAAGAGAAGGGACCTCCGCCGGAGCAGAACTGAGTACGTCTGGCTGAGAGGCAACCAGCACATGGATGGCCGCTTGCAAACAGCTGATGCAGGGAAGGGTGGTGGACCATGGGCACAGCAAGCCCAAGATTGCTCAAATAAAATGTCTTCTTGAATTTCAGGGGAAAAATGGTCAGTAAAGCTGGTCCATCTTTCTACAGAAAGGGATCGGAGGCCTGTCATTGGTAATGTAAAAGGATTTTATAGAACTGATTCCCTAAGGAGTGAGAGGCAGCCCTGAGCATTACGTCATGCATCATCCCATTTTGTGGCAGTAGGGTTTTGGGGTTACCACTGACAAAGCTGAGGTGATGCGCTGTAAGGAAGCAGGGCTGAGATGAGCTGGAAGGTTGATCCACCTCTCATTTCTCCTGCTCTGCCCTGAAACAAGGATTGCTCAACAGTTCAGAATGTTTCAAGTACTGGGGGTGGCCAGTGGGTGTCAGTTTTGCTCTATAAAGCAGCTGATGGAGCTTCTCTTATCTAAAGTAAGAAACTACCTCTTAAAGGACGCAGTGGAAAAAAACATTCCCGTGGAGAAATATGATCTCGGCCCCAGAGTTTGGCATTTTGTTTTTTTCATAGCTCTGTCTACTTTAAGAGTATTCACAGGTAGTAATTCTTAGAGAAGTTGTTGTCTTAGTTCTTCCTCTTTTGGTATCTGATTTTAGGGTGATGACAACTAAGTGAGGGTTTTCAATAGAGCTCTCCTGTCTTACAAAAGAAGAAGCCACCATCTACAGCTAGAGGAACACTTTATTTCAAAGGGTCATATGTGCAAAAGCCTTGCCTGAGCTATCTGGGATAACCTAGCTGGAAGGTCATGATTTTGTTGTTACCCGATTAAGACAGCTCAATATACTGTAGAAATCATTTAACTATCAAGTCAATGCTAAAGACCTATAGCCGCTCTGGATACAATTTCCATGGAAAACATCTTCAGATTTTAAGGAACATTTTCAATAGCTATTTTTGACCAAACTTCAGAAGCGAATGTAAAATTATACCCTTGTTGAATTAAAAAACCATCCCAACAAAGCCAAACCAGCAGCAAGCCACTACGAAAAGCATTTGCCTTTCTAATGCAATGAGTAAGCTAAGAGCTGGTACTTCTATAGGGTTTCATAAGAAACTCTGGGAGTGTTTTGCATGAGGAGAGTTTTGTTATGAGAAGAACGTTCTTCAGCAGTGTATGGATGCAATAAACCCACAAAAGCAATTCAGAGAAGAATTTTTAAGACAAAGATGGTACTAATACATGCGAAAGTTTTTCTATTTGTGTTCTCATTCATAATGCTGTAACATTTGAATATTTTTTACTTTTGTAGATTTTAGATGGGGTCTTTTCAGCTGAAGTCAGCAGGAGAATTTCTATTGATATTAGTGGTATAAGCTCAGGCCTGTGCAGTGAAGAAAAGATACCTGATAAAATGACATCTTCTTTAGTGATCGTTCCATCACCCAAAATCTTAATTAGAAGAATCCCTCATGTTGCTAATAAACAGAAAGTAGCATTTGTTCTTTCAGATCTCAGAAAATAATGACAGTGTATTGGCAGTAGACGGGAGTAAAAGATTGTCTCTGTAATATAGAGACCAAATGATGTCTTCATTGATTTAAATCCTCTAAGGAGAACTAAAAAATAGAAACGCCTCCCTCTTAAAAACAAACAAATAAACAGGAAAAAGGAGGCATTTTCAAACCACAAGAATGAAGCTATGTTTTCTTTGCTTGCACAGTTATGTGTGGGTAATGTCTGGATGCAGAGAAATGTTATTCTTTTCCTGGAGTAAAATAAGAATAATAAATAAAACTTTGAAAAATGAAGAAATCCTCTACCGCTAAATGAATCAGTCTCCTAAAAAAGGCTGTGGAGCACTCCATCAGCTCTGCTGCTGGAGCAAGACAGAAGAATGCTTTGCAATAAAAATTAACATGCAGCTTTAAAAGGCTGTGGTCAAACATTGTTTCATACACTACCAGGAGCATAAAAAGATGCTAATGTTTTATTTTTACGATCTAAATTGTTGCTTATGGTTAATCAAAGTTAACCTGGCTCCACTTTGAAACTGATTATGTGGCCAGTTAATTTAAGGCGACTGTATTTTCACAATCAAACACCAGGAAACTTCCATAATGACACTTTGCTAACGGACACAAAGGAGGCATGCAAACCCCTTATTTTTTAAATGCCTCTCTCTTGCATACTTGCACAGCCTCCATCACAGCTCTACCCAGCTTCCTGCCCCTCTTGCTGAAGTGTCCACGGTTCTCAACATTTATTCTCAACAATTATTTTCTAGGTGAAGAACAGAAGTATGAGCGGGAATATTCACCCGCTGTAACTAATTTAGCCAGCTGATATCTCCAGCCTCCCCTTGTGTAGTCACAGAAAGAAACATTCCTCTGGAGAGTGACTACAAGCAGGAATCGAATTTTAGTGCTTGGAGTTGTAATCTGGACGCACCAGACTTTTTTGTGGACTCCAGAAGCAGCCAAGGAACAGGAGGCTGAACCAGGTGCTAAGCAGAATACCCCTTGTAAATGGAGGGGGAAATGAATCTCCTCCTCCAAAGCAAGGCACTGAAAGTGAGTCATCCACAATCTGGATTTAGGCTTAGTCCCTAGGCTGTCCTTCACCTCTGAGATGACAGAGTGTCAGCCTTTGGCTCAGCTGTGCCACCTCTGGAAGTAGAGGGCTGGGCGGTTTTGTTTTCTCAGGCAGTTTTACATTCTGACTTCATTACTCATGAGACTCTGACGGCACTTCTGCAACGATCGAAAGACTGGTTTGGATGGCAGCTTTTCACCCCCAGCGCTCACTGCAGAGGTGATGCTTCACACTGAACTGCTCACTCTGAGCCCATGCGTTGCACGGAGCAGCACAGAGGGGACTAATCCCTGCCCTGCTCCCCTGGCCTGGGACAGCAGTGCTTGTCCCCTGGTTCAGGTCGTGTTACAGAGCCCCACACCTACAGGAGCTGCTATCAGCCTGAAAGATGCTTTCCTTGTTTAGTCCCTGACCACCACAGCACTTAGTTTTCGACCCAGCACTGCTGCCCCTCCCCGGTTCCCTACAAGCATCAGCACGAATAGGGACAAGGACTAAGGAGGGTAAAGTACATGCCAGTAAAATGCTGACTTTTTTGTAGTGATGCATGCTGAATAGGGGTGGTGTTGTTTTTGGAAATGTGGCGAGTGAGGAGTGACATGAATAAACAGGACATCCTTCATGTGTTTTGAATAAAGGCCTGGGACTCTGAGGGAAATCATGCAACCACCCAGGTAGAAGCAGGGAAAACAGCCTGTTTAACTTCCAGGGAGATCTGCAAGCTCCTGCAAGGTAAAGTGGGATACGAACTTAAAACACACCAGTTATTTCCCTCACACCCAGTGTCAGTCTCCAGCAAAGGAGGAGGAGTGAGAGGTCTAACAGCTCCTGCTGAGCAAAAGCGTGCAGAGTCAATAAGACTATCTAACTTTGTGATCAGGTCATCTATTTATTTCCTTCTTTGAAAACTCCTATCCGTAGAAGTTCAGAGTTGAAGCTGGGTTGGCAGTGTGAGGACCTTGAAGGCACTAGGAGACCCTAATGACCCTGATCAGCCTCAGCTGGGGCCTCCACCCACACTCCTGCCATTGGGCCAGGAGCCCATTTAGGCTTTGTTTTTCATTTGGGGAGTGCTGGTCTCCTACTTGGTCACAGCTGTACCCCTGTGTAGCTGTGGACCTTGCTGATCCTGACCTGCAGATTGACTTCTTGACTTCACCTCAGACCTGCTTTATTATTCCAGACTTGCCTGAAGATCAGGGCTCTTGGTTAGGCTTGGCTGCTATCTCTGGCCTGCCCTACTCCCTTGCTGGCGGTTTTGGGATGGACCCTGGCTGGTGAGGTTCCTGCCATGCTGGCCTGGGGCACCCATGTGGCTCCTTGCCCCCAGGGAGCCACTGGGTCATACTGTGCACTGATAGGTAGGTTGGGTTCAAAGAAAAAATGTCTTTATCCTTCAATTATTTCCTAAGTTTTAAAGACTTGTAGTGGAAACTCTTTTCAAGTTCAGGAATGTATGCATAAGGTGGCCTTGTCTATTCTGTATTTCACCTAGGATGAGAACCATGAATACAGCTGTAGTATACCAGGTTGAAGCCAGAAGGTAAGTGTCACAAGACCTGTTCCCATGATGTTTGCAGGTTAATTTGGCAACTTTTGACCTTTTGAGATTCAACCTTCATGTTAATCCTGTCACAGAGAAACAGAAGAACTCCGTTCCCACCAAATTTTCAAATATTACAAAGCTATTAACCTGGTTGTTTGTCACTATATGTTCCCTTGTACTTTGCAATACTCCACATAATTGACACCTATTATTTTACCAAATTTCAACTCAAGTAACAACTATTTCCTTGAATCCCCCCACCGACTCCAGTAATTTAAATAAATCCAGCACACTTCTGTGTCTGCTGCTTCATGAACTTCATAATTCTGTGTTGCTCACTGTTCAGTATTGGATGCATTTAATTATGTTGATACTGTGATTTGCAGCCATAAGCAAAGCAAGAGTTAATTCTTATTTTTGTTGAAGCACTAAGTGGGAAGCTAGGTCATGCATAAATCCTCGTTGTGCTAGGTGCTGTACAAGCAAAGAATAAAAATGATCCCAGGCTCAAGGCTTCTCTGTTAGTAACTTGTGTCATAATTAAATTTTGTTAGGATACTTTAGAATTGCCCTTCCTCATAAATGATATCTCCATATACATTTATATCTCCATAGTAAAAGAGAAAACCTGTACACTTTTATTATTGAGAATAAAACAGAAAATATAATGCTCTTTTCCACGTAACTTGGATGTAGCAATTGGAATACATGGGAGTGGGGGAAAGGATCTTTGTTTCTCGTATACTTCTGGGTTATATACATCTAAAGTTGTCCACTTTATAGAAGGCAGAAGTATTTGTTTGTGAAAATTGTCTCACACCGAGCACACCAAATTCAGGTGAAGAGTACAGAGAAGGAGCTGGTGCCCATTTAAGAATCAAATATTGTGTCTTCATGAATAAAGCCCTAACAGTAAAGATAAGAGAAGAAAATGCAGCAACCATGTGATATATTAGCAGAATGTTTTACAAAGTCCCCCACAAAGCATCCGCTGCTCTTGAAAAGCCTCACCAGCCCAAGTGAGAAACTATTCACAAATTTAGTATTCAGATTACATACTCTGCCTTTTCAACTGCTCTCTGTACAATGAATGCCTGTACAACTACAGTAACAGACACAGATCTACAGTTTCTGTGGCCTTTGAGCTATTATGAGTATTGTGCCTCTCCATAAATTACATCTGCATGTCCTGAAAATACCAACTGTTTTAATAGGAATTAATCTATAGGCTTTTATCTTGGTGAAATACAAGGGGTACAGTATGTTGTGTCCCTTTTAAAATTAATAGGGTATGCTCTGAAGATATTCAAGGATGTTCATTATTTTCTTTATAGGTCTCTTTATTGATGCATATAAGCATAAAACAGTGCTTTATTGTAGTAAAGAGGAGGAGATAGAATAATGAATAGATTAGTGCTTATATGGTTTTTAGATTGCCCAGTGCACAGTTAAGTAAAGAAAGGTCTACGTTTGTCCTCTTCAAAGTATGTTGGGATTTGATCCAGTTTGTCTTCAAAGTGCCATTTCTATGGGTAGAGAAAAGAGGGCTCAGTCTAAAGGCAAGAAAGCTGATCCAGGGGTCTGCAGCTCTGTGGTGTTCATAGCTGTCCAAGGCAACAGTGTGTTAGAGATGTCTTTTTTAATTTGCTAATTATAAATAAATCTGGAGCTTTTGCTTGTGATGGGCTATTATTTATGTAAATACCTAATCCAAGCTTTTTGGGAGTGAACTCCTAAAATACCTTGATCTTATACAGGCATCTAGAAAAGGAGAATTAGATAATTTAAACCAGAATTTATGTAAAAGTGTGATGGCGGTTTTGAATAATAATTCTCACGTACATGCATGTATGTACACACACATATATGGGTTAAATGCACACATAGTTTAAATATTTGGATGAAAACAGGCTGAGCCCTTCACTGACCTATCAAAGCATGTTATTGACGAGCGACAAGGAATTAAGTTCTTGTCCCAGGGTCCTTGTGATATGGGGGAACTCTAGTATCTCCAGCACATAGGGCCCTGTGTGAACTGAGACCCATGGAGACTGAGCAAATGCCTGGAGGGACATCACAGGTCCCAAGAGTAGGTGGTTGTCAGCACAGCCTGTGATGCCCCGGGCAGCTGGGCTTGTGTGGCTGGACACTGTCCCAGGGCTGACAGGGGTGTGTGAAGGTCTTGCTGATGGAAACGGAGGGGAAAGAGGCTGCCAAATGGACTGAGAGGAGCTCCAGAACTGGCCCTTTCACAGATGTGCTGAAGTGAGCTCTATAACATGGCAGCAGTCTGCGGCAAAGCGGAGGATTGCTCTTGGGGGCATTGCTCGGCAAAATAAAACCTCTCATTGCATTGTTCACTGTATTTTAGAAACGGAGAACTGAAACAGAGAGAAACAATGACTTGGCTGAAGTTATGAGGAGGATCCCTGACCATGGTTGGATGTGCACCCTGGTCTCCTGGTCCCCAAACCATCGCTTGGTCCTCAAGATCGACACAGCTGCTCTGCTGAGTATCGTTTGGGGGCAGGTGAGTGGTTGATGTAAATCACTGTGGAGCTCTTGCTGCAGCCCCCGAGCCGAGCTTTGTACTGAAACCAGTGATTCACCCGCGGGTTGCTGTAGTGAAGATGCGCTCATCTCTGCAGTCCTTGGAGTTAACAAGACTATTTTTAAAGGTAAACCCTTTCACTTTATTCCCCGTCTCTTACTTTTCCTTTGGTGACTCCTCCTTGTTTCCAGAGCTTCATTTGGTTTTGAAAGCTTATGCAGCAGCAGGATTAAAAAATCAGAAATAATTATTGTAGAGGATGGGTCTGGCTTTTCCCATCAGCTTCCATGGCTCAAGCAGGTTCCAGCAGCTTTGGGAGAAAAGCTGTTAGCTATTAAATTATTACCTGTAAGGAGAGCCAGCTGGAAGCTTTCAGTTTTCAACATTTTGATAAAAAGCACCATAAAAATCTTGACAACAAGACTCGTAGCATTTCAATGACATGTTTCACATTTGTCCCTGCTTTTCAATGGTCTGTAAAAGTCATCAAAGGCTTCAAAATGCTGCCAAGACCCACATCTTTGGAATTTTGACTCCCCCCTCTCCAAATGAAGATGTGGGGGGAAGGCAAACCCCAAACCCCAAAGTGTGTGCTGTTGAGTGCATTCATCTGGACAGCTTTTGGGAAGTTACTTTCCATCTGGAGGAGAATGTCCGCAAATAGAGTTATTCCAGGATAAACTGTTATGGTATAATTACACAGCTATAGCTATGCCAGTCTATTTTCTGATGTAGGCAAGCCAAGTCTAGTTGTTGAAATGTAGGCGTGGGAAACAAGAAGTCTGCTTTCTAGGCTCAGCTCTGAGTGCTCTTCGTGGCCTTGGGCCAGTCCCCTAACCTTTCTGCCTCCTTCCTATGCAAAATAAGAAGAGTTAAATTCACCCACTTCACAGATGTGGCGTAATGACTAATTGGCTAAAATTTGTAGTGCTGGAGAGCTGTCTATTAACTTCAGTGTCTTTGGCTGGCTGAATAATTTAATGTATTTTTAAAAGTGGAGTTTGTCTCCCTCTCTCAGGATAGGGTGGCTCTGCCACTACAAAGCAGAATGCCATTGGATGTGAAGCGGCCTGAGCTAATAAATCCTGGGGTTTACTTTACTGCCTCTAACAACAGTACTACTCTGAGAGTAACTGCTCTCGTGTGTAGCTGGAGCAAGAGTTAAGGGTGTAGTTAAGATTTTGCTTGAAAGCAAAACTTACAGTCCCTAAAGCCTTTGCACTCTCTTGATACACAGAGAGTGTGGGTATGTAGTGATGAAGGTACCCTCATCGGTGCAACCCACTAGCAAAATGTACGTTATTCCCCTTCCGTACCCGCCAAAATAAAGGATAGCTCCCTATTATTCCTGTCGGCTGCACTGTTGGATGAAAAGCTCAAGAGCGTGGGGGCAGCATGAATTCCTATGCTTCCCAGTGTTTGCGTGCTTAACTTTGCAAATTTAAATTTAGTAGTATCTTTGAATGTAATGCATGACATACACAAGCAGAGCTTCTTAACGGACTGTTAACTCTGGTGCCTAATATTGGCCTTACCCCTGTCGCTGGCACCTGGCAGTTCAGCTTCCCTGAAGAGATGCTCAAAGACAAAAGGATGGTGCTAATGCACCCGATCCAAGACCTGTTGAAGGCAAGGGAAAGCTCCTGAGAGAAAGCACACCCGAGTGTTCACCGTCTGCATAGGAGACAGCGGGCACTGCCTTGCTGTAGATGTGCCAACTGGTTGGGGCGGGTTTGGGTCAGGGCCCGAGGTGGGACTGTGGCACTGGGAGGTGTTACTTCAGCCTTGGCAAGGGGTTTGCCTCAGGAGAATAATGCTATTTTTACCCTCTTTCCCCACCACACTGACCTCTCAGCAGAAGGCGGGGGGGGGGGGACACAACGCGGAAAGGCTTTTATTTTAACCAGCCTTTCTCTCTAAGCGAAACACTTACAAAAAGGGAAAGAAATTACCTCATACGTACTTTGAATCTCCAATTAGATAACAAGCACGGCAGCTCCGCACCCTTCCCCTTCGGCTTTAACGCCGTCCTCCGGCTGCGCCCCGGCCTCCCACCGCGGCGGCGGCGGCAATTAGCGCAAAGCCCATAGGAAAGCGGCGGGGGGGGGGGGTGAGAAACGGCGGAGAGCGGCGGTCGCTGCGCGCCCGCGGCCGCCCCGGCGGTTAAAAATAGAAGTGCTGAATCATGACTCCGCCGGCAACTTCAACCCGCCGCCGGGCGCCGGCACAGCGGCTGCCGCTCCTGCGAGGAGGAGGAGGAGGACGAAGAGGCGGGGGTGGGGGAAGTTGCGGGGTAGCCCGGGGTG
>JAOXNO010000078.1:41735452-41770707 GCA_028565335.1 Limnodromus scolopaceus
CCCCTTCTCTCTTTTTCCCTTTTTTTAAAAAATATTTTTTAAACTTTCCCCGTTCTGCTGTTTCTTCAGCCCGAGCAAAACTCTCTCCATTCGTTGTGGAGAAGGGAGGCTTAGCAGCTGGGATTTGCCATCACCAGCCTAAAAACGGTTACCAAACTTTTTCTTGCCCCCTCCTCTTTGTCCTTCTCCCTCCCTGCGAGAAATAAAAAATAAAAATCAAACCGTGTTTTAATTTCGGTTATGGATGTTTCTGTGTTTCTTTTTGTCTTCCTTTCTCTTCCTCCTCCCTTCCTCCCCTTTCTTTCCTTCCACTTCATTGGCTGGGATGATCCTTCCCTGTTGCTTCTGATGTTTCTTTCTTTTTCTCAGTGTGTGCCTGCCTACCTGGACTAGGGGGAAGATAAGGTAATTTTGAAGGGCTTGAGGAAGCGGCTTACCTGTTTTGAAAACTTTTTTTTTGGAGATTTCTTTTTTTAAGAGTCATGTGAAAATCAGTAATTGAAGAGAGTTTGGTAGCAGCTGGGCAGGTTGAAATTTAAGTGTTATGTGCTGAATGCCTTGGGAATTTGATCTGCTTTATACCAAAGAAGAGAGCATAGAAAAGTATTTATTTATTGGGGGGAAAGGCATGGGGGAGAGGAGGGGGAGGAAAGCAGGTTAAGAGAGGGGGAGGGAAGTGGTTTTGGAGACAAGAAGTGAAGCTGCCTGTTTTCCAGTAAGTAATGGAGAAATTCCAGGAGCCAGGGCTAAATATACTTGGCGATCAATACAGAAATGGCTCATTGTGAATAATTTAGCTGCCTGGTGCAGTGAGAGTTTTGAAACTAAAGGCAAAAAAGAGGCCGTGGAGGGAGAGAGGAAATAAAATTCTCCTCTGGTCATGTCAGATTCTTAACTTTTCCACTTAAAAGAACATAGTTATGATTATTGATCTATCTCTCTCTCTTTTTTTTTTTTTTCCCCTCAATATATATCAAATGATAGCTAGGGGGTGTCATTCTATACAGTTACTTGGGTTTCTGGAAAGTAATAGCTTGTTCTGTGTCAGCAAAGTGCTTCCAGAAACTTTAAGATTGCTTCACGCCACAAAATGCATGATCTGAGAGTATTAAGTGTGACGTTCGGCCCCATGCTGTGGCAGATAAATAGGGTTAGAGTGAACAGGTGCGTGTACAGGTGTGTGTGTGCACGTTCGGTGGTGTGAGACAAAGAGTTGTAATAACTCTCTGGAAGGGGAACAGGCGCGGGAGGGCTTTATTTTGTTTAGATCAGGATGGAGTCTCTCGGAGCGTGTGTGTGAAAAGAGCAATTGTTAATTGTATCCATCTCCTCAAAGTCTGTTCTGGCTGTGAGAGTTGATAATTGATAAAGCATTACCATCCTGGCTTGAACAAAACAAGTGGAAAGTCAGGGGGGAAAAAACTCTCAGATCGGGTGAAAATGCGAGTGGGGGACAGAGAGGGGTACGGTCAGACCAAGATGATCCCAGTGCTGCCTGCCCAGGAGACAGCTGAATTTCTCTACTCGGATAATTTGCAGGAAGAGTTTCAGTGCTTTGCAAATGAGCACATGCAGTACACTTGTGTTTCTCTAGGCAATGGTTGCAACAGCAGTAAAATGGGCAACTACTTAGGGCTTTAAGTAAGTTTAATCATTTAATGGTTGATACTGACAGGCGTCTTTGAGGGTGTACTTTTCTGCCTTGCAGCACTGCACTTTGACTATGGAAGCAGAGGCTGCTGATGGATATATAACATGTAAGTAGTCATTTCATTTGATTATTCTGAATTAGCTTCCTTTTCCCACTGCCCTTTCTATAATGCAGGTGCCTGAAACTTTAGCTTCCTTATATATGGTCTTTGCTTTGAGATGATGCTGAATTAATAGCGTTTAAATATAAACTTTGTGTATGACTGAAAAATGCATGGGGATGAATGCATGGGTGAGTAGCTCTAGGTTTAAATATTTACTGAGGATGAATGAACTTTGCAAATGAGAGAGAGCTCATATACAGAAATTCAAATTGCAGCCAAAAACTTTTTATGCCTTTCACTACGCATTTCTCCTGTTTTAGTTTCAGTGCTTTGTTTAACTGTCAGTTAACCGAGAGCCTTTTGGGGGGAAGGTCTGTATGGTAAAGTCTTCTGCCCAGCCCCAATTCTCAGCCTCTGCTAATGGAAAAGTAATCCTAACTGGGGCAAGATTTGTCACAGGTGTGTGCATAGAAGACTGGTGACAGTAGGTTTGAGGGGGCTGTTAAAATCAGTCAGTCAAACATTTACTTGTGGCCACAGAGAGTCCAGTTTTTACAGGCTCTGAAAGACCCCACTGGTAAAGGAGGGAAGGGCAGGGCCAGAGGGAGTGAGCGAGTCCTACTTTTTTAATTGTTGTGTTGCCCTGCTGAAGAAGGGGATGGAAACTTACGGGGGACTTGTTTTGTGAAAGCAGGTGACAATGAGCTTTCGCCCGAAAGGGAGCACTCCGGCATGGCCATTGACCTCACCTCCAGCACACCCAATGGGCAGCATACCTCCCCCAGTCACATGGCAAGCAGTAAGTCACCTCTTAAACCTCTTTCTCTCTAGCAGTGCCTTTGGGTTAGTCTGGTCCTCCGGGTCTTGAGGTTGCTTACTGGGTCTTAAGCATTGCTGTAGGAGTTGCTAATAAAAGAAGAGGGGATAGGTTAGATTTTTTTTTTTTTTCCTTTTCTTTTCTTTCTTGTTCATGCTGGTGTCTCATCTAAACATGAACGGGATTGCTAGTCTGAACTATCCCAAGGTGGCATTTGAGAGCTGGTCCTTACCTGTTCCAGGTAGGAAAACACTAGGTTTGACATGTGCTGGTTTTGTTTCATCAGGTTTTGAAATCCAAATGGAAATTGTTGTTATTATTATTATTACTTACTGTGCTTCCCAAAACAGCTTGAAGTAGCTTTATTTGAAAACAAACACATTTTATTTACAAAAAGGCTTTACTCTGGCAAAAGTATGAAGTTAAAGTGTCTGGGTTTGATGACAGGTTGTATTTTACTGTTCCATATAGAAACTTCAGCATCCTATTCGTTACCCTAGCTTTACCTTGGTAAGTCTAAAAGTGGCTGGGGTAATTGGAAGTTTATGGCACTCGGTACTTGACTTTCTAACAAACTGAAAGGATTTTGGTTTAGAATGTCGGGGAGAAATTGAGAAAATGTAGATATTTAGGAGTGTGCTGAGAGTGTCACATGCTGATAATATTTTTATAATTATGTTCATACTCTATTTTGGAGGTGAATAAATGTAGTTTACGCACATTTGTAAAACCAACATCCTTTCTTTCCTTTGTGTGAGTGCCATGGCTTGTTTTACTGTTGGTTACATGTTACATCAAGATATTTACCTTAAAGCACCTCTGTCCTAGTATTTGAAAATAAAGTAACATGCTTTGCTTCCAGTATACTTTCAGGGGGTTCCTCTGTATACGATACTAATTTTCTTTCTAGTGTGTGTACTATAGTTCCATATTTATCTTTTTAAACTTAGTGTTTGTATAATACCCTGCTGAAAACGGTGAAAGGAAAAGAGAGCTTTTAGGGTTGCTTGCTTTAAAATACACACTGTATTGCCTTCAGAGTCTTTCTTACTGAGAAAAAGATGTTACTTTCCTTTAAGAATTCTTCTTTCCTCCTGCAAATTACGAGTAAAACAGAGTTTTTATGAGCCTTTAAAACTGAGGGTTATTATGAAGATCTCCCAATTATATACATGTTGCTAAAGAATATGATTGCTAATACTCTGGACTGAACTTTATATGACAACCGATCATAATTCAGCATCTTTAGACAATTCCAATCCTGCTGTACTGGGATTCTGATATATTTTATTATGTTGTAAAAGTTTTACTACTCACTTTCTTCATTTTCTTTGTTTCCTTTTTATTAATGGGAAGCCTTCATTGGAAGGGGGAAAAAAAGCTCCATGTTTTAAATCTTCTTTATAATCTAGACTAAAAACCAAAGTCAAATTAGGGAATAAAAAGATCTAGGATGAAGTCATGCAAAAATACTTTAACGTGTTCGATATTCTCATGCTCATTGTGTTAACATTTTCAATGATTTTTAAGCTTCGTTAATTCTTGCAACACGTGTGTATCTGCAGCCTTGGTGAATATCTAATTTTTTAGATAGGTTTTTTGGTCTCTCACAGGTGTCTCAATTGCTTTCATCTGTGCTGCTCTGTGTTAAGCATGTGCTGCTGTTGAAAAATTAGGGGCTCTGCCTGGGTTTCTTAAGCCGAGCAAAACTCAGTCGTCTTAAATTCATTGTAATTTGTTTACTCTTTGCAGGCATAAGAATGTTTTGCAGAAAGGCGGTTTGTTCTGTCTTAAACATGGAAGGTATTGATTAGAGGTTGTCGGCTTTTGTGGCAGCTGTTATGTTGGTTCATTTAAGGTTTTTGGCCAAATCTTGAATCTGGCGTGTGTAGACTAAATCGCCAGGCTGTGCTTTAGAGCTTTCCACCTGTTTCGTGGGGTACAGGAAATCCTTTTAAAGGTTCAGTAACCCGGGGGCTCACAACCTCCTTTTTTTAGTTGGTTTTTTAGTTTTTTTTTTTAGGAGCTGTAGAAGTGGGAGAGTAAGGAAGAATAGCTCTTCAAAATATTTTGTATGAATTTGGTAGCTCCCAATGGATTGATCCATCGTTGCAAGTGGAGGAAGTGGCTGCACTGTATTTTGATATGGTTTTGATTTCTGGTGGAGTCACTGAAGACTGATCTACTGTTGGCCTGCTGCTGTAGTGAAACCCAGGGCATGTCATTCTGCCTGGGTAGGGTTTGCTAACGAAGGAGGTGGTATGTTGATCAGACCCCAAATGTTTCACTCCTGATTTTGTTGCCAGTCGTCCCCAGAAGGTGGATGGCCCCATTTAGCTGTGTGCTCAGGATACGCACCTGCAGGGTAGAAATCTAAGTTCTGACCTTTGTTCTCGCCTTCCATTGAATTGTTTTGAACCACAGCTCTTAATTTAGCCTTAATTTGTGTCTGGCTCAAACAGAGACAAAACCATAAGAAGGAAATTTCTTGGATCTGTACTGAAACAACCGAGCAGTGCTCTCCCAGCAACAGTGAAATTATGTGCTAGGTAAAGAGTTTTCTATGTTCATTAGCCCCTGGCAATCCATGCTAGTAGGAGTTCTGGCTGGGCTACTGATATTTTCAGGTTCTATTCCAAAAGCTTTTGGGTTAAATACTTTGGCTTGTGTTGGAGAGTTATCTGCTGCATCCTTTAACTTATTATCATTTTCAAGTATCTAGATGGGCTGTATAGGTTATGGATGGAGCTTACGCTCAATTTTCCTTGTGAATGAGATGATCCTGAAAGATAAATCACAGTAAATCGCCTGTCATAGCTAACTAATGATCTTACATGTACCTTATGGTATGTATCTGCCTTTAGCAGAATACTGTATATATGTTGGCAGATGCTCTGTTCTAAAATACTTTATTGTAGTTTTATGTAAGCAAAGATTTAAGATACATGTAAACAGTCAAACTGAATAGGTTGATAGATCATCTCACTTTCCTCTACAGCAAAAGACAAATTAGTGCTATACCTACTGAGTACAGATGTTACATATATGTAGACCCAAATCTGGAAGTCCAGATTTTCTTCTGATCTTTGGTAGGAAAACTCTTCCAAGGGTTGACACGCAGAGCTGGGTGTCAAAGGCCTGCTCAATTAACTTCGTGTCGGTACTAGAGAGTTCCCTGCGTGGCCCTAAGCCCTCCTCTAGACCTCACCGAGTTCAAGGGAGCCTGTCTTGTTGCCTTTGGTGAATGTTGAATTGGGCTGTAACTGTTCAGGAACCTCAGAATAGGAACTGGCGTGCTAATTGCAACCTGATGGGGAATCCTTATAAAAGAGGCTTTAAAAAGAAATAACTCCCAGTCTCCTCCTCATAATACCATGCTGAGTTCTTACTGTAGTTATTTGAGAGATATATTACTTTTTTTCCCTGTAAGTTAAAATGGACTTAAAAGAATGTCCCCTTTGGAAACACAGTCGTTCGGTTAGTTGACTCAATGACTACTTTGTACAGGATGAAGAATGCTTCTCTAAGACCACTTGCCTGGTATTATGTGGAAAATAGGGACAGCAGCTATTAGTATCTGATAGTCAGTGACAGAGGAAATTTCCTCTTAAATTAGAGACTTTACAGTGCATGTCCTAGATAACTTCCTTATCTTTGCTTTCATAGACAAATCATAAATATCGAACTCCACATCTGATGTTTGAAACTGATTAAAATTGTGGTACGCTTTCAAGATGTGTTTATAGTAGCTTAAACTGTTACAAAGTTACGAGAAATAATTAATTAAGAAAATAAGCATTGTCAACTGACTCTGCTGAAAATAACAAAGCGAGTGCATTTTCTTCGTGTTGAGGAATGATTACGCTGCCTGACAAGATAACTGTTGGGACAACAGTATTAAGTTTGAGTGATTTCAGCAGCAGTATTTAAAGAGAACTTGGGCAAGGTCTTATTATAATGTAGCCAATACTATATTCCCAGTGATTGGGGTGGACTATCACTTTTTTTTTTTTGGTTAACTTCGCAGACCCAAATCTTTCTTGATTACTTTAATTTTTCAGTGCTAAATTGTCACGCAAGCCCTGTTTTGACACAGTTGTGTTGCCCTGAGCAGAAAGTTTCATGTACCACAGCTGTGTCAGCACCACATCTGTATGGATGAAGGAACGTAACTGTGCAGTCTGCCTTTTGGAGTGAAAATGCATAAAATTAGAGGTTGCTTCACGTCTCAGCTATGTGACAAACAAGCCTTGCCATCGCCGGGGTCTATGGCCCAGGCACGTGAGGCTGGACCTTGCACCGGGATTCTTTTTGGCTCACTATGCGTTTTTTTTCAGTAGGATGAAGTGTTGGAGGCTGAGCCTCTGCAGGAGGCTTTTATTTAGGGAGGGTGGTTGAAGCTGGCTGGGCTGGGCTGCAGGGGGGGAACTGAATTAGTGCTTTGAGGCAGTCACTCCCCTGACACGTGCACTGGGGCATGAAGAATTCTGGCAGCCGAACTGCAGTGCTCTGAAGTAGAGATTCAGGTCTCCACTTCTTCCAAATCTCTTGGAAAGTGTGAAACATTGCATATGGTGCTAAAAACTTGGACTGGATAACCTTGAGATGCTGGGGAATCTCTTTTCTCAGTGGACTTTAAGGAGTAGGGTAGGCAACATCTATTGGTCTGGGTGTCTTTGATCCTGCCTCAGTGCAGGGAGATGGACTTTTGATGGTCACTTGAGATGTCCTCCGGTCCTTTGTGTCTGACTTTCCCAGCTTAACAGTTTGATGTTTAGAGAGCTCAGCTGTGGAATTTCACGGTGATGCCTGGTACAGGTGGTACCTGTGGTTTTACAGGTTAATGGGTGGTGAAGATACACTATGCCAAGACAAGCTTAGACATAAGGGATGAGCTCAATAAAGTGTGGCAGGGAACTGGTCGAAGTGAGCTGTTTTGACACCTATAGAAGCAATGACTTTGCTTCAGTATTTTAACCACAGGCTCCCTGACTATTGCTGGGGAAATAATACTCGTGAAAGTTTTAGTCACTGGGTTTAGCTTTCTTGAAGTTTAAGGAGGAAAAATCAAACAATAAAAATAAAATAGCAGAAATCTAAAGTCTAGGGCTTTGTCCACATGTATGAAACCGAAGCTCTGCAGAATAGTGTTAAGTTCTTTTTTGTTTCTTTTTTTTTTTCTTCTTAAAAAAAAAAAAAAAAAAAGATTACCTGGAAATGAAATACCTGCTGAGATGTACCTTGGATTGTTGTACCTTCATAAATATCACCTTATATTTTTCACACTAGTATAGTTAAAATCATGAAGTAGTTCCTCTGATACAAAATCTGTGCGTAGATGAAAACCAAGTAGCCGCTGAAACGACTAGGTGTTTAAGTAACTGCTCTCTGTAGCTCACACTCCAATGGTGGAGGGTTCCCCTGTGTGTTTTTTATATCTTCTGTCACAGTCTCTCTGGCATTCCCTATGGAATCAGACACTCGACTGCAAAAACATTCCTCTCTCTCGGTGAGTGTTATAATGAGGGTGGAGCGAAATGATCAGTTAATCTCATTAAATAGGTTTTTATTCATTCTGATGGAAGCCTCTTGAGAGGTCATCTGCCAGGCCTTTGTTGCAGCACACACCTTTTCTTAGGGAGCTTCTGTTATTCTCTTGGACTGTCAGGTTCAGTTAACTTTCCTTGGTACACACCCTGTTACAACACCCAGTGCTCTTGCTAGCTTTGTAGTCAGCAACTTTTCAATGTTTGCTTCTGGAATTTCAGTTCCTTCTCATACATGCCAACAAAAAGAGCAATTCTAATCTTCCTTGAAATGCGGCACTTTGATAGCAGCTGGATGATGAGGTACCCGTTAGAGAGGGCTCTGTCTTTCCCATCCCTAATCTGGGGGAAGGTGCCACTCCTGTTGAAATTGATGGGCACTTTTTTCTGGGAAGCTGGTTTGAGGGCCCGTTTCCCATTCCTGTGGGCCACTGACTCTGTCTAGTCCTCTGGCTAAATGACAGTTTGCAGGACTAGGTTTTACAGGTGAAAACGCAGCTACCTGTGTCAGTTTTGTGCATTAATGAGGGTGAGCGGCGCTCATTCTCCTTCCAGTGGCAGGAGGGCACCTTGGAGGAGCAATGCTATTCTGTGCCTCTCCTTGGAGGAGAAGGTGTAGCCCTCTTCTGCTTTTTGCTCAGTAATTTCAGTGAGTGAAAGTCCTTGGGGGATCCATCTTGAAAAGCAGCTCTGTCGAAAATCTAAGAGAAGGCTGTGCCACTGCACTCTGTAGTAGCAAGACCCGTTGCCAGCCTGGGTGGAGAACCTGTGCCATGGCATGTTGTCCCTTGCCTAGAGCAGTGAACGCTTGTTTGGGGTCCAGCCAGCTGACTGCTGTATCCCAATGAAAGGAAGCAAAGCTGCGATTATCCCTGAGAAGCAATGAGGCTTGACAGGTATGGCTCTGGGCTAGGTGACCAAAGGCCCAGTTTTCCTCCTGACTCTTGTCATCGGGGGGAGTCCTTTCAAGTTTATGTGCTGCTTTTTTCCCCTTTTGCCTTTTTTCTCAATCACAGAGGCCATCGATCATTCAAGATGGAGGTTTAGATGGCACACGCTGGGCCTTGTCAAAAGTAGGAATTTTATTATGATAACTGCTTTGCTTAGGCATTGTTTTATGTTTAATTTTTGCAGCCCCATAATGGGACATATTCAGAAGTACCTTAATACTGGTGTAGCTTATTTCCTGTTCCGCACAGGAGTAATTGTGGTAGTCCTAAAGCACCCTGGTGGGGTGTGATTACATTAGAGCAACCACAGCTTTTTAACTCTTCCCATACAGCTGAGCATTACCAAGTCTGTGTGCGGACAAACCCCTATTTACGCTGCCCAGCAAAATGTGCCCTTGATCCACAGCCAAGTCTACATTACTGGCTTCTGCTGGTACCATCGTGTTGGCCCGTGGCTTTGAAGAGCTGTAATCCCTCACAGGTGGAGTGATGCTGGCAGAAGCTCCTCCTATGAGCGTAGCCCTGGCTGGCAGGATCACCTGCAAGTGGTGTTACAGGTGGTACACTGGAGCGTATCATAGAACAGCAGACACTGTTACTGGAAAAGCGTGGCGTTGGTTCTGCCCCCTCATTTCTGATAGGTCATTTAAACTTATGTGAATTAGAACCTCCTATTTATTTCTTCTAACTGGCTTTTGCTTTCTTCACACCTCTTATTTTTGACCCTGCTTTCCAGTTTTTGTGTTTATTTCTTTAACACCATGTGTCCAACACATTGCATGACAGAGGTGGTGGGCTCCCTGTGTGTTGTACCTGCTCTTTTTGCTCATGGTCGCTCTGCTTGGCCTCTCCAGTGAGGTCAAAGCATGCTCAGTCTCCCCTCTGGTGAAGCTGAGATCGCCCGTTGGATCCCTATGTCCCCTCAGGAACGAGGGGAACACCTGTAGGTTGCTGGAGGCCAGTCCTAGGGCCAAACTGCACTCCCGTCCCTGGTGTGGAGGGGATGAATAACTGCATCTACTGGACAGTGGTGAATGAAAATGACAGCAGAGTTTAAATGCATCATCTCCCTAAACAGGTAGGGGTCCCTCTTCTTAGCAGGCTGTGGATTTTATGCAAGGCATGGGCCGAAGAATTTGATTCACTCCAGACCTACCTCCACTCTCCCCATCATGGCTTCATGTTACCTGGAGAAGCTTCACAGACTGGAGTTATTTTTTCCCCACCCCTTCTTTCTGCTGAGGCATTGGTACCACCTGTGAGGCTGTTCTGGGCACTGGTATAGTCACTGCAGTAGGGGAAACAGTAAGGGAAGACTAGTGGGAATATTAAAGTCCTTTCCCTGGGCAGGAGAAGGCCTTTTGAGGATTTGACTCTACTCTCCACCTTGAAGGTTTGTGTGATGGGGACAGAATACCCAGCCGCATCTTGGTGCTGCTTATGTCAGGTCCTTTGTCCTGGGGGGGTGGAAGTCTGAGGCAGTTAGTTTCCAAAGACAATAGGACATGCTGAAGCACAGAAAATCCATTCACCTTGACTGCCTGTCTTGTCTATCACCTTTTTTCTCATGAAGTTTCCTCTTATGTGAGGAGATTAGACAGTCCGCATTTCATCTCCAGCTAATGGAAGATCTGGGCAGAGCTTGCAATAGAGGTGCTGTGTTTGCGGTTAAACCACGTATGTGACAAAGCTTGAGTTTCCGATGAGGGATATTTTCTTGTTTATTCCCTTTGTTCCTCAACTTGAACAAAACAAGTGTTATCCTAAAGATATCTATGCTGTGACATTCAATAGTAGGCTGGAGTCTTCTCAGCTCCTTATTAGTCATGTTTCCCTTGCATTCCCCTAAGCCTCCAAAAATCCCGAATTCTATCAGAAGAAGGGGATGTTCTGGTGTTTCTCAAGGGACATGTGTTCCCTCAGTCGATGAAAGTGTGTTGGTGAGTGGCACAGAAAGGTGGCTGGAAAGGCCTGTCATATGCCCAAGCCCGTGTTAATTTTTCTCATAATTACTCTTAGATTTGGGAACATGTGTGTGCAGTCGTATGAGAATTCACACCTACTCTTTCCTAGTCCCCAGCTCAGCCTTTGGATGTTTTATGATTTACTCTGCAAGTATATGTGCTCTCATAGGTAATGGCCTTGCCATAAAACACAAACAGAGAGAATTTTTGGTAACTGTACATGTGCATCCTTTAAACTCCAGCAGCGTGAATTAAACACCCGCTTTTGTCCAAAGAGGAGCAAACAGGATGGTGTGAATTCCCTTCTTTTGAAAATGAAAGAAGTTGTCTCTTTCTGTATGAAAACACCAAGTCTTTTTACACTGAAGAGGTATGAAATCTATTCATTTGGGGAAGAGTAGCTATTCTCTTTAAGTCATGGATGGTTTTAAAGTTTCCAGGAAAGAGTTGCAGTGGAGTGAAGACCTGGTTCTGGTTAGCAGCCAGGTCTGTGACAAAGGGCAGAAGGCTCATGCAAAAGAAGAAAACGGGGTCTGGTTTTGGTGGGTTTTAATCATACTTCTTCAGAAATTGGTATCCTGTAGTGTGCGTTTTGCCTTGTCCAGATAATTGCCCCTGAAGGGTAACAAATCTTATTAATTAGCAGTTTTGCATGCTGCTTTTAATTGCTCCTAGGTACAGCCTTTGTATTGCATGTTGTAGTATTGTGGTAAGGGGCCTCTCTCCCTACATCTCTGGAGCTTGGTCTGGCATATGTACAAAGTTTGCCCAAGTACAGAAATATTTTAGAATACGCTGTTGTACCTTAAATTCACTCAGTGCTTTAATCCTCATCATCTTTCAGATGTAGGCATGTTCTAGACATAGATGTGTGTAATAGTTTTACAGTTTAATCTCCCAAAATTGGGTCAACTTTACCAGTTGTTTTGACCTTGTTACCAGAGCAGGTGGTTCCTTGGTGGGTTTAATACATCTCTGTGCAGCTGCGTGGACAACCTGGGGTATCAGCTTCACTCGAAAACCCCTGTTTGAAATTTTTCCTCCAGCTTAAAGACATAGGCCTCCCTCTCCATCACTGTTAAGCATTATCCTTTGGATAATCTATTCTTCTAGAGTGTAATGTAATAATATCTCCTCATTATATCATGCTTTTTCAACAATAAATCTTTTAAGAGCTTCACAAAGGATGCCAGTTGAAAAGACACAAATGAATAAAATTATAGGATGAAGAGGTGGAGAAAAATTAGAGAAATTAATATTAGTATGAATTCAGCTCCTATAGGTGGGAGGCAGTCGGGTTCATCATTTGTGTGTATGACTTCAAAATGTCAGATTATAGGTAGCTCTTAAGAGTTCAGAAGAATTATATGCTAGTTGTGTATTTAAGGGTCAAGTAGTATATGACGTTAGCAGACTATGACAGCTCTGTGAGCTTATTCTTGAGTTCTCTTAAATTTGTATTCTGTCAGTTGCACAATTCCTTTATTTCTCCAAAATCCCGTGCACTCCTATGTGAATCCCAAACCAGAGTGTTCTCAGAGTATAAATGTTATCACCAGTCAGCTGCCCCCAATTTAATACCGAGTAGAGAAAGCTGGCAGCTGGAAAAAAAAAATATGAAAATGTGTCCAGCCTTGGCTTATGACAAGCCTGTACATGTGTGATGTGTGTAACTACAAATTGGAGGCACTTACAGAGAGTTTCGGTCACATACAATAGAGATGTACAGGCTTGAAAAATATTAGAATCATGCAAGTGTCATGAAGTTAGGAAGCCAAAAAGAGGAGAGGTATGTGAATTGTGTCTCTGCTGAAGGAAAAACTATTAAGCGCCACCCTCTTCAAATGTCAAATGCATGGGAAAAAGTTGCTGGAAGCCAGTCTCTGCTAAGTCTGCTGCTTGAAGAACCTACTTTTTATTAGATGTTTGTGCAAAATCACCTCGCTGGTGGAACTGTGAGACCAGACATGACTCAGGCTATCAGCACGTAACATGGTTTCAGGCTGCTGTCTTACTTTGCATTAAAATGCTGTAAAGAGGCATTTGCTTTTTTCTCACACTTTTAAAGTGCTTCATTTATTTAATGTCATTAGTGCTATTGTTACTCAAATTTAGCTTCTGACTGGTAACCATTAAAAATTTATAGAAAAATCAATAGTAGTGAGATTTTTGCTATAGTAAATATATATCACATATGTATTCAAAACCAAAGCAAACTGCAGTGCATTCCAGGAAATAATCTATAATGATGCTCTGTAAAGTACTTGCTCATCTTCATGTCAAGATGCTTTATCTGTGTCCCAACTGCAGCCATTTCTGCAGGGGAACCCTGGTTGTTTTTTTAATAGCTTTAAGCAACAGAGTATGATGCCTTAAGAAAAGAGTAAAAATAGTGTTTTAATTGTAGAAATGTGAATGATAATTGCAGTATAATTATCAAAGGTTCCTTAATGGCTGTATGTGGGGAGATCCTTAAGTTTTGTGTTGGATTTGATAGCACCCCCAGACAGTTGTGCTAGAAGAGAACTGTGCTAAAGTATCGGTTCTGCTTTCCTTATGCTGATTGCTGTCATCCATTTGTTTTCTCGAACACGTGAATGTCGTTTGGTGCCCCAGCTTGTCATGTTTTCCTCGCCTTTGCTGTGGCATCTGAACGCCCTTATGAAACTAGTGGTGTGTGAGAGTCCCTTTGAGGAATTTCTGACGTGCCTCCTGTTGTGAGGTGACTACTTGGGTCTGAAAACTGGCCCCGCGTTTGGGAAGGGGAAGGTGTTTTTGAGAGTGTGGCAATGTGACGACTGCAGATGATGGTTTTAAAACCATTTAAAGCCAATGTCTAGCTAACAACCTAGGAGTGTGACCTTAAACAGGCCTCAAAGGCAGGCGAGAGTTCATTAGAGGGGCATCAACAAAGGTATGAAATATAGAGGACACCTGACGTGGACAGGACAATTTCTTCTCCAACTTGGGTCTCTGCATGATTTTCTTGTGTGACTGCAAATGGAATAGGTCTTGGTAGACAATCAAGGAGATGACTCGAGTTAATTATTCTGCCCAGGTATTTTGGAAGGGGGAAAGCTTCCTTACTAGCTGGCGGCAAAATTTCAATTTATAATTATGACTGTAGTTTATAATAATAATTTTAATTATATATATATAAACAGTTTAATCTACTATAGTGTAATATGGTAACATTTGCTGCGCTTTGGCTGCTTTCAGATAGTGAAAATGTGCTGGTGGTTGTTGGCTAGAATTCAGAAACATTTGTCAAAATTTTGTGCACTATGTGAATAACAAAATTTTGTGTGGATTAAGCAATTATTAATTCTTATCCATTATCCATCTGATAAAACTACAACTAACTCATTAACCAAAATTAATCGTAAATAAAGCTGATCTGTTGTTGAGGAGGCTAATTAGAATGGTAATTGTGTAATGATGATGCATTTAATTTCAAAATGCCAATTTAAAAGCTACTCCTTTTGGCAATGATAGAGCAAGGTGTTCTGAAATGATGCTTATCGCTGTCATTGTCCTCTTAATTAATACCACCACCAGGATTGTCTGTGTTTTCAGTCTTATTAGTGTCCCCTGTAGAGCACTCAGAAATGTCCTAATTCTGCTCACATTGAAGCCAGTAGTTAAACTGGTTTTTTTACTTCTATGGGAAGAAGATGCTACATGGGAAGTGCTAGTGTAAGGCATTGCACACTCCTGGGTTTACTATAGCAGCGCATCCGCGTGTCTGAGCTCTGGGAATACGGGCTATGCTTTGGGATTTGCTACTGACTTGCCATGGAGATAGATCTGGAGTTTCAAGCCAACAGAACTGAATTGTGACTCAACGTTTTAAAAATGATTGAGTGAGTAATTTTCCATGCAGTTTCATTACAGTATCTTTTGCCCCAAGGATTATTTACTGTAGATTAACTTCCAGCAGTTTTTCACTGCTGTATGTAATCCAGAATTTTAATAAGAAAGGAAATGTTTAAATAGGATAGTGTTTTTATCCCAAATTGTCCAGTTCTAACGGTAAAATTAGCATCAGTAGTAAAATCAGCAGTTGTACCTGCTAGCTTGTATGCGTAGTTTACTGATTTTTATTTTTTTTTTTAAATCTGTTGTCAAAATATATTAAATGCTATTGTGAGATGCTGGGTTTTTTTAGCACAGCATGTTTTATTTTCACAAACTGCCATTGGAATCATTAACAAAGAAATGGGCATTGGATACAGAATATATGATTCACCTTGTTTCATCATTTGTAATCGCTACTGATTTTTTCCTTCTGACTTGATTTAGGGGGAATTACAGAACTGAGACATTAAATTGATCTTGAATGTTCCTACTAATCAGACTTGAAAGGAATATTGAGCATAAATACATTTTACCTATTTTATTTTTAACTTTTCAAGTTTTTTCTCCTTGTGCTTCCTGGTTCATGGGGAGAAAAACCCTATGAGCGTGTTTTAGTTACATCACTAATATTAGAACTGAGTAATCGGGTGGCTTTGGCAGCAGTCTCGTTTATAAATTGTTGGTGAGCAGATGGCTCACCAAGTTGGCATGCCAACTCTAAACTTTCACAATCATGAGTCAAGTTTGAAATCGCAAGATTGCCTTGCATGCCATGAGATTATTTTTGTGTGTGTGTGTTTGTTTAATAAATGTAATTCTCGATGTACCTTCTCATTTCTGAGCTGTGTCTTGCACTGAAGCATGGCTTTTCAGCCACCTCTGGGGTTGGGAATGCCTTTTTTCCTTAATTTAATAAAAGCAGAGGCTCTTGTAGTCGCTTATCTGAAAGTCTTGCCGCTAAGGGAAAACAGTAAATACAGGGCTAAGGGACATAAAAGTGAGACTTGGCAAACCGGGCTAATGTCAAATAGTTCAAATGGTTGTGATCCTTCACGATTACACTTTAGCAGCTCCTGGTTTGTAGGCACAATAATTTGCTAGAAATAATTTGCTGATATCTGTAATCCTGGATATGCAAATACGTGCCAATTTGTTTGTTTCCAGAGCGCAGGGCTTAAGTTAGGCGGCGTGGAGTACAAATGCTACATTTTGAAATGCAAGAGTGAGTATCTTCTGTAAGCAAAATGTAGCAGTAAGAGAAGAGAGCTGAGCTGGAGTGCTCAGATGCTCTCACTGTGAACACAGGGAAGCTCCAAAAGGGTCAGATCTCCACTTGAGAATTTGGACAAATATTACTGGAAGGACTTTTTTTCTTTTTAAGCTATTCCTTCAACTAAAATTAACATGGTATACGTGGGTTATAATGCATTGTGGGACCTGTTACAGAATGATAATTGGACCTTGTTTCTAAATGATTCCACACAAAGTGTGTTGTTGTAAATGCTAAACAACTGCGTTTTATCCATAATCATGTAATTGGTGTGTGTGGCTAATTAGTGTGTGTTCAATTTAGGCCTTGATTTTTTGGAAATGTCTTCTCTTCTGGTCCTGATTTAGCAAAGCTCTTAAACAGATGATTAACTTCCATTGGCTTTAATAGGACTTAAGGACATTCTTAATCAGGGCCATTGTGTCAAATCATGTCTCTTGGTGACAATCGGAACAACCTGCCAGAGCTGTATTAAAAATATCTGTAGGTCCTCCTTAAATTTAGATTAATCATTTCTTTAACTTGCAAAGCATTTTGTTTCAGAATCTGAAACACTGTGTAGATTGCTCGCTCGCTCTTTTTTAAAGCAAAGAGTTATTGTCACAATCTAATTGTATGTATAAAGTTTAAAGATTTTAACTAGCTTGGCAGGAGGCTGTTTACATCAAATCTGCTCAATACACCTTTGAGATGGAGAAGAAGAAAATATGCATCTGAGAGTGCCTCGCTGGAATATAAATGTCAGCGCTGATAGATATCTATGATAGAAAATTTGTGTGGGAGTAATAATTTAGTAATAAAATAGGTCAAATTAATTCTTATGCTGAAGGGGATACCTTACAATAACCATTTTGTAGTTTTATGTTTGACAGTTTGCTCTGCATTATGTGGATAGGTGGAGCTGAGATAATGTAATCCATTTCGAATTGTAAACAAGATTGCTTTAAGAGCTGCTGTAGTAAGATGCATGTTGGCTGACTTTAAGCTGAAAGGTAATTGCCTCTGAATATTAATGTGCATGTGGGGATTTTGTTTTTAATTCTGGGATTTCATCTTTGCCCTATAGCAGCTCTGAAGAGGCCCTTGTTTTCCCAAACCCCACTTTGCTGCTAATTGAAGCTGATGGCAAGTGTTGCGCTTTGGGCCCTTTGCTTTTATTTTGTGTGGCCTGTGTACCTTGGAGAGTGCTTCTTTCTTTGGCTGTTTTCTTTTTTTGTCAACCACCTTTTGCGTAGATTAGGTTTTTTGGAGATGCTCTTAGCTGTCTAGGAGCAGCTAAGACTAGTTCCTAGGCTAGGGGAGGAATGATAGGTTATAAGAAGGGGGAGAAGTTTTTGCACTAATTTAATTGTAGCCTCTTAGAGAGATGTGAGTTAAGGTGCTAATCCTGTGCTATGGAGTTGGAGAGCTTCCTCAGAAGTAATTTAGGACTTATCCAAAGCCCGCTGCACTTTGTGGAAGATTCTCCATCTTAATTCCACACATTTCTGGAGCAGACCACTGTAACGGGAGCGAGTTGTAGGTAGTGACAAGCTTACTCTGCAGGAACATCAACCAGCTGCATTTGTATATGAAATTGTTTTAGGTATGTAAGGGTGGAGACATTACAGTCAAGTTGTCCCTTGTCTTTCCATTTAAATTCTAGCACTTGGCTTCTTTGAGCTCTGCTATTACCCACTGCTTACAGCGAGACACAGCACTGGGTACAGCGGGACTGGTGTTGAGCAGGGTGTAACTACAGCTCTGCTCCGGAGCAAACTGCAGTCAAACAGCGCTGCAGGCACTTGAAAATCTGTTGTGTGCCAGGTTTTAACCTGCATGTATTTTAATGGCACTGGATGTGTGGGCTGTCATTAGTTAGGACTGTTTAAAGATGTTATGATTGGCAAGTACTCCACATGCCCTTCTAGCAGAGATGACTATTCCTAAGGCAAGCATTCAAAGCCGAGTTCAACGTGCCTCGTTCTCTGTGGCAATGCCAGCAGTTTTTCTAAAAAAGAAAAACTAAACAACAAAATGGGGTATTTTTAGCTTGGATCGATTGGATCCGGTTTACTTCATGGTCTCACACAGTGAGAGGGTGGTGTCTGAGCAGGGGTGGGAGCTCCTGGTGCTGATGTTTTTGCAGAGGCAAAGGTATGCTGAACTGTGCTGATGCCTGGAGCTAACAAATGTGTAAATTGTGTTGGTCAGGGATGCAGTGAGTTGCCCCAGTGCAGAGGGTGGCCACCTCTGGCAGCGAGAGGAAGGAGGCCAGCAGCTCAGAGGCACTGCCTTTTCAACCAACCCTTTTGCAGGTCACCTTTAGATCATGGCTCACAGTTGGACTATAACCTCATATAATGTCTCTAGTTAAACAGTGGGCTGAAGATAGGTTCTGTTATGGGTGGGAACCACTAAACAGAGCCAGACGTGAATCTTCCACGTTCCTGCACCTTGTACCAACTTCGGGGTATTCAGGTTTTTTGTTTTAGAATGATTTTAAATTTTCATAGTGTCCTGTCTCCAGTGCTTTGGTCTGACACTTCTTGAAGTCAAAGGGAGTCCTTGTGGTAATTCAGTCATTTTCGCAATGTGATGCTGCTTGTAGCAAAGCTAAAAAATTACTTAGCTACAGAAGCATTTGACTGTAGGCTGGTAAGCAGAAAAAGTGAGGGTGTGTGGGTTTGTGACTGTATGTTGCCCATTAAGGAGTCTCACTCTATATTGGGGCTGCTTCATTACTGTGATAAAAATAACATAAAAGAATTCTAATAACTAATTAACTTGTTCACTGGTGGATCAAGCATTGTCTTAAGGGCAGCAGTTTAAAAGAGTCTGTTTAATGAAAGTTGACTGGAGGTATGTCCTGTGGCTATTACAAACTTTGTTTTATAATAGCATGTATTTTTCAGTAGCTCCTTGCTATGCTGTAATGTGGTTGGAGTGGGAGAGGTAGAAAACTGACCATTTCCCGGCAGATAGCGATAAGTTTCTACTCAGTCAGAATGCTCTACACACTGTGATAGGTTTATAATTATTATCCCAAGATTGATGTTTTGGGGAGGGAGTGTAAATTTGTGCAACAGTAATCCATTAAGAAATCAATAATCATTCCGTCCTGAAATGCAGTTTCTCTGCAACATTATAAATACACACCAAAGATTTGAAACTCTGCTTGTCTCCCCTGCTCTGCCCCCTCCTCCCGTTTCCCTGAATTCCAAGTTCAATGTCCTTTGCTGTGTTGGAGAAGCAATTATGTGGTAGGACTCTTCTGTTGGAAAAAACCAAGGGTGGTAGTATTAGCATAATCCTGAGAGCCAGTAAAACTTTTTAGTGTGAACTTTGTTTTCCCCACAGCACCCTTTCAGTCTCAGGGAAATCCCCCTCTCCCCTGCCTCGGTTTCATCCTAGGGTTTCATCCCTAGTAGATGGGGATGATGAAGATTTGTGCCTTGTTTCTCTGTAGAGGACTGTGGAGATAAAGTGTTGTATGAGTGCAAAGTCGTGGTATGTGTACATTTCCTTTTCCTCACTCCTCCTCCTCGTTCAGGCTTGGTTCTTCATGCAACACTACAGAGGTTTGACTATCAGAAGCCAGCACATCCTGCAGGACTTCCCTTTTTGCTCTGAATTCTCCCCAGTTGGGCAAACATGTTTTCAAAATGCTGCTGTAAGTTATCCCTTGATCTAGAGAGCTGGAAACCTACTTTATCTCAGTAAAGGTGTTTGTAGCTGATAAATAGTAGACTGTATGAGGGAGACTGAGAGTATTATTTATGTTTCTCGGTGGAAGTCTAAATTATATGGAGCGAAGTGCTGGGCCAGTCTGGTTTTGATCTTGCAAAGAAAATTGTGGATGGGGCAGGGAGAAGCTATTATTGTAGTAAGAGCCACAAAAAAATTGAGTATGATTAGTATTACATTTCCATGTCTTTTATTTTCATTCTTCCTCTACTTCCTTTTTGTTAAAGCCTGTTGAAAAATCTGTCTTAATGAAAAATACCTCAATTTTCTGTTTGAATTTAAATTACTATTATTTTTAGCCAACTCTGGTGTTGATTGAAAAATGGGGCATTCTTTAAGGGTAGAGTTATATCTTACATCCATGATATTTGTTGTCCAGGCCTAATTTCACTCTGTTTTCTCATCTGCCCCAATAAAAGCCATGCTTGGCTTGAGATGTGTGTGTAACTCAGTACCTGCCTTTTACTCTTCTGAGAACTTTGTCATTTAGTGCGTGGACGCTCACTAGCCTTTTCAGCTTTGAGAGGGCAAAAAAGACCAGAGTGTTCATCACATCTTTCCTTTTGAGATTTGAGAATCTCAGGTTATGTCCAGAGGTCTAGCAAGTGTAAAGTGTGAGGTTTCGCTTGTGATTTGGCACACGGCTGCCTTGGCTTAAAAGAGCAGACATGGGAATGCCCACATGGGTAGAATCATTAATGTATTTCAGTGTTCACAGACTTGTCTCTTAGGCAGGGGTTGTGGAAGAGATGGTGGTGAGCGAAGCTGGACACATAAAAGCCAAACACTGTTTCTCATCTTTGTAGTTGCTCTAAAACTTTCATGTGTGTCTTGATTGTGGGGCAGCTTGACTTTTACTGGTTTGATTTGGAAAGTGTGAAGTTGTGATGCTAACAGGAAAAGGCCCAGATGCCAGCAAAAAAAGTTGGTCTTGTCAATTGTGTTCTGTAGGTTTCCTTTCAGCATTGACTTTTTGTCTGGTGAATTGCTATTTTTCTTCTTTAAGGCCACAAACCCCATATGGGGTTGTTTTGCATTCAATAAAGAATACTTCTTCATTTACCTAAAAATGTCCCTCTTGCTCAGACACGGGTAGCCTATGAGTTTAGCAAGAGCTCGTGCTTTGTGGGTTTTGACTCTTCTTAATTCAATACCTCATAACTTGCATCACTTCTCTGTTGGCCCATGTGCTGATCAATGGCTTTAATACATCAACACAATTCTTAATTTTGAAGATCACCTTTTCTTTTTCCCCTCTAGTTAACTTATATAGAAGCAGCAGCTGATTGACAACTGATTTTTCTGCAATGATTTGCTGAATTGTTCATGCAAATGGCATGTGGCTTTTCAGTGAAATAGGAAGACTTTATCACATCTTTTGGGGTTTTACCCATTACCATTTTTTTCCAGTGGTTTGCAGAATGGTGAGCGCTAAAAGCCCAATATCTGCTCACAGGATGCTGAGTTTAACAGATAGGGCTTTATTAGCTCTCAGTTGCATTTGTCTTTACTTCACAAGTCTCTGGTTAGAATTACCTGTGAGTGGTTATTTTCCAGTGTGGTTTTCTAAGACAAACCTTTCTTTTTTTTTTCTTTTTTCTTTTTGTTGTTGCTGCTGTTTTTTTGAACTACTAAAAGCTCATCACCATCTATGTAACTGTTATGAATGTGTATGTGTCCACCAATAGCTTGAAAGGCAACTTACAGAAATTGGTGTAAGTGGCTCTTTGGAAAGAAAATTCTTCAAAGAGAAATATTTAACAAATTGAACAATTAAGAGATGCCATCTCAATCAATAAGTTAGAGTTAATTGTCTGGGTACAAAGCAGTTTTAAACAACTTCCCTGAAGATTCTGCACATTAGAGTGCCTTTCTAGTGAGGCTAGACTGTGAGGCTACTTTCAAAGGCCAGTTTCTTCTAAAAAGTGCTTATTTTCAGTATTTTTTTTTTCTAACTTCCAGACCCCAAACCATTTTGCATTGTAGCTATGGGCCTCCCTGAGTGAATTTAAGACTGCTTAATAACAGCTTTGCATGTCTTCTTGTGTGCGTGTGTGTATGTGTGTGCCCTCCATGCACACATGACATGCTCTTGTGACTGCAAACTGCTGCTCTAGAAAAGAGTCGCCAGCTACTCTCAGCCCCTGGGTAATAAGTGCTGCAAATGTATTGTATTCAGGTCTCTGTGTCACCTCATTTTTTCTTTTTCTACTGCTGTGAGCATTATCAAACTCTTCGAAGTGCAACATGGTGACCACAAGCCACGTGTTAAGGCCGGTGGTCCCAAACTGCTAGTTCAACTTCATGCTTGTAGACATGGCTTAAAACCCTATTGGAATTAAAAGATAATAAGAACCTCAAGCCCTCTTATTAGCGCTAGCAGGCTATGTATAAGGTTCAGAAAGGGTATTTCATCCAACAGTTTCAAAGCCCTCTTTAACGATGGACAAGCAGTGTCCTCTGTATTTTCAGAGAATGGAGGTGGTAGAAAAGCTTACCCTCTCTTTTAGCAAGAGCCGCGTGTCTTTGGGATGCCCCACTTGGGATATTGTAGGCCTGACTTTTAGAGATGGCGTGGATTGCTAGACCGTTTGAAAATGGGTCAAGAATACATGAAATTGAACTCCTTCAAGAGTTGGTCCTGAGCTGGTTGATGACATGCGGTGAGTCAACAAACAAGCTGAAATGCCTGTCTTTCAGCTCCAAGTTCACTTCACCAGACCAGTGTTTCTCATTCTGTGGGTTGTGCAGAAGTATTAAATGTGTTTAATGAAGCTCCCTCCCTTTTTTTTTTTTTTGAATTCCCCAAATGTCACCTCTAAAAGACGAGGTAAACTGTAAGAAAGAAAGAAATCCCTTACATAAAATCAGTAGAGTTAAGTAGTTCAAAGCAAAATGCTTTCTCTTGAAATTTTTCTCCCCTTTTGGCCCACAAAGGTTATCACTGAGACTCAAAAGCTGAAGAAGGGTAATAGTTCTCAAATCATTTGAGCAATGCTCAATTGGAGAATGGAGAAACGTTAACAGATCTTGTTCAGGCTAATGCTCCCTAGCTTGGTTGGGAAAGGGAGGGGGAAGTAAATCATTGAGTAGGTCTATCTTCCATTCAGCAGGAGCTGCACATGATGGGATTATTAGTATTTCTAAACTAAAGCCCCTGACAGATCCTTGGATGCTTAAAGCTGTTGTGATTCTTTACCAGATGGTTCAGAAACTCAGACTGGAATATCTCATTGGCTGGTGCTGAACAATGACATTTCAAACCCACACGTTCATTTGGATTTTAATTTTCAGGAGGATTAAAGCTTTTTGGGATATGGGCTGTCTCTTTCCATATATATGCTCAGCACCTTATGTAGTTTAGATGCTTTTGCAGTGTCTTTATAATTCATCATGTTACTTAAGAAAGAGTGATTTGAATGGTTGTGTGTTTTTAGCTCTATACCTGGTCCGGCAAAGCACAGGCAGGATAAGTCTGCAAGTTGTTGCCTCACTGCAATGAGCATGAGAACTGCAACTGCTCTGTCTTGTATCTGGTGCTTGTGAGAAGAGGTGATTATCGTGCCATTTTTGATACTGTATCCTTCTGTTCTTTTCACTTTTCAAATCTTGTCTTTGAAGCCCCAATCCTGAAACTACTAATGCCTTTGCGTAACTTGTATCAAGTGGAGTGTTGATGTTTATTCCTCCTAGGTGTTGAGCTGTTCAGCCCTGACTGTGGTGAACTACTTTGAATGAGACCCCAGTGCTCTGGGGAGAAGATCAAAGGAAATCAGCTGAGTTTTACTCTATTTCAGTCCCATCACGTTTTGAAAACGGGATAGAGTGCCCCCCCCGGCAAAATTTAAGAAATTTTCAGGACCTGCCAAATTAGACAGTCCTCCCTGGCTGCCCGCATGACTGTCCTGGTTAGAGCTAGGACCTTTCTGCTACTTCTGAACTGCCTTCAAGCATGGATGGGAGTATTACTATTAAATTCCCCCCTAAATTCCTCAGGGCAAAGATTGCTATTTTGTTGTGTGTAGATATATCAGGTGGTGGTAGGTTACTGTGTAAAAATGTAAGTACACAGATGATTTTGGGATTGGGGGAAGGATTTGAGCTTAGTGTTTAAGGAATGGAAAACTTATTTTTAACACTTGTTTAAACAACATGTTAATGCACATTCTACAGAACAAAGAACCGGGATGCTTTCCTATCAAGTCTGAGAGGTTTTGCTTTTTTTTTTTCCTGCCCTCTCTTGCCCCTGACAACTCTATTAAGAGAAGAGCATCATTGGGGAAAGAGCTTGGTTATGTTGAGAAGAAAAAGAACATTTTATATAATTATTTTTATGTGTTAGACTGGTACATTCAATCCCACTGTTCTCCATATGATTCATTCTATTTGTACACAACTGTTGCAGAGTATTAAATAATGTCCTTTTCTTTTTTTCTGTTAAACAAGTATTCCCTTAGCTTGTCACAAAAAGCTGACACATGTTCATTCTTCACTTGGGGAGTTCTGCATCTGTCGACACTTCAGACATAATCAGTTTAGATTTCAGCAGCTGATTAGTGCTCACCTCTAACCAAACTGAGAAGCTGCTCCTCCAAATGGTAACAAATAATATCCTAATTAGTCCTCTGCATAACGATAGTGGGAGTCTTAGCTGAAAGCTACTGATCTCAGAGGCCTTTCTGTTCTAGTCCACTGGCTTTGCAGACTGTTGTATCAACATTTATGCTGAGCTTTTATTCCCCTTCCTCAAAATGCCTCACAGAGCAATTAATTATGCACCTGAAGATAGGCATTAGGCACGCAATGATATTCCACACACAGTTATGAACATTTAATTAGTGCCAGTTAATTTATGTACGATTATGAAAGCAAGAGGAGGAATGCTGGGCAGGACTCCAGGATTATCCTATAGTGCTTGTAGATGTTAAGTGTCCCTGTGAAGCTATTTGACCTGGCCAGCCGGTGCAGGCAAGTGCAGCTTGCGCTGCCTTAAATACTGGTTTCCTCAAAGCAGGAACCCCCAGAGTGAATGAAGCAGAAAATGAAGGGAGGAGGACAATATGGAGAGCGACTCCTCTCTACCCCAGTGACTGGCTGGTTGTGACAGCACCAGGTTTCACCAGGAAGTTTTAAATGGGTTTATGCTTTTCTGAGTCTGATTAGCTAGTTAGCAAAACATGCCCATCCCTGTCTATTAAACTCTGTGTACTTCCTCTTAGCTAACACTATTTTGCACAAGCCTGGGGTTTTTAAATAAATAAATGTCCACAGAGGCATAATTTAATAAATACCACTCGCAGGGATAGCATAGTAGCCACTGGCAATTCTCAGGACAAAAGTCATGTGAGCAGCTATAGCTGGATTAGTGTGACCTCAATAGTACAAAGAATTGAGGGGAAAAAAGAGGAAGAGAGGATGAGGGGTAAGATGCCTTAAGATGCCTTCAGGAACATGTGCAGCCAAAGTTGTCCAAAGGCAGGCTGAGCAAGCTGAACAGCAGAGTATGTAAATATCCAATAGTTTATAAAAGAAGCCTTAAAATGTCAATTGGATTTTCAGGTTGGATCCAATAACTTTTTAAAACCCTGCTTAAGTTTGAAATTGAGAGAACCTATTTTAAAACATAAATCGACAGTAACAGAAAAATCACTTAAATAACAGCAAAAGTGCTGCTTAAATATTTGCTGCTGAAATGTTAAAGAATGTCTAGCTACTAAAATAGGGGTGTCACAAAATCGGCACTTAAAAGCAGAGATTTTTGCTGAAAGTGCTTTATTACTACAGTTGTTGCTTTTTCTGTTGGTACAGGGCTATTTTCTTCAGTTTATTCAGAGTTCAAAGTGGATAAGATGGCTAGGAGATTAAAAAGCAGAAAGATTTGTTCTTCTCAGCAAGCTGGTGAATAAAAACTGGCTTGAGAGGTTGAGGCCAATTCCAATTTGCATTCAGGATAAGGTTGACATAAATAATGAATTTTAAAATCATCTAGGAAATGAAGCTGTTAATTATCTTTAATATATTAACATGTAAAACAAACGTGTGAATAAATGAATGTTAAGCTTTTTTATTAAGTGCGTGGTATATCCCCTGAGGTAATAAAAACAAGTGCACGATCTACTATAAAGTTTACGTTTCTTTGTAAAATCACTGGTCTCTGTGGCTAATAGCTTTTGTTTAGAAAGCAACGGAGAAGTCCAAATGCGAGACAAAGTTAAGCTACAGTATTTCGACGGAAGTTTCCTGGCTGCTTTTTTAAACCTCAACTTTAAAAGGTGATTAAATCACTTGATTATGAATTGATTTGCCATGTCTTTCTTGTTTTGAAGATAAATATATTTTATTAAAGAGAAACACAGTATACCTAATCTATCTGCATTTTGGTAGAGCAACTGATATGCTACTACTGAGAAAGTTGCTAGTTAGACTAGGAAGATAGAAAATTATGTGGTTATTATAAAGTGCATGAGAAAATGTCTAAATGGAAAATCGTGACAGGCTGTAATGGATTGGAATTATCAGGCTACGAGAAGGGTGCGAGCTCCTTCTGATTCAGTCTCAAAATGGTTTTGCTTCAAATATTTGTTAATGAAATGCCATTTAAAGTGAGGAGGTACTGATGTATCTTCCAAGTCAAATCAGAAGGCGGTATCAACATGGAAAACAATCAGAAGATTGTACAGAAAGAGTTGACGCACTTGGGCTTGAGCAATGAAAATGAGATAGTGCAAGGTCGGACACACAGGGACTAGTAAGAACTTCTGTTGTAGCCTGAATGCCTGCAAATGATGGAGGAGGAAAAAGATCTGAATGTTTTCAGGTGACACAAGATGTCTGTCAGGCACCAACAGGATAAAGTTACGAAAATGGCACATGCCATGATGTGATATTGCAGGTAAAGCATTTCCAGTGGAGAAGGGAAATGTTGACGCTGTTTTACAAGCCTGAGAATCAGGGTAGCTTAGCCCACGCAGAGGTCTGCACTTCATCGACTAGACGTCTTCCGTTTCATGAACTCCCTTTTAAAACTAGTTCAGGAATCTCTCCTCTCTGTGAAGAAATGAAGGTATATTCTGCCCAGTCTAGTCACTCTGGTAAAACTTTCAAACGTTTTGAAAGGGCATGGGATTGGGCCCATTGAAAAGTACAGGAAGGGGTAAATATCAGGTAGGGTGGCAAGCTATTTAAACTTTAAGAAAAAAAAAAAAGTCATGAGAAGCAGCAGACAACGAATAAAGCAAAGTTACCCTTTTGCTTCTGCTAGAATGTGGGCAGGAGTCTGACACATTTCTGAATGGGATCGTATGGCATGGCGGCCTGACAGCGGAGGGCTGAAAGTCACGTAGGGCAGCCAGGCACCTTTTCACTTTATAGAGGTCACCAATTGTGTGGCCTGTCTGGAGCCATAAGCGACTCCTTCCTCATCTTCTCAAATTCTCACTCAAAGGCTGATGTCAGTCCCGTTCTGCTCTTAACGTCCAGGCCAAGGCCTGCAATGTCTGGGCACTTACACAAGGGCTTGCTTTTCATGGGCCTAAGTTGAACTGTGCAGCAGCCGAAAAATCGTTGCCATGTTCTTTCCGTGACTTTCTGCAATTCTAGCATGAATTTGCTACCCTGTTGATTGAGGTGAGCTCTAGTAGAAAAGCCCAAGGTTTTCTTTGGCAAGACCTGTACTAGGTCTACAGCAAAGAAGCAGCCCCAACATGCCTGGAGGTGTGGTTGAATAAGATGTTCCATATTTTACTATAGAGCTGGGGGACTTTGGAGTAGTGAGGACTTAAGAGTCTGTTTCTTTTTTTTTTTTTTTTCCATTTCATATGCTGCAAGGCAATACAAAAATGAAGGTCTTCCGACATTTGCATTTCCTTCTCTCCTTAAGAGAGAAAGGTGAAAGAGAGAAAGTCATCTCTCTGAGCAACTGTGTAAGGAGTCTACATGATGTGATGTTCTGGCACTGCTCAGTGTTGCTCTTTCATTAGCTGTTGGGAGCAAGGTGACTACACTTTTCTATGACGACCCTCGCTATCCAAACTTGCGGCCAGCCATGCAGCAAGCTAAATATTTTGAGGAGGGGAAGAACAAGCAGAGAAAAAGAATGTTTTAAACAATATGTCCCTGTGTCTTACAAATATCAAAATACGTAGTTTTTATTCTGACGTTTTCCCCTTGGAAATTACGTTTCATACCCCTCGTGCATTTTAACTGACTTTAATATTACTTTCTATACTCCTGTATTCAGAATCTACTCTTGAGTACAAAGGAAAAGTTAGATGGGAAGAGTAAGCCTGAGGATTCAATGTTCCTCACCGGTGAGGACATGTGACGTGACAGTAGATGTGGAGTCTGAACACCCAGTGCATTCCTTTTTTTAATGTATTTTGCTGAGGGCAAGATCAGGCCCATCTTCAATTTTAAATGAATTAGTCGCAGCAGAAATAATTTATTTCCTTTTTAAAAATGTGCTGTTGTTGTTGTTGTTGTGCTGCTGTTCCATAGTCAACTGTTGTTTGGTTTCCTTTCCCATATATTTATCATATGCAGAAAAGGGATGCCATTCTTACGTAGGATGTTTCAAATCATGAATCCTCTCCAATGATCAAAATTCCATTTTACAGTCTGCCTCTACTCTACTCCTCTACTATGAAATAGGATGGCATAGTGTCAGTGTCACTTCCGCCAGACAAACAAAGTACGCTGTCCAGATAGTAAAGGAAACAAGGGATTAATTGGAGTTGGCTGACTTGAGTTTTTGGACAACAGTTAGTAGGCCAGTGTTTTCTTACCAAAGATAAATTATAATGTCTTTGAGATTTGCAAATGTTCATGCTAATGCCAATACAGTCCGAGATATATTTTCAAAGCAGTGTTCACTAATCCTGTTAAGAAATAATGGGATTTGTGCATGTACCTCCCATGAGCTGCTTTGAAAACATGCCCTTAAGTGTCAGAAGTTTTCTGGACACACGTTTAAAACTCACTGTGTTCTTCAAAGACTAAAAGTAAGAATTTCCCAGTGCTCTAAGCTTTTATCGTACCTTAAGTACACACAGGAAGAAATTGCAGCTGATTCCTAAAAAAATAAGTAATAATGGACTACATCAAAATTATCTTTTAATGCAGAAATTTCATGTTTCTGAGCTGCCTGATGTGACAATGAAAGAAGCTGGGCTTTTCTAGGAGTTAAATATGTTTATTATATTTATGTAAGAGAATATATGTATAGTGCTATTGTAACCACCCTTACCTTAGGGTATCTTGTCTGTCAAACCTGAACAGTAAGAAATTGTGCCTGTATCTGCATTGAATATATTTTTGGTGTTTTGGCGGGTTTTTTTGGAGGGTAGGATTCACCACAGATTAATACCTGCTCACTCTGAGGTTGGTTCTGGGAATGTGGTAATTCATTATCTCACGGGCAATGTGACAAATAGGGATCAGTTCTTGCAAATTTGTTTCTGTGTCTACACCTATTTCCACTTCTGGGTTACTATCTACAAGGGCTGCTTGACAAGAGGAAGGAAAAGCTCAAAGTTGAAAACTCTCATTGAGTGAGTTTTTGCCCATTTCCTTTAAATGTGAACATAATGTATTTCCATTTTATCAAGGAATTTGTATCAAGGAATTGTTCAGCAAGCTGAAAAATGGCACCTGGGACCTATGGGCACAATTAGACTTCAGCTTAATACAGGAGCCTTTGCGTTAGCAATATAAGTAAGGTCCAGGATTTTTCTAAGCGCTCGGCCTGCAGTAGAACTGGAGAAAAGCAGAACAGTTAACTTCAGAAATATATGTGTCTGAAAGCCAGGAAGCAAAGAAACATCTTACTCTGTTCTTATGGTAGTTCTGCTGAATAATCACTTGGCAAACAGCTGTGATGTGTTAGAGAACCTCATGCTTGCAGTTTAGGTATAGGATATTTTGAGAGGCCAAGGGCTTTGCTAACGTTTAGCTGGATGTAAGAAGTGCTGTGTTATAAGAACACCGTTTCCTCTTTTTCTTAAACCATGTCAGTGATCTGCAGCATTTGAGGTACTTGGGTCAGTGCAAATGAGCAGAGCTGATTTTCTCATCTACTCTATGGTGGTGGAACTGGCAAAATTGAGGACACTGTAGGGAAAAGAGACAGTCTTTGGAATAATTTTATTTTTCACTTTTCTTCTTTCCTGAAGAAAGTATGAGGTGGCCTATGCTCACTGTCTTTTATTCCCTCTGAGCTTCTGCAGCTGGATTTTTGCTGTTGCCTGGCTTTTCAACAGAGATGGGTCCAACATAAACCAGTTGATCCTGGTGCTTAGGTAGATTGACCAAGAACTGCTATTTAGTAAGTCTTCCCTAAGCTCAGTTAAAAACTTCAGTTTTCTTCTCCAGGTTATATTTGCCTGAGTTAACCAGGCATTGAAGCAAATCTGTTTACTTCTGTTCTTTTTACACTGCTCCTTCATTTCTGGACCTTTTACCACTGTGAAACAGTTGGCATGTGAATGATATCTGTCCCTCCTGTACTGACAAAAAAATTGCAAAAAGGTCTCCAGAAATTGTCTCTTCCACTTGGAATCAACCTGCCTCCTTCAGTTCTTCATAATGTACGAGTTTTGGTATTTGGCATCTTCCTGATTGCTTTTCATTGAACTGTTTCTAGGATAGTAGTAGTATGTCCTTGTGGACCTGAATTGGGATTTGTACAAGTTAATCAATAGGGGTATTTAGCAAATATCTTAGATTGGAATTCAGCAGCACAATGTTTAGTTAAACAGTTATGTGCTTGTTTAGCTTTGAGTAATCCTCTCTCCATGTCTGAAGACACAAGCCAGCCCCTTTGGCTGGTACAGGATTTGAGTGTGCACCTAAGAGCCTTGTTGAATGAAGCCTTCTAGAAGAATAACCACATACTTTGCTTTTTTACTGGGTCCTGTGTGCGATACTGGAATTTCTTAGCCATGTTTCTGCTGTGATCCCTTTTTAAGAATGGAGGAGCTTTTCTCTGTGCTTCTCTCTGTGTCTTCTGTGCTCTTTTGGTGACAAAATACTGTCTTTAACTCTGGTAGCGGCAACTGTGTTTCAGTTCCCTTAAGCTTGGCCTTGAATTTGGCTAGGGATTTTGCCCCCTCCCCTCCACAGCTTTTCAAGACCTTTTCTAGTTTCCAGAAAAAATGTCTTTGTGATCTGTGTAAATGGAGTCTAATCTTTTTTTTTTTTTTTCTTTTCCCCAACGTGTACCAAGTTGTGATTTTTCAGTACTTGTGTATACTAACCCCCCCCAGTATGAACCATTTAGGCACACATGGCTATATACTGATGAAGCTACTGCAGGCTCACATCTATCAAACATCACTTGATGTATGATGCCTCTATTCTTTCACTGATCTAGCCCCATTTCAATTTAGTTTCATTTTTTTGCTCTTTAGCAACTGTAACATGATACATAAATGTAATGCACTGGAACACGGAAAGGAAGAGTGAACCAGAACCACGTTATGGACTTACTATTCTTCTGTCAAACACATAAATAGGCAAGAAGAGCCCGTATAAATAAATGAGTACCTATGTAGTTTTTTTAAAGAGGTTTAAACTGACCTCTGGAGTGGTATTTTGATTTCATTCTAACCTGAAATAATTTAACTTTTGGTACCCTTTGGCTCCTGTTCTTAACTCTGTTTACTGTACAGGCCCCTACTTTAGATCTTTTTCCAAAGCTCTTCACCTTAGCTGTTGCTGTCTGGTGCAGAATCTTGTGAAATGCTTTTCTGCGCTCTGAGTATACAACATCCCCCGAAATTCCTTCATGTCACTGCAGTGCTGTCCCTGGGGAATTCCTGAGGCCTTGCTAAGCATGACCTCTTCTGCCTCAGCCCAGCCCAGTCACAGCCTTCAGCACATTGCTTTCCACATTTTCCTAGCATTTCATTCTTATGGCATGCAGTTTCCAAAACTTTCTCCCCGCAGTTGATTTCCAGCATTCTGGCTAATAATGTTACGGCTTATCTCTTGACCTGATATAAAGTGATACTAAACTGAAGGCTTTCCTAACATAATTCAGAGAAGATTAAGCCTGTGCTGTAGAAATCTTGGTACAGGGCCATTGGTGTGACAGCATCATTCTTGTGATTGGCTAGAATTAAGCTACTTTTTGTATAAAAGTTCATATTTCTTTTAAAAGTTTGACATGAATAAAAAAGTTTTTGCCTAGTTACTCATGGGGATGCAAGTTTGTGGTCTTCATTTTTTTTGGATGGTATTATCTGAAAACAACGTAATACACTTATTTCTGGTTTGCACAGAAGGCATTTTTAGAGCAAGCTGATAGTGAGCCAAAGTCTCTGAAACCTTAAAGTTGTGGTTAGCAGACAGCCAGTCTAGGAAATTAGGTCACCATTACCTCACTATTTCTTTTTTTTTTTTAATTTATTTTTTTTAATCCTGTAGTTGATACTGTTGCTGTCTTACCAATGACACCCAAGATGGATTGGATCCCAAGCTGGCAGCAGGAAGGAGACCGAAGGAAAGGTCTGAGGCTTCAGAGGGGTGAATTCAGAAAGTGTAATCAGTGCCAGGAGCAAAGCAGCAGTGGAGGATGGCTGGTTTATTTGGGAAGGAAGGTTGGAGCGTAAGATGTTCTTTGTCACTGTAGGAGTAGGTTGGGTTTGGGGATCTGGGTGGTTTGCAGAGCTCGTGGTAGGAGTTGCTTCCCTGAGGACTATGGCTGGGCAGAGAGAAGGCCTGGCGCGATCATGGTCCTTGTGGGGAGGCAGTTGCAGATGCTCCCTCCTGCCTGAGTGGGTATTTGCCTCTGCACTCTCAGCTGCTACAGCCTCCACTGCTGCAGAAATCATCCCCGTGTGGGTTGGTGGGATGAGGTGGGAGCAAAAGTAACTTGAAAACTCGTACCTATTTATATAGATATAAAAAATTCTTTATTTTTCTTCCCTTAGAAATGCTATTAGCAGAGTCTGGGAGTAGCTGAAAGCTTTATTCCCATCTGTTACACTGTGCATGGCTCTTCTAAGGTGTGACCTTATCAAAGCTGGAATCAAAACACAAAGTAAAACTCGAGGCAGGCTCAATCTAGTTGAGATTCCCTTCAGTAGACCATGGCAATGGGGAACAATGGATGTGCTGCTGAAGTTCATTCTTCCCTTAAGTGTGGTTTTATCGGCAATTAGTGTGTAAAAATAGCACTTACTGGCTTCAGGATCCTGCCCCCTGCTTTCAGACTTGTATTTGCTCACTTAGCCTAAAAATAAGGGAGGTTTCTACTCCAACTGTAGTATTGACTGAGCCAATGGAGTCATAACTGCCGCATTAGAACGGGTATCTGTGCCTTGTCAACGGGGATTATTCGTTAAGTTCCAGCTGCAGAACTTTTACTGTTGGGTTTTCTTCACAGGCCAGGAGAACAATTTAAATCTTGGATTAGTCTTCCAGGCTCAGGAAGATAAATCCTTTCAGAGAAAGCTAATGCTTGGTTGTACAGAGCTGGATTTTTTTGGTTGCTTTTCAGGTGTGCTTTCAGTGCTTTGTGAGGGCTCTCGTGAGTCATTGGGAATATTGTGACTAACTTGGTCATGATACATCGTAGGGAGAAAAGAGCCTAAAAGGGAATGGAGGGATCCAGTGGGCAGACTTTGGACTTGTCTGTAATCCTCTGACTCTGGCAGAGTAGCAGACTACTCAAGGAGATAAAGGTAAAATTGGTATCTCCCCCATTAACCTGAGTCTCTCAGCCTGCACCTAGTTTCTACGGCAAATGTTTGACCCCAGAGGTTTGCTTTTATGGAGGGGTGCTTGTTTTGAGGGAGGCTGGTCTCCATGCAAGTTGGAAGATGGGAACTGCATTTTGTATATCTTTGAATTAGCTTTCAGGACCTTAACAAATGCTAAAGCATCAGCCTTCACTTTTTTCTTTTTTTTTTTTTTTTAACTACTTCACCTGTGACAGCTTCAGTTTACAGACTCCATTCTTCTTGTGGAAATTTTATTGTGTGACCGTTTCCTTGTTTAGTAATACAGTGGCTTGGGAGGAAGCAACTTTATACTTTTGATCTAATTTTAAAGCCTCAGAATAGGTCATTCACTCCTCCAAACAATTTCTAAAGATTTTTCAAATAAGACATAACTTGATTTAGAAGGCAAGGAGTAAAGTGTCAGGGCCAAAACTTTCAAGGAGCTTTTATGTGTAACCTTATTGGGATTTTTAATGGGCTAAATACAGCATTGTAGGCAGAAGCTGTAAACTGAGAAGCCCTCCATCTCAGCAGATCCTTGGGGATATGCCCTTGGGAGGGTTTCAGACTGCAAGAAAATGTGGAAAAACAAGAAGATTGCTCTGCAGGGATGGACATAATGTAGGGAGAGGTTGGGAAAGATAAATCCTTCTGGCCCCCTTCATTATGAGAGTAAAACGACACTTTTGGCTAGAGGCCAGTGAAACCTGGGAGATCTAGGATGGTGCAGACAGGACTAGCAACAAGTTTTGTCAGGGAATGGATTGGATGAGTGCAGATCTGCCTCAGCCTTGTGGTTTTTGTTCTGAATACGGAGCGTTAACCCCTCCGCTCCTGCTGCTTTCCAGAAGCCAAAATGAGGCAGAGGCGCTCCACCTCGCAGAGCAGATGGGGGGAAAAAAAAAATTGTGGTGGATTTTAATTAAACTTGGAAAAACAAGCGGAGGTAGAGGAATGCTGTTACAGGAGGTGTAGGATTGTCGGAGGAGCATGTTGTTGTGATGCTGACCTGACGATACAGAGATTAACAACCATCCCGTCTTCCCCACACAGACAAAATTCAGCAGCACCGGGGAGAGGGGGCTGCCAGGCAGATCTGCTTACTCACAAAGGGCATTCTGACAAAACCAACTGTATTTTTTATTAAAGGCAACTGAAAATGATTTTCAGCAAGAAATGTTGCAGTCCCTCATCCCGGAAGGTGGTGATTTTGATTTAAAATTTTGACACGCCCATTTGGTTTCACCGGTGTTGGCCCACCAGGGTATGGCTGAGGCGGTGCTTTCAAGGAGACGGGGAAAATGCTTGTGATCTTGAAAGTCTTAATTCTTAAATAAGCAAAAACGTGGCACCTTTCTTATGTTTATGGAAACTCATTTTTCTCTAACCATAAATTTGTCAGGTCTGCGATGGGTGAAAAAGCTTGTCTTTGAAATTAGGCCACGAAGGGCTATTTTTTCACAAGAATTCAGAGTCGCTCTGCTCCCCTTGACGTTACATCTACAGCCCGGTCGGTTTCCCCCCAGGGGAGCCTACGGGCGCTGCGGCCGTGACACCGGTACCCGCGAGAGCGGGACAGATGCTGCCTTAGAGGAACCTGGCCAGGTTGAGCATGCTTGGAAGCCCGTGCGTATTTGCACGATCTCATC